>JARHVA010000122.1:4267500-4595000 GCA_037957365.1 Torreya grandis | reverse complement strand
GTAATCCATAATCAAATGTTCTCAGTCTATTGTTATAACTCCATCACATATGATACACTCTAATGGATACATATGTATGAAATTGGTGAGTCAAGCACGAGTAATGTACATGTTATAGTTACAAGTTCATTAAGATAATAACATACCATATAATATATAGAAGAATATAATATACTAAATATTCATTTAGTATTCAACTCAAATAATCCATATCAGATATCCATGGAAGAATATGATTGTGATGATGACGAGAATAAAATTCTAATCAACATTGATGATTACTTTATGTAGTCTCAAATTCACACCTATTAGTCCATGGAAATACCAAGATGATTCAAATCTAATAACTAATACTAAGTTGGACAAAGGTATGGAATTTATTTGTAATTTTTTAAATACTTGTTTTGTTATAAGTTTACACCAACATTTGTCAACACTAAGCACTCCATTAAGTTAATTCTATGTAAAATCCAACATCACTAGAGAGCAAGAGGCACATAATATTACACATTACATCATAGAATCACATTTATTATTTCTGAAAGATTCAATAAATAATATGGAACCCATAAATCTAAAACCAATAATTATATTACTATAGACACCTAAATCTGGCCACTAATGACCATCAATCAGGATTTTGACCAATTTCCACCAAAATGCATAATTTGGCCTAAAAGCACTAAAACATATTAAACTCTTTGAAATTGATATATCTAAGTGCCAATTTTGGCTAGGGTATCATTAAATAGGGCAATGCAATTTATGGGCTAGCTAACTTTGATCAGATTATTTTGAGTTAAAATGTAAATTTTGCACTTGGGTACTCTAGATTGCTCTTTCCTATCAAAATTATTGCACAAGACATGTTCCTTTGTTATTTTGTGTTGGAAACATCCTAAATGGGATATTGGATCGAACACATCTGATATCAACTTGTAATTCTAATCTAGTCAAATTGTGGGCCAATAACAATACATTCTAACCAATTTGATTAATTTATACACAAAGAGCCAAGGTTTGCATCAAAGTGATTAATCATGTTTAAGAGCTAATTAAACCAAATCATGAGCCTAATTAAGAATTCCATGAAACTTGTTAAGTAATTTATTTTTAGAAATGAATATTGAATATATATGCATCATCAGGTGACATCATTTCTTGGGAAGACATCTATAGGCCATAAATGTATAAAATATCAAGGTTAACCCCTCCCATGCCTCATTAAGACCCTCCAATCCTATTCAATGTAATGGCCCCATTTTTGGTCAGTCCAGTATTGTAGTTGGCTTCGGCTTTTTCAGTGACCATTAGTCTTGTCTGAGAAGATGTTTGATGTTGGTGAAGAGCTCAGATGGTCTAGAGGACTCTTATGCCACTTTTCTAAGTGATTTTTGGCTTTTGATGCATTCTCCAAGAATCTTGGAGAGAGCGTCTATTTATAGCAAGTCACCCGGTTGGGTTTGATTTTCATTATTCCTCATCGGTATCACTCCAGTGCAGTCAGATTTTGATTCTGATAGTTTCTGACAGTTATGCAAAAATGAGTATATTAATGGTTATATTTTAATTAAATTACTAAAGTTTCTATTAATTTATTAAAATATTTAAGAAGGCCCTTAGTATTATAGCTCATTGGAACCAGGTTGAGATGTTTTAATTCATGGATGCATTAAACAGGGACCTTGTGTGTCAAAATATCAGTATTTTAATGAAAAGGTCATTTTTGGAGTTAAAAAGGAAGCTTCTAGAAAGTTTGGAAAAAGAAAAAGTATAAAAGAAGGTTGAGAAAGTCTTTTGGAATGAATTCAGTCAGCATCTTTCTTTATTTTCCCATTGTGGATCTGCAACTTGTTTGCAATACTTTTCCAAGGATGAAAACCCTTGAGGAAAGAAGGTGGATTGGATGAAAACCCAATCGCATCTCGGAGGTGAATTCATACAGGGTTCACAATTGCACTTCATTGGAGAATCGTGAGTTTGGAGCAGAAATTGCATATCAGTTTTGGAGCAAACTTTGATCAGAATTGTGGAGCAAATATATATTATCTTGGACTGATTTGTAACAGCAAAGATTTGGACTGTGTTCGGGTATGTTTGAATCCATAAACTTGATGTAATTGCAATTCTAGATAATCTTTTTCATAGCAGCAGTCATTTGTATTCAAAACATAGAATTATATGTCATTTGTTTGTGTTGGATGGTAATATTATGTGTTTGAATTCAGAGTTGATGTTATTTCCATAAGGGCATATAATCGGCATGTTTATTTGTGCATTTGACATACATTTATTCGCTGCCAAAATCATTTATAAATTCAGAACATAAATTCAGATTTTAGATTTAGGGTTTAGAAAGATAGATATTTAGAATTCTAGGGCAGAATTCAAGTTTTACAATTAGTAATTTAGGGCAGAGCTCATTTGGGATCTTTCATTCAATGCCCCTCTATCCCAAATATTGATGATCCTATTTTGAATTTTAATTAGATAAATGAATTAATCCTTAGGCACACATCTCAAATTGGAGATCGATAGTTCAGGTTGATTTTAGCCATTTGCAAAAATCTATAAATATGAGGCCTTGCCTATTGAATTCTAAGCTCTCATATGCCAAATTTATAATTTTGAATTGATTCCAAAGCTTTATGCAAATTAGTATTATATTATCCAAATATTGAGCCAAGCTAAGCGAAGCCAAGCCAAAGCCACACATGGTGTCGAGGAGAGATGGAGGTAGCCACACTTCATTGATGCATAATTCATGAGCACAAAGCTGAGAAAGCCACTATAACAATAATTTTGGAGCATATACAGAAGGTGAAAGAAGGTTTCTTTCATGTTTTGGTTGTGTTTCTAATTTGTTTTGTTAACTAAGCTTTCCCTAGTAACTATGCCTAGAGATGTTATGCTAGTGTGTTTAGTTTAATTTTTTTTCATTTTAAGACTAACACAATACTAATCATCCTACTTTGAGTCAAATTCCTAGTTCACATAATGGCACACCAAAATCTATAAATAGGAGGCCTTGCCTATTGAATTATAAGCTCTCATATGCCAAATTTATAATTTTGAATTGATTCCAAAGCTTTATGCAAATTAGTATTATATTATCCAAATATTGAGCCAAGCTAAGCCAAGCCAAGCCAAAGCCACACATGGTGTTGAGGAGAGATGGAGGTAGCCACACTTCATTGATGCAGACTTCATGAGCACAAAGCTGAGAAAGCCACTATAACAAGAATTTTGGAGCATATAAAGAAGGTGAAAGAAGTTTTCTTTCATGTTTTGGTTGTGTTTCTAGTTTGTTTTGTTAACTAAGCTTTCCTTAGTAGCTAGGCCTAGAGATGTTATGCTAGTGTGTTTATTTTTCATTTTTTTCATTTTAGGACTAACACAATACTAATCATCCTACTTTGAGTCAAATTCCTAGTTCAGATAATGGCTCACCCTAACTCCACAAATTTGATCAAAAATATCTTTCAAGCAAGTACTAATCCTTTCTATGTAGGATTTTAGAGTGAGAGGGCCAAAAAGAGTGAAATTTTAATCTTTATAGCAACATTTTTATTCTTGTAAAAATTAGTTTTGCTCTCTATAACAATATCACTATTACATAGTTTCAATTTTATGTAACAAAACTGACATTCGCTAAACAATGGTTTCATGGACTTGAGTAGTGATTTCATCACCATGAGTAGTGACATCATTCGTTTAGGTAGTGATATTATTATTTTGGTCAATGATTTCATCTAAAATAGTGATTTCATCATCAAACAATGATATCATCATTTTGTGTAGTAATTTTATCATCTGAATAATGATTTTGTGTTTTTTGTCTGGTAGACAACAATTTTGTTTCATAACAGTGATATTGTTTGCCCGAGTAGTGATATTGTTAATTTGGGTAGTGATTTTGTAGGTAAACAATGATATTATGCTTTCTATCTAGTCTAACCCATAACAATGATATTGTTGTCTGTTAATTATGATTTTTTAAGGAAATAATGAAATTGACTATGTAATTTCAATTTCAAAATAGAGAGCTCATTTTGAGAAGTTACTTCTTTCATTTGTGAATTAGCTTCAAAGCTAAAGGACACTCTAACTTTTTCATTGTAGGATCAAGCTTGGAATTTGTTAAAATGTAATTTTTGGACCTTTTTGAAAGTTTAAAATGGATTAAGAACCTTGTTTTTGGTGCTTAACAAAAATTTAGATGCTCAGGTAAATCTTTGGATAAATTATTCTTTCAAAGTTACAACTAAGACTAAGGGGTCAAAAGAACACCACCTCATCTTTCATTAAAGGTTTAAAATTAAATTCATTTGTCAAAATTTGTCTTAAATAGTTATTAATTAGAACTTCATTGGAAAAAAGAGGGGCATTTCATGTATGCTCTTCCATTTATCCCCTTTAGGGAACCCTTGGAATAAAAAACACCATTCTTATTGCAAACATGACTACTCCAAGGTATAGAAAGGAATTTCATCTAAAACACTCCCAAAAAACTTGAAATATTTTGGGTGATCTTGAAAATGACCCTAAAGTCTTTCTCTTATGTCTTTTATTTCATTGTATCTTGACTTATGAGGGGGAATTCATCACCTCCCACAAGTTTTCTAGGAAAGATTTAACCCAGGGTTTCATCTCCCAACACTAAATTCATCCACTCCCACTAAGATCAAATTTTTGAGTGGTTAAACCACCTTCTACTATTGGAGTTGCACATAAAATGTATCTACACTTTAGACATCACACTACACTGAACAAGAAATAGATGTAGTGGTTACAAAAAGGACTAGACCTTTTTGCAGTAAGCCAAGTGCCTTGGACACCCAATTACTACTTTTTATTTTGCATCATGATGTGAAATTCATAATTTAATTGATCCCAATAGAAATTATTGAAAACTTGTAGATCTTAGATAAATCCCCCTTATTGTGGAAGTGTTGTTAGTGCAAGGTGCGCCTCAAGGTCTATGTCACAGTACTATCATTTGATAAAAGAGGGGGGTATAAAAACCCTACTATATAATGTGCATTTTAATTTTTAGATGAACACTAAAAGCCTCTCAAATGATGTATATTTATGGATTCTAATAATACCAAGTGACCTTGTCAGTTTAGGACTTAAGAGTGATTTATTAGTTAGTTTTATCCTAGATTAAAGTCTTGTTTAGTTTCAAAACTTGGTGTGAACAAATGATACAAACCAAAACACATATTCCTCATTTTCCTTTGAAAAAAGAGGCATTATTCTACTGACATGAATCATCAATTTTCCTTTTTCAAAGTTCATCAAAACTTGGAGTCATATCATCCACTTTGGCACAGTTATGCTGCCCAATTGAGTTTAGACTTCTACCAAACATTGTTTAAGTCCTTCATTTATAACTTAAATTCAAAATTTCACCTTCATAAGTTTATAGGGTTGATGTGATAAGCGGGTTCTCCATTTTCATTAAACTTGAGGGAACTTAGTTTCAATTTCCAATTTGGGTTGAAGGTTGCCTAAGATTCATGATCATTATCACCACTTGGTATAATTAAGTTATTTTGTGATAAACACTTACACTTTGAGTCTATGCACCAAATTTTTTTGTATTACCATCTTATTTATATTAAGATCATTTTAAAATCATACCTTTTTTCCTTATCTATTTTGTCAAAACTTTGAAGATATGTATGTCATTTGAGTTAAGAAAGGTAGCATTATGCTATCGAATTTATCAGAAACCATCTTTATCATAGAGTTTTTGAAGCAAACATTTTGTCACATTTTTTGGGTAGTCTAGTGTTATTACTCTGCTCAAATAATTTCAAACATTGTTTCATATACCTTTTTTCATAAAGTTAAAGTTTATACACATTTTTTAAGCCAGTTCGAGTATACCTTTTGTGAATCTTTGTCTAGCATAGTTACGTTGTTCACTTTTGATTAGCCTATTTATCAAAATAACCAAGTTTTATACCATTATTTATGATAAAATAATCTCTCTCTAAAGTACCTTTTATTCCATACCTTATACTTATTTGATCAAATTCATGTCCAAGAGTCAAATGCCTAGTTTTTGTTAGAAGTGTTTCAAATTCATTAGACTAAAATCTCATCTTTTTCAAAGTCTATATTTTGACACCATTTTGGCTAAGAGTCCTATCACATACCTTGTTTTAGCCTAGCTTTTGATGCTACATTTGGCCAAAAGATGTAGCAACTATTTATTTCCTAGATTAGACTGATTTGAAACACTTTGACCTTAGAGCTTGGAATTTTGATTTTAGGTCCATTTACTTGATAATTTTGTATAAGACATGTAATGTTAGATACTTAATATTATCTTATTTTATCACAAATCATTACATAAACCTTTCCATCATTTTTATTAATCTATACCAAGTTTAAATGTCATCTTTTAGACATTATATTTTTAGAGTTTGTAGAACTTTATTCATTTTATATCATAAAACATTCACTATGGATCCCAGCATGTATTCCTACACTTATAATGGGCTTGTGTACAATGCGAGGATTACTAATGTGGTTACATAAGAAGAAATGGTGTAAGACCCGTACACAAACAATATTTATTATGAGATAGATCCTTATCCATCTTATAATACTCAAGTAGGGGCACATAACCAAGATCCATTGGCTAACTATTTGGTTAATATGCCACCATATTTAGAATAAGACCAAGAATAAATCACACAATACCTAGCTATGATACCCATAGTTAAAGAACTAGTTCCTCAATAATCATACTCTATTAATATGCCTTCTATGTATGATCCATTTTTATTTGAGCATAATTTGTTGGAGAAAAAATATGATATTTTGGTTAGATCTATAGAAGTAGGGCTTAATTTTCTAATGGATTTGCCCCATGATAACTTACCAAGCCTAGTAAAAATGCCTCACAACATATTGTATAGTCAATAAGATTCTTCTATAAATCCTTTAACTCTAGTCTAAATGCCATATTAGGACCCTAATATGCCTAACAAAGGACATAACCTCATGGAAAACCACTTTAACCAAATGCAAAAAACATATCAAACCTACCTAAATCTAACATGTAATTTCAATCAAATGACCATGGTGAGTAAACCTCTTATTGACTTAGTTCCTTAAACAAGATTTTTGATAGAGTTAAATGGTCAAGATTATCAAATTTTAAACCCATTCATGAAAAACACTTTGGTAGACAACTTGTTATGCATGCCAATTATCAAAGAAGTGTCTTCTTCTTCTATGTAGAATAATGAGAAAAACATAGTAGACAATGCACAAGCAACATCTAATCCAAATCAAAGTGGTATTAATACACAAACAACTATTCAACAACATATGCCTTTAGTTAATACCATGAGTGGTTCTATAAACCTAGGAATGGGAGCTTTTGCACCCCAACCTCAACCAATTACTTCATCAAGTGCACAACCAACATGATCAGGTAGTCAACCAATAACCAATATCATGCCTTAACAATAGAATATGATGAATCCTATTCCTCCTCAATAGGTGATGAGTAGCATTCCACAACACCATGAATAAATAAATATACCAATGTAACAAAGGTTGAACATAATTATACCTCAACAAGGTGCAACTAATGTTCCACCTCATTAGGTAGTAGCAAATGTACCTTCTTCTTTACATACCAACATGCCAATCAAAAAGCAAATGATGTTTAATCAATAACATATTCATGTTGGTCAATGGTAGGTGTCAAATATCCAACGTGAATCTAATTCCCAATCGAGATTCATGTAATAAAGGGGTTATAATGTCTCTCAAATACCTATTAGGCCATAATTGCCTTTTTTATAAAGTATACCACAAGTTTAGAGATAGGTTCTTGGCTCACAAGTTCCCACTCAATAGCAAGGTTTGAGTAGTCAATAATAGGTCCCTATTCTACCATAAAAAGCATAGTATCATTATATCTCTCCATCTTAACCTCAAAATACTCCAAGTCAAACCTTCATTATAAACCCTAATTAGAATATTACACTATAACATGTGAAATTCTAATAAGTACATCCTAATCTACATATGCATATTCCTGGTTCATTCCCCAACTAATCTAATGTATACCAAATACCCCCATCATACCTTGGTCAAAGTGCTCCACTTGTGACTGCTCAACCATCTACCCAGACCAATATTCCCACAAGTTTCCTAAAGCAAGAGTTACAAAAAATTAAGGATTCAATCACCACCATCCAAGTGGGGAAGTGGATTAAAAAGTTTAAGTTGGATGAGGTGTGTTCATATCCTTTCAATATGGAGTACTTATATATTCCATTTCCTCTAGGATATGAGCCACAAAAATTTGATAAATATAAGGGGAAAGGTCACCCCGAAGCCCATTTAACCAAACTCTTTATCACATACCAACTAGTGACATATAGTGATATATACCTTTTGTTATTGTTTCCAAGGAACTTAGATAAACAAGCCTTGGAGTGGTTCTTGAAGTTTCATAAGAATTCATTAACTAATTTTGATGATCTTTTAGATAAGTTTGTGCAAAGATTTTCCTATAATCTCAAGCATGAGATTTGTTTAGTTGATTTGATACAAGCTATACAAAAATTTGGTGAGAGTTTTACAAGCTATATACAATAATGGAGATCACTTGCAAGACAATTCACTCATAGTTTACTAGATAAACAATTATCTATTATATTCACTAAAAACTTACATAGTGAGATAGCCATCATCTAGAATTGTAGTGTGCACATACCTTTAAATAAATCATTGATAAAGGTTTGTTGATCAAGATAGTGTTCATCAATAAAGGAGTCATCAAGCTTAATTAAACTAATCAGAACCAATGTACCAATTAGGTAAGTAGCCAAAACCAACATCTAATCCAAATGCAAGCATCACAACCAACATAGGCCAATAACCAAGATATACCAAAATAATTCAACTATAATAGGAATGTTTTGGGAAATGGAGTGACTATGTCATGTCATGTCCAAATGGTGAAAACATCATTTGATCAACCTACACCACCTTTTTAGCTTACTCCTACATGACAAACTATTCAACAGATGCTGTAATCATAATAACCAAGACCCATGCAATAAATGCCACAACCTTTGCCATTGCAAAACCCTCCTCTAAGGAGAATAATACCTACTCACAATGTTTTTAGTGACCTTGGAGAGCCTATTGAATATATGTTTCATAAAATTGTTACCACTAATTTTATTAGTTGGCCTATACCAAAACATTATCCCCAAGGCATTCCTTATCTTGATTGGTACCATGAAAATGAATTATGTGAATATCATCGAATCAATGAATATAATTTATGAAAATGTATGAAAATAAAGTATTTGATTGAGAATATGCTAGAGAATGGGGAGATCACATTTGATGGCAGTGCTTCCACCTCTAATCAGACTCTTGGGATTTATCAAAACCCTTTTTCCTAATGTAACAACTAGCAAAAATAGTAACAATAATGGAAACAACAAAAATAACCATGACCTATACAATAACACAATCAATAGTACCAAAATAAAAGGTTGAATCAATAGTAGAACCAACAAAATTAGAATAATGGACAAAACCAAGGTCAGAATAATAACCAATAAACCTACCACGTAATTGCACATGACTACAATAGGGTTGTAGGTCATATTATAGAGGGTAGAATTAATACCATCTCTATTAATCCTAGATCAAAAAACAATAAATCTAGACCATTTATAAATAATTCCACTCAACCAAATTATATGGATAATCTTTCTTTAACCTAGGATCACATGCAAGCAAACTAGCAAACCAAGATTCCCATTTTTAGACCTTATACTGATAACTCATCCTTTCCCTGTGACCACATATAGGTGCATTGACAATCAAGACTTATCCTATCTAGTCCCACACTATTGCCATCATTTATTAACAATCATGTTCCTATATTTAGTCTTGATTACACAATCACAACTTAGAGGTCAAGTATTACCATCCCAAGCCCATAGCCATCTGCCACTTTGCATATTATCCACCCAACCATTCAATATTAGAATAAGCCATTTACCTCTAACCTAGAAAAGAAGTTTGATATCATGGAAAAATTATAGAAGACACCAGCCCATATCTCTATTTTAGATTTTTTTCAAACATTGATAATCCACAAGAACATTTTGAATTAGTTCTTAACCTAATCTATTATTGTGAGTGACATATCCCCTAATAAATTTCAAGCTTTGGTTGGACACCTAGCTCCCACTCAACAAGTGACATTCAACCAAAGTGATATGTCTTCCCTTGGCCCACTCCATAATAATCTATTATACATATAAGTTTATATAAAGTGGCATAAAGTGAAACATGTCCTTATAGACAATGGATCAGGGCTCAACATAGTGTTTATAAAGCTCATCAAGCTTCTTGGGTACATAATGATAGATTTCTAACTAGAAATATTAACTATCAAAACCTATAATAATCAGGAGAGAGAATCATAAGGCACTATTAGCCTACCAATTATTATTGGGCCTTTGACCCATGATACACTTTACCATGTGATTGATATTGAGTTGTCATATAATATGATTCTAGGTAGGCCTTGTTTACATGAGATTCATGAAATCCCATCAAAACTACACCAATGTATCAAGTTCTCCCACTCAAGGATGAAAGTAAATATTCTAAGAGATTTGCACCCATATGAACACTGCAAATAGCTTGAGGTCAAGTTTCAAAGCTATAATTACCAATACAGTATGAATCCAAGTTCTAAGGAGGATAAAGGAAAGGCCATACTTATTGATTCTCTAGAGAATAATTACATAGATCTCCTAATACCTTGGATTACCTTTCCCATATATCACCTCTTGAGTCTTCCAATCATTACACCATTTAACACATTATAGCTTTCATATTGCTAATCTTCCTCAGATTCCAAAGACCTTTGGAAGACTTAAGTTACCCCACACATGCATTACCAATAAAAGAGAAAAAATAAAGAACCTATCATGTTTGTACTAGCATGTAGCCTAAAAATAGACCCTATTGAAGGAGATGAATCATGGTTATACAATGACAACCAAGCTGATTGTTATAAGAGTGCAAAGTATCCTATTCTCAATAGGATCATGGAGAATCAAGACTATGAAGGAAGAGGCCTTTAGAAAGAATCAAAAAGGAACCATTGAGCCAATTTCTATGACCAAATACAAAAGATCCTATGGACTTGGATTTAATCCCCTTGGAGGTGACCCTACATATCTTATTCATATTCCATCATTGGTGACTAGTGATGATGATGATAATAGTGAAGTAGAGTTTTATCATAGCCTTATCTTTTATGACCTAGATGAGACTAACCTATTTTATAATAATTCCATTTGTACCCTTATCCCAATCATTCATCATAACCCATTGCCATTATACTATTCCCAACTTATAGATTGGGACCAATAGGAATCCAGTTTACCAATTGATGAGTTTCAAAATGATGAAGCATTCTATGATTTTATAGGCCTTAGAGACATCATTCCATTGAGATATCATAAATCAAGATTCTCAATCACATTAGATCCTAAAGCCTATTTTGGATAGCCGGTGAACACCCTTAGTCAAAAATAAATAAATAAAACATTGAGGTCCCAAAGTGAAAACCTCTTTGAGGTGATTTTTGACCAAGGAAAAATTAAAGATAAAGGCCATTCTAGTGGTGAAAACCTATTTCAGGTGCCATTAGATGGGGTGTTTATTCTTCTTCAAATTTAGACTAGGAGACCACAAATGATGAACTTCCTTATGGATCTAAGTTTAATTTTGAGAAACAATAAGTGTTTGATCAAATTACTCAAGAATTTTTAACTATATTTGTCACATGATTAGATCTCCCATTAGGGGGCTCAGATTCATCATGCCTAGGATAAGTTGAAGATTACAACCTAAAAAAGGACCTTGATATCATCCAACAGTTCAAGTCTTTGCCTACTATCCTAGAAGATGGATTAACCCTTCTAGTTGAAGATACAATAGAGATAAAAATCAAGATTCCATCAGACCCAAAATGGATAAAATTAGGTGTGTCCCTCACTGAGGAGGAATGTGAAGTATTTACATATCTATTGAGAGAATTTATAGATATCTTTGCATGGGCTTATTCTAACATGCCAAATTTGGACATTGCCTTGGTTTTACATCACCTTATGGTAAATCTGGATGCCAAACTAGTGAAGAAAAAACTATGCAAGATGCATTCTCACATTACTATATTAGTAAAGAAAGAGTTAGAAAAACTCTTATAAGTAGTATGTATTCGATCCATTGACTACTTAGAATGGATATCTAATGTTGTACCTATTATCAAAAATCCTGAAAGAATCAAAATCTATACTAATTTTTGAGACATAAATAAAGCTTTCCCTAAAGGAAACTTTTCATTTCATAATATTGACATGATCATTGACTCCATGGTGGGTTATGAGATGCTTTCACTCATAGATGGATTTTTAGGATACAACTAGATCAGAATAGTACTAAAAGATTAACACAAAACAACATTCACCACTCCATGGGGAACATTCTATTATCAAGTAATGTCATTTGGTCTTAAGGAAACTATAGCCACCTATTAAAGAGCCATGATTGTCATATTTCATGATATGTTGCATGATATTATTGAATTCTATGCCTATGACATACTAGGCAAATAAAAAACTAGGGTCAACCATCTAGTAGTGCTACTAGAATATTTGAAAGACTACGTGAGTACAAAGTCTAACTAAATCCAAATAAATGTGTCTTTGGAGTAAAATCTAGTAAATTACTTGGATTCATCATGTCTCATAGAGGCATTGAATTTGATCTAGCCAAAGTCCAAGATATAATAGAGATGCCACCACCAACTAATTTAAAGCAATTCTGTAGTTTGTAGGTCAAGATCTAGTCAATCCAACACTTCATATCTTAGTTACCAGACAAGTGTCATCTATTTACATGTATTTTGAATAAGGGAGTTTCATTCCACTAGGATAATCACTACCAAATAACTTTTCAATAGATAAAAGATTACCTAGAAAATATGCCTATTTTGTTACCCCCTATGCCAGGAAAACCATTTTTGTTATACCTATCAGCTAAAGATAATGCCTTGGGGGAGATTATAACTCAACATGATGACAATTGAAATGAGAATGTAATATAATACTTAATCCATACATTGGTCATGTATGAACACAACTATATGCCTATAAAAAATTCCTATTTAGCCATGGTATTCATAGCTCAAAAATTGTGACATTACATGTTAAACAATAAGACCATGGTCATTTAAAAACTAGATCTGCTCAAGTATATACTATCTAAAATAGCTTTACAAGGTAGAATGGCCCAATGGATCATGCTTCTTAGTTAGTTTGACATCAAATACATCAATCAAAAAGCTATTAAGGGGAAATTTATTATAGATCATCTTGTTGAAGCACCCCTTATAGACATAGAGCCACTCACATTCCAATTTTTGGATGAATCCATAATGACCATCATTAACATACCTCTTGAAGAGAAGCACTAGAATCTATATTTTGATGGATCATTCATGGGACATGGATTAAGGGCATGATTTTTATTTATTATACCATAGGGGGATCTAATCCCTAAATCATTCAGGATCAATTTTCTTTATACCAATAACATGGTTGAATATGAAGCACTTGTTGCAGGGCTTTACCAAGAAGTATAATGGAATGTATCTCATTTCAAGGTTTATGGTGATTATCAGTTAATCATCAATTAGGTTATAGACCATTTTTAGACTAAAGATGATAAGCTAGTTCCATATAAGGCCATGGTTGACACTCTTAAACAATAGATTGCCAACATTCAATTTGAGCATATACCAAGGGCAAGTAACATAACTACAAATGCTATGACCACTATTAGATATTTGATTTGACAAAAATACAAATCTAGAGAGTATTATTTCCTCATCAAAAACTTGTTCACACCAACTCATGAGCCTTCCACTATCATGATGATTTATGATATTATTGTTCTTAGTTCTATCTGGTACTTAGACCTTTACAAATACCTTCATGACCGAGTTTTACCACTTGATCTCTCCCAAAAATAAATCAAAGACTTTATCCATAACTCCATTCATTATACTCTACTTGGATTAAGCCTCTATCACCAAATTTTTGATGGAACTCTACTTCATTGTTTAACTTTGATAAAATCTACACTAGTGTTATGGGAAGTGCATAAAGGAGTATGTGGAACCCACTCCAATGGGGTAGTCTTATCAAAAAATATTTTACGTACTGGTTATTATTGGCCCACAATGGATGTAGATGTAGATTCATATGTAAATAAATGTGACAAATGTCAATGACATGCCAATCTAATTCATGCCCCAACCAAGACTCTGAAACCAATGTTAACACCATGGACATTTGATACACGGGGACTCAACCTCAATGGTAAAATCAATCCTACATATTCAAATGACCATAAACATATATTTACTACCACAAAATATTTAACTAAGTGGTTTTAATCTATATCACTCACTTATGTGACTGAAAATCAAATTTCTAAGTTCATTTTCAACCATCTCATCTGCCACTATGGTATCCCTTTTGACATTATATATGATAATGGAGGATCCCTTAAAAACAAAGATGTTGAATAGTTATGAACTAAATACAATATTACACAACATTTCTCTATGGTATATTACCCTAAAGTTAATGGTCAAGATGAGGCATCCAATAAAATAATTGTTAGCATTCTCAAAAGATTATCAATGATGTCAATCATGATTGGCACCTTCAGATATTTCATTCCCTTTGGGAATACTGTACCAATCACCATACCCCCACAAGAGCCACTCCATACTCATTTATTTATGGTACTAAATCCATACTTCATATTAAGGTTGAGTTACCTGCACTAAGCATATATTTCAAGCATGTCTTAGATGATCATGATTATCGAGGAGTTCATCTATAGGAGCTAGAACTACTTGATGAAAAATGCATAGCTATGCTCAATAATATTTAGGCATATCAGAACTAACTCAAAGGCCACTATAATCAATAAATCAATTATAAAACATTTGAACTTGGCGATCTTGTTTTTAAATAAGATCAAAAGTATACCATGATTGAAAAGAAGCATAAAGGCAAATTCAAACCAAATTAGATAGGGCCTCTCATCATTACTATAGATTATGGATTAGGAGCATACAAGCTCACCACACTAGATAAAGATGAACTTCCTGAGCTAATGAATATTATTCACCTCAAGCGATATTATGCTTGAACACTATGGTGTATTGTGTATAAGGACCATTTCAATTATGTCATTTTATCACTATTATTATTTGTATAGATATCATTATTATTATCATTACTATAGATTATGGATTAGGAGCATACAAGCTCACCACACTAGATAAAGATGAACTTCCTGAGCTAATGAATATTATTCACCTCAAGCGATATTATGCTTGAACACTATGGTGTATTGTGTATAAGGACCATTTCAATTATGTCATTTTATCACTATTCTTCTTTGTATAGATATCATTATTATCATTCCTCTTAGCCTTTTAATTATCCATTTTACCATTCCATTCTAATGACTAAGCATGTATTGAATCCTATTTACCTAGCTTGTTTGATCTTAGTTTCTCCATTAGTTGCACATTTTTAGCACCAATGAATCTGATCAATTTCAATAGTTATTTTGAGCATTTTAGAGAGAGATCATATTTTTGAGTAGTATGATATAAGTTTTGGTAGTTGCATCCTTCATTTGTTGTTCCTTTCTTATCACTGATCTTGATACTAATTATAACCACCTATGGGAAAATTAGTACCATTGATTTATGTCATTATGTCCTAGTTATAACTACCTATGAGTAAACTAGGGGCAACATTTACTTATGAGCCTCAACATACCAACTTGCCATTTCCTATGTCGTATAATGTATTTATCCCAATTGTGCGTATCTTATTTGAATTAATTTCTACACTAGTCAAATTCCTCCACTATAAGGTAGAACTATAATGACTTGAGGTCTTACCCTGGGAATATGTAAGTAGTGCTCGATACTTGTTGAGGTCAACTCAGTCACCCTTTCCAACCAAACTCTCACCATTTTGTGAGTAACCTAAGCCATGCTCTCACTATTTTTTGAGAAACCTAAACCACACTCTTGCCATTTTGCAATTAATCTAAGCCATACTCTCACCATTTTATGAGTAACCTAAGCCACTCTCTCACCATTTTGTGAGTAACCTAAGCCATGCTCTCTCTATTTTGTGAACAACCTAAGTAATACTCTCACCATTTTGTGAGTGTGAACCATTTAGCATCTTGTCATTATTGATTGAGTTGAGATACTCTAAAAATTCCAAAAACATTTGTGAAACCATTAGAAAAAACAATAAACATTGACCACTTATTTTCATTAAGGATTCTAAGAACCCTTATTAAGTCACAATAAAATCACTTGTCACTTAGTTTCCCCATCTTTTTTGGCCTTTTCTCCCATGTACTTGCCATTTTTCAAGACCATTCCTATTCTTTTATCACATCCATTATGTTGTTTTTATTAGTTATCCTTTTCTTCCCATTTCCTAGGAGAATTACATTTAGCCTAAAATTTTTGTTGGATATTACATCCATGAAAATATGTAGGTAGCATCTACTTACCTAGTGCATATGGAGACAGCTTGACCACCCCCCTTTTTTTCTTCTATTACCCCATTTTTTTAGTTTGTTAAGTATTTTATAGGGGAAATGTTTATATTGAGTTATTTATTTATTTGTCTCTACTTATTTGTTTATTTGTGTGCCTATTTATTTGCTTTTAGCACAGTTTCCTTGATTTGGTCTGTGTGTTCATTGGGTGATTCCTTTCCCACACTTACACTTGAATCCATCCATATTGATATGTCTACATTTTCATCATGGTTTCTATCATTGGTGTATTATTTTCTATTAAGTATTAGATTACAAGAGTTAGTCTTTATTCATATCTTAGCCAAGTCCTCATGATGTTATACTATGATGCCTAGTGACACATGCTACAACAAACCTCAGCTTTAGGAAGTCTAATTAGTAATGGTAGCATCGACATCTCTTTAGCACTGACATTTTGATTCAATCCCAATCATATCCCAAATAGAGAAACTAACTATGAAATAATTTCAACCTTTATTAATTTGAACAATCATCTCCCTACTAGTAGGTTATTTTAGTTCATAATAACCATCTATGTTAAGTTACCATCATCATCAGCTAAATCAAACATGTTTTCCATAATCGGGGTCCAATGATTATAACTAACTATGGGCAAATCATTGCACACCATTCCACTTGAATTTCTCAATGATTATAAATGCCTTTAGGTAAATCATTGTGTTGTCACCACTTTAATTTTTTTGCCCATATAAGGGCATGTTGCTATCTTATTTGTCTGTCCTAATTGGGAAAACTCCATCTTCTTAATGATTATAACTACCTTTGGGAAAATAATTGTGTTTTCATACCATATTACCACTATTGGGGTATAATGCTTATAACCACCTTTGGGAAAACCATTGTACACCATCCCACTTATATTATCAATGATTTTGACTAATTTTTCAAACTCATTGTGTTTTCACTCTATCATTTTCCTCTTTTTTGTCTCCTTATTTTACATTTTTATTTTTGATGGATCATTTATTGACCTTTCTTTATGCCAACTATTCCCTCGAGGGGGCATCATACAATTAGTTCATCATCATTGAAGTTATAGGCATACATGACCTTATCATTATTTGAGAATATGTTACTATGTTTATAGATTGCAATGCCTTCTCAAATAGGGGCAAATTATAGACACCTAAATCTATTAAATCTAGCCACCAATGACCATCAATCAAGCTTTTGACCAATTTCCACCAAAATGTACAATTTGGCCTAAAATCACTAAAAAATATTAAAATATTTGAAATTGATATATCCAAGTGCTGATTTAGGCCAAGGTATCATTAAATAGGGAAATGCAATTTATGAGCCAACTAAATTTGATTAGATTATTTTGAGTTAAAATGCCAATTTTGTATCTGGGTGGTTTGAATTGTTATTTCCTATCAAATTTCTTGCACAAGAAATGTGCCTTTGTTATTTTGTGTTGGAAACATAATAAATGAAATAGTAGATCCAACACATCTGACATTGACTTTTAATTCTAATCTAGTCAAATTTTGGGCTAATAATAAGACATTCTGACCAATTTGATTAATTTATGCACAAAGAGCCAAGGTTTGCATCAAAGTGGTTAATCATATTTAAGAGATAATTAAACCAAGTCATGAGCCTAATTAAAAATTCAATGGAACTTGTTGAGTAATTTATTTTTGGAAATAAATATTAAATATTTGCATCATTAGGTGACATCATTTCTTGGGAAGACATCCCTAGGCCATAAATGCATAAAATATCAAGGTTAACCCCTCCCATGCCTAACTAAGACCCTCCATGACTATTCAATGCCCGTCTATCCCAAATATTGTTAAGCCTATTTATAAACTTTAATTACATAATTAAATTAATCCTTAGCCACACATCTCCATTTGGAGATGGATGATTCAAGTTGATTCTAGCCATTTACAAAAATATATAAATAGGAGGCCTTTCCTATTAAATTATAAAATATCACATGCCAAAGTTTTAATGTTGAATTGACTCCAAATATTCATGCAAATTATTGTTATAATGTCCAAACATTAATCCAAACCAAGCTAAGCCAAATTCATACATGGTGCTAAGGAGAGATGGAGGTAGCCACACTTCATTGATGTAGACTTCATGAGCACAAAGCCAATAAAGCCACTACAACAAGTATTTTGGAGCATACAAAGAAGGTGAAAGAAAGTTTCTTTCATGTTTTAGTTGTGTTTCCATTTTGTTTTCATTACTAAGCTCTCCTTAGTAACTAGGCCTAGAGATGTTATGCTAGTGTGTTTATTTCATTTTATTTTCATTTTGGGACTAACATAATACTAATCATCCTCCCTTGAGTCAAATTCCTAGTTCACAATTACAACTTACTATTACACATGATACATCAAGAACTATATTAAATATTATCATTGATAGGTGGACTTTACCCATACTCGACATCGAGTTTGGAGTAGATTTTCAACTCAATAAGGAACGTTATTTTGTAAATTTAAAAAAATAATAGGGCAAAAAATAGACACTTTCATTACATTGAAAAAAAGATTAAGAATTATAAAAATTAATGGATCATTACAATAACATAAATATAACACAAACCACTAGTAGTGGATTCTAACAATAGCCAATCTAGAAATAAAGAACGTAAAGATTGAAGGCATCCATGACATGAAATTTTGACTATTATGGTATACATTAATGGTAGATATAACCATGATATTCATATTATTGAAGAATAAGGAAAAAATACATACATAATTTCATTCTTATAATAGTTAAGTCATAACACAAATACATTACAGCACAACATATATTGGTCATATTACATCACCAGTCACTTGTGGTCCTAAGGTTGTCTATACGTTGATATTTGTGATGCATCCTAGTGATTAATTATGGTATACATTTAAAAAAAATGGCTACAATAGATTCAAGATAAATTAACATTGCAAACAAATATATAACCTTTTTTCTATGATGGGAAATTTTTTTAATCAAAATTAGTGAATTAAATAATTGTTAAGTAAAATCAGAATGTATAATTTATGTTATAAATACATAAGATTGATTTGGAACATTCTATTTATATAAAGATGCTAAAAGGGGAAAGTATAAAATATAAATAACTTAACTAGCACTTGAGTCTGATGGACTAAAATATAGATTATGAGATCAACCTTGGGATTGTGTGAGATCAATGTGAATTATGAACAAGCCTTTATTTGAATTTAGAATAAGGATGAATTATTCATACAAGGTCTACCTATTTTTTTTCTATAGGGTGAAAGTGTCTGGTAGTTTTTTTGACCTATGTGAATTTATACCAGTGTGCCTTCACCTATAGGTCCTATGTGTGTGATTAGGTTCACTTGATTCATTGTGGGAATCATTATGTGACTTATTATTCACTTAAAACCCTAATTGAATAGATAATTAGGAACAAATTAAATGAATGGAAAAAATGGATTAGGGCTTGAAGTGGTGCTTAACCTCAAATTGCCTTATGTTGAGTGCTACCTACATACCAATACTCTAAAGAGGGATAAAACTTCATGTAGTTATCCCATGTTAGGATGGTATGTGTGAAATATTGGTGTAATGTTATATCTTAGTGTAATTATGTTATTAAATAATGAATTGTGTCCTTGGGGGTATATTCATACTTATTTCAAGGCTACTTAGGTTATGTGGACTCAAAATTGAGAAGAATATATGTTTTCCTCTCAGTGTGCATAAAAACTTCTTTCTAAGTAGTGAATAAATAAACATAAAATGTAATTTTATAGTGGATTTTTTGGGATTTACTCTAATGGAAATTATAAAATGTGCAGGTTGACCCATTAGGTGAATTAAAATTTGAGAAATTAGTCTTTATTTAGTGGGAAGATGAAACCAATGGCTTCTAATACTACTAGCAAGTGAGATTATCTTGAAGGATCAACCTTTTATGAAGAGTAGAGGAAAATAAGCTAGAAGTGAATCGGTCTAATAGTGAGTCTATGCTAATTGAAGTAACAAATATGAATGTTCAATATTATATTTTCTTAAGGTTATAGGGCCATCCACATATAAATAGATGAATAATAGTTTGAAATTATAAAATTGAGCATAAGATAATTGTGCATGATGAGTAGTAAAAAGTGCATTATTTTAGCATTAAATGTTAATTTTATTGACTACATCCCAAATTTTATTATATTAATGCATAAAATCAAAATTATTATAGTAAAATAAAGAGAACTATACTTGAGCTTATCTGTGTTGAGTAGGCTTGGATGTAGACAACACCGTGAACTGTGCTTCACAAAAATTATAATGGATAATTTATGAATCAGTCCTTACATATGAAAAAAATATAAAAGTAAATATAAAAATATTATATATAAAATAACAAGGAAACCTTTTCATGTAATGAATTATTATGTTTTATGGTGAAAAACCAGTGACTAGAAAGGGTAGGACCCTTGGATATTTATTTTTGATGAAGACCTTGGATTGGAATATGCATGACCCAATATTTATTGTTAGAATAATTTATTAATGATACAAGGTGTAATTAACTCCATCATCATAAACTCAATGTAGTATAGTAGCTTGGAATCCTTGTATGAATTCTAATAGATCATTCTAGTGTTAAATTAGTGAAAAACTAGTGACTAGAGAGTGTATAACCCTTGGATATTTATTTTTATTGAAGCACTTAGATTAGAATATGCATGCCACAATCCTAATTAATAGGATATTTTATTAATAACTCAAGGTGGTATTGACCACATCATCATATAAATAAATGTAGTCGAGTATCTTGAAATCCCTGTATGAGTTTCAATATATCATTTTGGTGGAAAATTGGAGTAAAAGTTTGAATGAAATAATACAAATGGAATACAATTCATTTATGATGAAAAATTGTTGTAAAAATAAAATTATTTTAATAAAGTGTATAAAACATAGAGATCAACATGGATTTACATTATGCATGTGAAAACTGGTGTGAAACTGAGAAATAAATTGAACATGTGTCACACATTATATGCACCCAATTTTTATGCAATAATACATTTTTAACATGATAGGTATAATGATGATGTAGTGGCATCCTAATAATTATTAAAAAATAAATATATAATTCCCTCTCCTTTTTTTCTTTCCTCTATCTTCTAGGATCCTCAAAATCTAATTTTTTGGCCCTTGCATCTCCTCTCAACCTATATTTAAAAACATTTCATTAGTGATGGATTCACCCTATTATATACACCCCATTTTGGACACAATAATGTTACAACTAGACTTCAAATTTATTTCTACCAAAGAGTGCAAATTAAGCCTAAAAATCATTAAATGTCTAAAAATCATCTGCACATTAAACATTGATGCTTAGAATCATGTTGAGGCATCCTTATTTGGGGTATTAGCATGTAAGTAATAGTAAGTTTTGACAAATTTAGATCTTGTAAACTTATGACCTAATAAATTGATAATTTTGCCTTTGGACCCCTTAAGTAGGGCACTTGAATAATTCATAAAGTGAAAAAATTCTAAGCAAAATGAATTAACCAAGTAAATAAAATTAAAATTTTAAGTGAAATTTACATGTGCAATTAATGAAAATAAATTTTGTAAAAAGAAAATTCCCATAAAAATGAGGTTATGATGATTCCATCATCCTCAAAGTCAAGGAATTGAAAATATCTCCCTAAATCCTTAAAATCAAAAATGGAGAGCCATGACTAATAAATGAGATCTTTATCCCAAATATTAATTACTTGTCCCCTCCTTAACTCAACTAGGATTAGTCTAAACTCAACCATGGTTAACTCTAACCTAACTGCACTTAGGTTAGAGTTAGTTTTTAAGGATATAATTACAAGGATTCACCCATTATTTAGCAATCTATTTTGGTGTAATGTTATGATGCAAAAATACCTTCAAATATCCTATTTTTAGTGTTATAATGCTCATTTGTTGAGAGAGAGCCAAGCCAATCCAAAGCCAAATCCAAGACCAACATTACTAAGGTGACAAGGAGAGATGATGCAAGGAGCATCATTGCCAAATATTATTTGATCACATGACTAAGAACATCCATCCATAGCTAACATATAGATCTTACTCTCAAAGAAGGTAAATAATGGTTGTTTTATCTTTTATTGATAGTTACTTGTATTTTTATCTTAGTCTTTGAGTGTCTAAGCTAGAGATGTTAGTTTTGTTATTGTGTTTTTGTTTGGTTTTAATCATATTAATACAATACTAATATACCCTCTTAGATTCATATTGATCACATAATGCTACATCTACCACCTTTAGAAAACCCTTTGCCAAGAAGAAGACCCACTCCTTGAGTCTTTGATGACCTTGGTGAGCCTATTAAATCAATTTTTTGAAAACTAGCTATAGCCAATAGGATTAGTTGGCTAATACCCAAACACTTTATTAAGAGAATGATTTATCAATATTTATACGAAGAGCATGATTTATATGAATACCATCATGTTCATGGACATTCTATATGCTATTATGTGTAGTTGAAGTACCTTAGTCAACATATCTTGGAAAATGGAGAGATCTAATTGGATAATAGAGCATTTATTTCTAATCAAAACTAGGGTATCTGTATACACATAATATTTTCAAAATTTTATAAATTATTGATGATTTCTCTCTTTTAGGAACCCATCAAGTCTTAATCTATCTAAGTGCACACCCTAAAGGGTGTAGTGAGAAAGGGGTGGACAGACCATTAGTGCTTCATAGGATTGTTATTACTATGCTACCACTTACGATCAACACAACCATATCCTAAAAAAACTCTCCTAATCTTTAACTCTTCTTTTTCACCTTCCTTTAGTCATTTTTTGATTTCATTAGCCCTTTCATAGCCTAAAAACCCTTTCAAATGGTTTACATTATACTGTCATCCTCATCGACCCTATACTCTAATTGATAAAATGCATTTAGTATCTACGTCAACACCTAGATGACCTAGAACAAGACCTAATTTATAATTATCAATAATGATATAGAGTTAATTAGGTTGGTTGTGTTAACTAAACTTTTAAAAAGGTGTAGGGTTAGATTCATCTACACACACACACACACACACACACACACACACACACACACACACACACACACACACACACACACACAAACATTTATTCATTTATTAAAAATAAAAGAAGAATAAGATTAATAAATTGTGTATTTACTTATCTACCATTCTACTTGAGGATCATAAATTAGGGTTTCAATACTTTCTTTAGATATATAGATATTATCTTGTGGAGAAGTATTTTGGATTCAGATATAAGTTGTGTATTACATCTTAGAGCTAACTTATTCTTATTATCCTTACATACCACAATAAATGTGTTGGGTGAATATTTTATCATCAACTAACTGAAGACAAAATGGTTATATCAGCCATAGTGTAATGAGATAAATCTCTCCTCTCAACAAGGGGAGGTTACTATAAACTATCACAAACATAATTTAAACTAAATATTAACTCAGAGGTGAGATCATA
The DNA here is from genome assembly GCA_037957365.1 of Torreya grandis. Taxonomy (NCBI): domain Eukaryota; kingdom Viridiplantae; phylum Streptophyta; class Pinopsida; order Cupressales; family Taxaceae; genus Torreya; species Torreya grandis. The sequence continues at coordinate 4,570,750 of JARHVA010000122.1, read as the reverse complement.
TCATCCATTTCTCTTTTTTCAGAAATGATGTTTACAAAGTAAAGGAAAACTTTCTTGATATTAACTAAATTCACAAGAAACCCATGAGAGCACAAAGCCTATCATTGCTTCTCTTGCTGATTTATAACTTATATCATAGTAGAATGAGGTGCAGCCCAAAGTCTTCACCAAAAACTAAAATAAAGTATATGATCACAAAAGATACAATTAGTTCAAATCCTTTCCAATATACTCTATTTTAAGACACTAAAACACAAACTAAAGATAATTATAGTAGCACAAAGCCTCCATAATCAAATTTAGAACATCTCATAGATTATTTTCACTCACTCTACTTATTTAATCAAATAGATAAGATTGTATTAGGAAAAGGACATAAGAATAATTTCCTACACAACAGAAGTTATTTCAATACAAAGTTTGAAAGGTCATTTGCTTTCTCATTCACTTGATAAAATTTGATTTACAATCTGAGCTCAAAGTCTCAAAATGCATTTTAATTTTGGTAGAGTTTTGCTTCCAATAATTCAAAGATAAAAAAATAGGCCCTCTTTATTTTTAGGGAGAGACCTTGAGGAATTTTTAGGAAAAACCTAATTACTTTGACCTAGTCAAAGATAAGAGTCCTTTTTGACTTAGGACTTCCTATATTTTTACATGTCATTACATATGAAAAAAGTACATGTAAAAATATCCAAAATAGTTGAAAATGTACATCTAAAAAGTGGAAATTTAAACCAAGGGAAAAATAGTTTCAATTTGTATCTCCATCTTTCTTCATGTGAACATCATACACAGTGAAAGTTGTTTGCATCTCGATATTTTCTAGATTAACAGTGTTCTTAAAAATCATCTTAGCTCTGACCATGGCATCTCTTATTGCTATGACTAATTTTGCATGACTAGTTAATTTGGTTTTCAGATTATCCAGAGTTAACTGATTATCTAAAATATTGTCCACAGAGGCTATTGAAAATGTCTTATCTTCAAATTATTTTTGAAACATAATTTCAAATTCCTGAATCATTTCTTCTACTAAAAAAAATTGGTTATCTTTTGATGTAATTTTGCAAGGTAGCTCCTCCAATTTATGTAAAAGATTGACATCATTTTGTTCACTGAGTCTCCTTGAATATTTGAAGTCACTGATCAACTCTTTAAGCACCTGACTCCTATATGTCAATGCCTCTTTAGTTTTAGTGTAAGAGTCTCTATTAGTAATGACACCAATTGATATTAGAGTTATTATTTTTAGTTTCTTCATATCCATCCATTTATCAAGATACTTTTCTACTGTTCTCAAATCTACCCAAACATCTTCAATCATAGGTTCATGAAATTGGGTTTTTCTCTTGATTATGTCCTTTACACCCTTGTCATCAAAATTTTGTCATCTTTTGAATTGATTCAAGGTTATGAGCTGCATTTCAATTTCCATGACTCTAGCCTTTCCAATGGTTAACACTGAAAACCTACCAATTTCAATGGGGAACCTGAAACTGGGCTTCTTGAGTTCCATCTGTTTATTATGCATGACGATCATTTGTCTACATAGTTCCATTAAGACCAATTTGTCTGAGAGGAATCTTGGGAGCATATAAGGATGACCTTGGAAAAATCCAACCCTAGGGTACAAGAAATAAGGAAATTGTAAGAATATGCATCCAAAATTATTCACAACTGTCCAGGCCTCATCTGACACTCTTCTTTGTTCTAATTGAGGACCAAAAAGACACAAAAATATTACAAAGAAAGCATCATTTACTCTACTAAAATGATGAATAAAACCCTTCAATGTTAACTGAGATTAGTATTTATATACTAGGGTTACTCTTCTATCTCCTTCTGATGTTAAAACTAGAAATATTCTCATTAAAGTTGCAATATACACTAGATAAGAAGTCATGTAGAATTTTAAGGTAGTGAATACCTTCATAAAATTCTTCATGAAAAGCATTGTTGACTTGTTCTCCCTAGAAGATGATTTGTTTACCTTGGAGTATTATCTTGATGAAGGGATACATCCATTCATGAAACTATGAGGAAGAGGGAAAACTTCTTACCCTGATGAGAAGAGTTATCAGATCACTAACTTCTTATATAAAGTCACTTCTTGGAAAACTCCATGGCCACTTTGATAAATTTTCCCTTGGAGTCTTGAGCCATTTATTTTTGATTACCTTCTTCTCTTTTTTAGGATCTTTTTCATATTATTTTTGTTCTTCAACAAAATCAAGCTTTATCACTTCTATAGTAGGAGGGCACATGAACACTTTATCAATGAACTTAGGATCTAGTCTAATTATCACATTGCCACTAGTGTACAACATAGCCCTAGTATCCTTATTATATAACTAAGCACATTTAAGAATAAATTTTGTGTTGTGAGCTACTACAAGAAAAGAAGATACCAAATGAATATTGCTTTCGATTATCTTCTTCATTTTGAAACCGAGATTACTTGAATTAGTTATTTCCACAAACTCAGCCATGTCCACATGACCAATCTTTGTATCTCTAATGTCATCAACATTAAAACTAACCAAGGTGATTGGAAAAACACCTTGATATTTATAATTCTTTTCCTTCAACCTCTTCAAAGAAAATTCAATCATCTAAAAGAGCTTTTACCAAAAGGATGTCGATGAAGAAGGATCCACAGAAGAAACTACAACAAAATTCATGATCATGAAATTAGGGGAAATACTAGCAATGTAGAAAAACTGCATGCTGATGATCATGACTATGGGGATGCACTTGAAAGAGTTAAAGTGTGAGTAGGTTGAAAAACTAGAGGAAAGTGAGCTCAAAAAAGCAAAATTGAAAATATCCCAGAGTTAGGAAATTTGAGAAGATGTTTGCATGGGTGGCAAAAATTACTAGCCTTGCATATGGGGGGATATTTTCATTTTGATTCAGTGGCAAATTTCACCACCCTTGCAGATAAGAGAATTTTTTTTTTGTAGTGGTGGCAAAAATAACCACCGAAGCATGTTTTATGTGTAGGAGTGGAAAAAAATGCTGACAAGGCAAAACACAAAAAAATTGTTTAGATGTCCTAGTGGCCAAATTTGCCACCACTTCAAGAAAAAATAATGTTTTAGTAGCAAAATTCACCACCACTGCACTTGTATAAAATGTTCCATACTTGCGAATGACAAAATTTTGGTGTTTATGAATTGGTCTTATCCACAATGAGAAGTGTGAGAGCAATGTATTAAATCCATCATCACCAAGTTATTTGTTATGGTCTTCAACTATATTTGATGTGGATAAAACCTAAGTTGGGTCAAAACATCGACTCGATATGCAAGATAACCCAGGGCACGCACGAGGGTTGGGTGGAATTAGCCACTAAGGCTCACTTGGGTAAAGCAAAAACAAAAAAGAGAGCTAAACTATTGAAAATAAAACCAAATAAAAAGAAAATCAAAACCTAAAGGAAAATAAAATTCAAAAAACAAAAAAACCTAGAAGTAAAACTAAAAACTAAAACTTACCTGGCAATCTCGAAGTCTTAAGTTTGGCAGTTGGCAAATTCAAAACCTTACTTACCTAGTCAAATGGTTGTAGGGTAGAGTCTAGGAAATTGAAAAATTATCAAAATGAAAATAAAAAAGTAACTTAAATTCCCCAAACCAAGTTTCAACAAATTAGCGTATGTGGCCATAAATGCCACATGAATTTTGAGATTTTGGAAATTCTCTGCTCGAGCAGCAAAAATCACCACCCTTGCATAGGACAGGGGAAGGCCATGCATTGGCAAAAAATAGTACCACCGATGCATGGAGAAAAAAATGCAAGAGCAACAAAAAATTCCACTTATGCATGGAAAAAATGAAAAACATGCAAGAGTAGCAAAAAATGCCGCCTATGTATGGAAAAAATGAAAAACATGCAAGAGCAGCAAAAAATGCCACCTATTCATAGAGAAAATAAAAAACATGCAAGAGCAGAAAAAAATGCTGCTTATGCATTGAGAATATAAATTTTTTCTAACACCTTAAAAATGATCAAAATTGACATTTTGATCAGATAAAGATTACAAAAGGTTTCACAATTTTTAAGAAATCGTGACGAGAGAGTGTTGTAAACTTTCCCAAGATGTTAGTTAGCTTAATTTTAGATCAAGAGAAACTTGTCTCAAATGATGAACTTAGAGTGTAGATTATGAAATGGACAAGTTTCATATGGGTTATCCACAAAACAAGCATAGTTATTTATGGAAACAATAGCTGGATCCAGCTAGGGAACTTCTATCAATTGTACTTTGAAATGATTGAAAAGAGTAGAATCTAGTCTCTAAGTGCCTTCATCCATGCCATTAGGCCATGTATTCAAGCTACCAAAAATAAAAAGACACAAAAAAATAAACAAAAATACAAATAAAAACATAAAACTATACAAATATACAAATGAACTTATCTGATACTTCAAATATTGAAGAGTTTTAGATGTTGCCCACTGTGAGATAGTGAGAATGGTGTTCAATCTTGATAGTCCACCAAGAAACTATTTTCACCATAGAATTGATGAATGGTGAATGGACCTCTCCATAAGGAATCAAATTTTCTATGCATTCTTTTTAGTTCTGTCCTCTTGTCCCATAACAAGACTTGATCTCCAATCTAAAACTCATGAATCCTTACTTTTTTGTTGAAAAGTTTCTTTACCTGATTTTGATGTTCAAAAATACGGTCCACTACCATAGTTCATTGCTCTTATAGTTTATTTAAGTACATGATCCTCTTATCAATAGAATTTTCAACATTTTGGTCTTCCAATACCTTTGCCAACTTCAGTGTTGGTAGTTTCAAGGTAATTAGTATCTCTACATTTAGACCATACAGAAGTTGAAATGGTGACATACCTATTACCATTTTAGGCATAATATTATCTACCCATAAATCATCAAATAATGTTTTATGCCAAGTTCTCTGATTATCATCTACTAGTTTTTTGATAATAGTAACCAAATTCTTATTGCTTGATTCTGCCTGACCATTTCCTTACAGATAATAGTATGAGTAGTGGGAAAGAATAATCTCATGATTTTATCAAAAGTCAGTAATCTCATGAGAAGAGAAATAAGTAGCATTATCTTATATAATCTTATTTGGAACTCTAAATTAAGAAATAATATTTTTCTTAAGGAAATTACATACCACTTCTGAAGTAGTATGCTTAACTAGAATGGCTTCCACCCACTTGGTAAAATAGTCTATTATAGTGAGAACATAGTCATGTATGTCACTTGAGGATGGGTTCACAACACCAATAAAGTCAATACCCTATTGATGAAAAGGTTCTTCAATCACCACCAACTTGAGAGGTAATGTGACCAACTTGGGTTTTCCAACGAACTGTTGACATAACTCACACCTATGTACGCAATTGTATGCATCTTGAAATAGTGCAAGAAAAATCATGGAAGGAATCCAAAAGTTTAATTTGTTATGCTTTATCCACATAACAAAGAAATACTCCATCAAGGCTTCTTTTGTACAAACGATTATCCCACAAGACATAGTTAACAGCTTCCAACTTAACATTTCTTTTTTATTTATAAGACATATGGGTAGGACACTCACCATAGGTAAGAAAATGAGTGATATTGGAATACCACTCATCAGTAGTAGTGACAAAAAGAACTGTTGGCATGTCCTCAACTTCTGCTTCTTCATGTCCTATTTCTTTTAGTATGTTATTAGCAATTAATTAACAGAGACCTCTTCCCTGTCCAAGCTTAGTAGGTTTGATATCAAGATCAAACTCTTTAATTTTATCAATCCAATTACCCCTTTTAGTACCAAACTCTTTTTGAGTTAAAATAGACTTTACTATTATATCAAGCACTAGAACAATAGTATATGAATTCAGGATATAGAATTAGAAATATTTTACCGCCTTAACCATGGCATAAACATGCTTCTCCATATTTGAATATTTAAATTTGTGAGCTTTGAGAGGACAACTCATAAATGATATGAGAGATTCCACACCTTATTCATTTTGCTAAACCAAAATTACTAAAAGTGTATGTTCAAAAGCATCATTGTATACTATGAAATCTTTAGTATAATCCAGACAAACTAGGATTAGAGCATGAGAAATAGAATTTTTGATATCTTCAAATGCTACTTTGCCTTCTATAGTCCAATGGAAAGTAGCTTTACCCTTCATCATGTCAACAATGTGGTGAGTTTTCTTTGTGAATTTAGAAATGAACCTTCGTAGAAAATTTACCTTCCCAAAGAAAGCATGAAATGCAGTTTACTAGAAAGTAGAGTAATATTTTAGATAGATTTGACTCTTTCTGAATCAATTTTTATGCCTTCTCAGGATACAATGTGACCAAGAAGTTTACCTTCTATAAACCCAAAAATTGACTTCCTTGGATTGTGAGAAATACCATTTTTCCAACAGTGTTCCAGCACTTGTTGTAAATGATGCACATGATCAATATGATGTTTGGAGAAAATAGTCAAGTCATCAAGATACACCATGATGAACTTCCCTATTTCATCTCTGAAAGCAAGGTTCATTGCTCTCTAAAATGTGGCACTAGCATTGATCAAACCAAAAGACATTTTATGATATGCAAATGCATCTCAAGGTGTAGTGAAAGCAATTTAATATTGATCTACTTCATTAAATTTCACTTGATTATATACAAAAAAATTATCTAATATAGATAATTTTTTTGAGCTAGTTACTATTTGCAATACTTGATCCATAATGGGTAGGGGTTAATTATCCTTTAGAGAAGATTGATTAAGATTCCTGAAATCAACACAAATATGAATTTCTCCATTTTTTTTCCTTACAAGAACTATTTTCATGATCCAAGTGGAATGATGAATTGGAAAAATTATCCTTGCATTTAGCATCTTCTGAATCTCAAAAAAGATAGTACCGTATACTTTGGGATCGTATTGCCTTTGTTTCTGTTTGATAGGCAGTGACCCAATTTTAAGAGGAATTTCATGCTAAATTTCTTTAGGCCCAAAAGATTTCAAATAATCATAAGAATATGCCAAAATATCAATGTAATGATGAAGAAGAGTAATGAATTTTAAATTTTCATGAGTACTATAACATTTCCTTAAGTTGAATATTTTGGGATCTGCTTTCGAACTCAAATCTACTTGATCAAACTCCATAGCAAAACTTGAATCCATTTATTGTTGCTGCTTGATATATATGTCGTGCTTATCAAATAGATTTTCAAGAGAAACCAAACCTTTTGGAATTTTATTCCCTTTCAGTTGAAGAAACCCTCCACCAGTTTATGAATCTATTTCGAGAACTGATTCCCATGGTGGAGATTCACTACCTTTAAAAAAGAGTTCCTCAAAGCTATCTATCTTTTATAGAAAAGCAATAATTTGATTATCACCATTAAACACCTAACAATGGTTAGCATTATTAGGTACACTTGGTCAAAATACCAACTCAATAGTGTATTAGTTCCCTTTGAAATCTTTATGAGGAACCATGAGGGTTGCAGAGACAACCAATGAATCTGCTCGATCATTAAACTCTCTTGGCATTGTAGAAATATTGAAAGCATCAAAACTTTCAATGTAATTCCATACAAGATTGTGATAATGTTTCAATATTTTATTTTTGGTTTGGTACAAACTTCTCACTTGATAAACCACCAAGTCAACATCTCCTCAGGCATGTAGAATCTTAACACCTCTAGCACGAGCAACTTTTAATCTGATCAATAATGATTCGTATTCATTGGTGTTGTTGGTATTGTTAAATTGAAAATTATATGAGCAAGGGAAAATATCTCTTTATGGGGATATCAAAACAATTATGGCTCTAGAACTGGTAGAGGAGTAGCTGCCATTAAATTATAAAATCCAAACCTCATTAAAATTTGATCTTCTTAAAGATTTCTCTTCATTAGTGAGGGGAGATTCCTTTTTACCTGAACTTTTCTCTAAAAATTCTTTTGATTTTATATCTAAATTATTTGAATTATCACCTAATGAACTTTCATCTGATGAATTAAAAACATCTTCAGTGGATAGAAAATAATTACTCATTCTTGAGGATTCAAACAAAATTTGAGCTTCAAGGTTTGACGTTTGGGTAACAACATATTTTGACTCTTTCTCAGGAAGCAAATTTTGCATGACACCTTTAATAGGTATCCTTGCTTCAGAGAGATCCATATTCAACTGTCCACCTACATACTTATAAAAATTACATCTAAGCAAAATGCCATAAAAAGCTAGAACATCAGCCACTAAGACTACCATTTTAATCCTCTTATCTGGAAAAGCTACAAATGTAAATTGGGCATCTTTGATTTGACCCAAAAATGGTACTTGCTTATTTTCCATGGAGAAAAATCTCCCAAAAGTCTTAATTAAGGTAAGATTGAGAGAATTTTCTACCTTGGTGGGCATAACATTATCAGAGGTTCTAGAGTCTATTATACAATTGCTCAACTTATGACCATTTATCAATAGAGAAACATAGAAAAGTTTTATTTTTCTAGGGGCAATAAGAGTAGGGACAAGATTATTTTGGGTGGATTTGTTATTTGAGAGATCATGAGTCATTTTTGGGAAATTTTGTCCTGTAGGGATGGTTTTGTTTTTGATGTATTCAACCAACCTATCAAATTATTTAGGATTAGCTTGTAAGTACTCAAATTCAGACATTTGGATCTTAGTCTTTCTAGAATGATAAATTACGTCGAATAATTGAAATGAACTAGAATAGAGGAAGGAAGTGTATCATTCTGATTTTTATTTGATGTGGTACTGGTCTGAAGAATATAAGTAGAAGGTACAAGATTGTTTGAGGTACTTACTTATTGGCCACTGGGTCTTTTTATTGGAAAGGCAACAAAGTTCCCCATTTAGTAATTAAGATTAATGGCTGAGGTTCTTCCCTTGCTTTTTTCTTATCAACTTTTTGAGTTGACTAGTTTTAAGACCTAGTAAAATAACATATGCTCCATCATACACCTCTCCTTTTTTAGCTTCATCTTGGTAATTTAGAAAACCAATAGTAGAGTCGCCAACTAATTATTCTTATACTTCTACAAAGATATTAGCATCATTTTCTTGGTCCAACTCAGGTTTGAAAAAATGATCATGTTCGGCTTCATAACAACCAACTACTAAGTTGACCGGTGTTACTTCATCGGTAAGCTTCCCCTATGTGGCAGGAAGATGATTAGGTTACCCTTGATTTTTGGTAGCATTGCCTTAATATGAATTGTTGAGAAATGTCCTCCTTGGTATATCTTGATAAGAAGAAAGAGCAGACATACCTTGGGACATTTGATTTTTTAGATCTAGCAATTCATTTGCTAACTTTTACACCATAGGATTAGTGGTGCTTTTGGAATAATCTTCAACAAAAGAGGAAAATCTATTTTTTTTAGAATCTTTTGTTATATTACCTGCAAGGATAAGATCATCTTCGACTTCGGTAGCCAAAATATGATCTATATAAAGATTTGTAGGGCCAGCGTGCCTTAACAGAAAACTCACTTTAGAAAGTTGAGAATTGATAAAGAAGCACTTAAGATTTTTTGGTGTTGGCTGAGTAATTACAAGAATCTTGTTTCTCATCTTATTGAATTTAGTGATGAAGTCTCTCCTAGGCTCATGAGGCTCTTTATTCATTTTCTTAAGCTGAGCCAATAAGGCATGTACATCTTCTATGGGTTTGAACCTAGCCTCAAACTTGGTCTTAAGAGTGTTCTAATTGGTTATAGTCTAAGCTTGAAGATGATAAAATCAATCTGTGGTAGCACCTTCCAGTGTTTCTACAAAAAGTCTTACTACTATATCTTCATGTTTAACACCTATCACACCATAAGATATGCAAAAAGCTATAATATGCTCATCAAGGTGAACTTTCCTATTGCCATAGAACTTGGAAAAATTCTTTCTCAAACTACAAGGTAGCTCATGCAAAGGTGGAGTTAGATTTAGGGGGCCAAAATTATTACCCCAAGGGGCTTGGGCTGCCATATATGATGATTAAAAGGAGGGATAACAAACCTTTGTGGAGTATGAATAGATAAAACTCTGTGAGCACTAGGACTAGAAGCTTCACCTAATATTGAAGATCTGGTGTTGGTAGGAGGAAAACTCCTGGTTCACTGAAGGCGAGATCGTAGAGGCAAGAGATCAAAATTATTTTGTTGTATCAATTCAAATATAGGATTAATAATACCTCAAGCTCTTTGGCTTCACGTATACCATGAATCTATCAGAATGTAGAATAGAAAAGAACTATAAATGCTTCAACTTGAAGCTTGAGGCTTCAAATTGCATGTTCGATCCCCAATAGAGTCACCAAAGTTTTTTGGGTGAATATTTTATCATCAACTAACTGAAGACAAAATGGTTATATTAACCACAGTGTTATGAGATAAATCTCAACTCTTATCAAGGGGAGGTTCCCTATAAACTATCATGAACTTAATTTAAACTAAATATTAACTTAGGGGTGAGATCATATCATCCATTTCTATTTTTTCAGAAATGATGTTTACAAAGTAAAGGAAAAATTTCTTGATATTAACTGAATTCACAAGAAACCCACGAGAGAACAAAGCCTATTGTTGCTTCTCTTATTGATTTATAACTTATATCACAGTAGAATGAGGTGCAGCCCAAAGTCTTCACTAAAAACTACAACAAAGTATATGATCACAAAAGATAAAAGTAGTTCAAATCCTTTCCAATATCCTTTATTCTAAGACACTAAAACACAAACTAAAGACAATTATAGTAGCACAAAGTCTCCATAATCAACTTTAGAATATATCCTAGATTATTTTCACTCACTCTACGTATTTAATTAAATAGATAAGATTGTATTAGGAAAAGGACATAAGAATAATTTCCTACACAACACAAGTTATTTCAATACAAAGTTTGAAAGGTCACTAGTTTTATCATTCACTTGATAAAATTTGATTTACAATTTGAGCTCAAAGTCTCAAAATGCCTTTCAATTTTGGTAGAGTTTTGCTTCTAATAACTCAAACATAAAAAAAAGAGGCCCTCTTTATTTATAGGGAGAGACCTTGAGGAATTTTTAGGAAAAACCTAATTACTTTGACCTAGTTGAAGATAGGAGTCCTTTTTGACTTAGGACTTCCTATATTTTTACATGTCATTACATATGAAAAAAGTACATGTAAAAATATCCTAAGTAGTTGTGAAAGTACATCTAAAAAGTAGAAATTTAAACCAAGGGAAAAATAGTTTCAATTTGTATCCCCATTTTTCTTCATGTGAGCATCGTATATAGTGAAAGCTGCTTGTATCTCGATACTATCTAGATTAATAGTGTTCTTGAAAATAATCTTAGATCTAGCCATGGCATCTCTTATTGCTATGACTAATTTTGCATGACTAGTTAACTTGGCTTTCAGATTATCTAAAGTTAATTGATTATCCAAAATATTGTCCACATAGGCTATTGAAAATGTCTTATCTTCAAATTATTTTTGGAACATAATTTGAAATACCTGAATCATTTCTCCTAATAAAATGAATTGGTTATATTTTGATGTAAGTTTGCAAGGTAGCTCCTCTAATTTATGTAAAAAACTGACATCATTTTGTTCATTGAGTCTCCTTAAATATTCGAGGTCACTGATCAACTCTTTAAGCACCTGACTCCTATATGTCAATGCCTCTTTAGTTTTAGTGTAAGAGTCTCTATCAATAATGACACCAATTGATATTAGAGTTCTTATTTTTAGTTTCTTCATATCCATCCATTTATCAAGATACTTTTCTATTTTTCTCGTATCTACCCAAACATCTTCAATCGTAGGTTCATGAAATTAGGTTTTTCTCCTTATGATGTCCTTTATGCCCATATAATCAAAATTTAGTCTTATTTTGAATTACTTCAAGGTTACAAGCTGCATTTTAGTTTCCATGACTCTAGCCTTTCCAACGGTTAACACTAAAAACCTACCAATTTTAATGGAGAACCTAAAACTGGGCTTCTTGAATTCTATCTATTTATTATGCACAACGATCATTTGTCTGCATAGTTCTATTAAGACTAATTTTTCTGAGGGGAATACTGGGAGCATATAAGGATGACCTTGAAAAAATTCAACCTTTAGGTATGAGAAAGAAGGAAATTGTAAGAACATGCATCCAAAATCATTCACAACTGTCCAGGCCTCATCTGACACTCTTCTTTGTTCTAATTGAGGATTAAAAAGACATAAAAATACCATAAAGAAAGCATCATTTACTCTCTTGAAATGATTAATAATACCCTTCAATATTAACTGAGAGTAGTATTGATACACTTGGGTTACTCTCATATCTTGTTCTGATGTTAAAACTAAAAAGATTCTTATTAAAACTACAATATACACTAGATAAGAAGTCATGTAGAACTTGAAAGTAGTGGATACCTTCATCAATTGCTCATGTAGAGCATTGCTGACTTGTTCTCCCCAGAAGATGATTTGTTTGCCTTAGAGTATTCTCTTGATGAAGGGATACATCCATTCATGAAACTGTGAGGAAGAGGGCAAACCTCTACCCTGCTGAGAAGAGTTATTAGATCACCAACTTCTTCTGTAAAGTCACTTTTTGGAAAAATCCATGGCCACCTTAACAAATTTTCCCTTGGATTCTTGAGCCATTTATTATTGATTACCTTCTTCACCTTTTTAGGATCTTTGTCATATTATTTTTGTGCTTCAATCAAGATTTAACACTTCTATAGTAGGAGGGCACATGAACACTTTATCAATGAACTTAGGATCTAGTCTAATTATCACATTGCCACTAGCATCCAACACAGCCCTAGTATCCTTATTATAGAACTGAGCACATTACAGAACAAATTCTATGTTGTGAGCCACTATAGGAAAAGAAGATACCAAATGAATATTGCTTTTTATTATCTTCTTCATTTTGAAACTAGGATTACTTGACTTAGTTCTTTCTACAAACTTAGCCATGGCCACATGACCAATCTCTGTATCTTTAATGTCATCAACATTAGAAGTAACCAAGGTGATTGGAAAAACACCTTGATATTTATAATTCATTACCTTCGACCTCTTCAGAGAAAACTCAATCATCTAAAAGAGGTTTTACCAAAAATATGTCAATGAACAAGGATCCATAGAAGAAACTACAATAAAAGTCATGATCATGTAATTAGGGGAAATACTAGCAATCTAGAAAAACAACATGTCAATGATCATGACCATGGGGATGTGCCTAAAAGGGCTAAAGTGCGATTAGGCCAAAAAACCAAAGGAAAGTGGGCTCAGAAAAGCAAAATTGAAAATATCCCAAAGTTAAGAAATTTGAGAGGATGTTTGCATGGGCAGTAAAAATCACCACCCTTACATAAGGAGGGATATTTGAATTTCATTTCAGCATAAAATTTCATCACCCTTGTAGATAAGAGAAAATTTGTTTATGTAGAGGTAGTGAAAATAACTGCCAAAGCATGTTTTACGTGTAGGAGTGGTAAAAAATGCTGATAAGGCAAAACTTAGGAAATTTGTTTAGATGTCCTAGCAACAAAATTCACTACCACTACAAGAAGTGGTAGGGAATGTTTCAATGGAAAAATTCACCACCATTGCACTTGTTGAAAAACATTCTATACTTGTGAATGGTAGAATTTTGGTGTTTACAAATTGGTCTTATCCATGATGAGAAGTGTGAGAGCATCTTATTAAATCCATCATCACCAAATTATCTGTTATGGTCTTCAACTATATTTGACATGGGTAAAACCTAAGTCGGGTGAAAACATTAACTTGATATGCAAGATAACCTAGGGCACGTATGAGGGTTGGGTGGAATTAGCTGCTAAGGCTCACTTGGGTAAAGAAAAAATAAAAAAGAGAACCAAACTATTGAAAACAAAACCAAATAAAAAGAAAAGCTCAACCTAAAGGAAAAGTAAACTCAAAAAACAAAAATCTAGAAGTAAAAATAAAAACACCTGGTAATCTCGAAGTCCTAAGCTTGATAGTTGGCAAATTCAAAACCTTACTCACTTGTGTGGTTGAATGGTTGTAGGGTAGAGTATAAGAAATTTAAAAATGATCAAAATGAAAATCAAAAAGAAATTTAAATGCTCCAAACCAAGTTTTAACAACTCGGCATGCACAACCATAAATGTCATGTGAATTTCAAGATTTTGTAAAATCTCTGCTCGAGTGACAAAAATTGCCACCCTTGCATAAGATAGGGGAAAGCCATGCACTAGAGACAAAAAGAGCCACTGATGCATGAAGAGAAAAAAAATGCAAGAGTGGAAAAAAAATGCTGCCTGTGCATGAAAAAAATGAAAAATATACAAGAGCAGCAAAAAATGCCACCTATGCATGGAGAAAATGAAAAACTTGCAAGAGCGGCAAAAAATAATTTTTTTTAACACCTTAAAAATGATAAAAATTGATATTTTGATCAAATATAGATTACAACAGGTTTCATAATTTTCAAGAAATCATGACGAGGGAGTGTTTTAAACTTTCCCAAGATGTTAGTCAACTTCACTTGAGATCAAGAGAAACTTGTCTCGAATGATGAACTTAGAGTGTAGATTATGAAATGAATAAGTTTCATAGGTGTTGTCCACAAAACAAGTGTAGCTAATTTTGGGAATAACAAACTATTCAAGCCTCTCATAGAAGGAATAATCCAAAAATATATTTAATATTCAAGGTTATTTTATTTTTGCATAAAAGGCAAGCTATAAAGGCTTGTAGAAGAATAAGTAGGTTATAAAACCAACTAGTAGGTAAAATAACCTGAATAACTAAAAAGAAAAAAAAACTATTAAATCAACACTTTAGATCATAAATTATCTAAAAAACTCCCCTTGATCCAAAGGGGTATATAAACACTGGTACAAAGAACTGTGAGTCATCCAAGTAGACTCTACCGCAACTACAACTAGTACACTATGCATCTTAAATTGATCACATCCTGATCATCCTAATACTATAGTAGAACATGATCATGCATTGTCTGAATACATTGATACTCACAAAAAATACATCTAACAAGTAACTACCATATGTACTATGTATGACACATCTCAAACTAATTCCCAACAATCACCAACATCTCTTATATGCCTTTCCTCAACACTAACAATGCTAGCAACACAATGCTGACTCATACCACACATTACTAATGACTGATTAAAAAACTAATATGCAATATCTTCTTCCCCTATGAGGTGAGAGATGAGAATCCATACAACAAATAAACTAAGTATAAATCATTGAAATGATCTACATCAAAGATTATATCATCACTACATCTATGAAAACAAGGTACACAAGTTAAAAAGTAATACTACATCAAATCCCAATCTTGATCCTAGCAGCTCACACAAGATGGGTGTGTCACCATCTCAAAATATATAGTCATCAACTATGGAGCATGAAACTTTATAGTCATCCTATCCATCAGTAGAAGATGTAGAAGAATATCTAGAAGAGTGACTAGAGTGACTAGAGTGATCAACAATGTTTTCTTCTACCATTTTTCAATGTCGAAAGGACCTCCTTTTAGAGGGGCACTCTATAGAAAGATGTCCTATACCACCATAATTGTAGCATATTCTCTCATGTCCATTGGAACTAGAGGAAGAATAACCACATGAATAAAAACTTTTATGTTTATGTTTGTGTCCATGTGAATGTTTGTGGTGATGTTCATGCTATGGAGGACCAAAACTATGCTTGTGAGATCCTGAATGTTCCCTATATCTAGAATGAGGTTGCTATCTTGAAGAACCAAAATGATTCTTATGCTTGAAAGTGTGCCTATGAGAGTGTCTATATTTCTTATTATGTCTTATGTTAGGTTTATATAATGGATTGCTTGTTTTGGAATAGTGTACCTCCTTAATAGGTTGTTCTTTCTTCTTTGGAAATTGTCACTCATGTTGAGTGAGCAACTCATACATGGTATCAAAAGTAGATTTTTAAGCTTATCACTAAGCTTTAACATATCTATAAATTTATTGTAGCTTGGATTAAGACCATTCAAAAAAATAGAGATGAACATTTCATCATCAATTTTTCTACCAATGGTTCCATATTCTTGTTTAAAATTCTTAATGCGTGACACATTTTGCCAGTGGTGCCATATTATTGTTTCAAATTCTTAATGCATGACACATACTATGAAACATCTTCATCATCAGTGAGTTTAGTGTTAAGCAATTACATTAAGAGATCAATTTTCTTTTAAGAAAGTTGTTTATCATACAAGTCTTTTAAAGCTTTCTATGCTTCAGATTTGATGGCTTCAATTTGAATTATGACTTGTACACTATAAGTTGATTTTAACAATGTGAGAGCATGCTTATCAAGTTTTTGGAATTCAACAAGATTTATAGCTTTAGAGGGAAATGTGGGTTATTTTTCAAATACATCCCACAAGTCATTGAAAATTAGCATATTTTCCATATTTATTAACCATTCCTTATAGTTTTTAGGAGTTAAACATCCATTTTCAGAAATTAATCTCACAATTTTATCCATGGTGTAGGAGAAAACAAAAAATGAAGAATGCTATTGGGGTTTGGCCTTTACCTCTGAATAGATTTTGATTTACAAATAATTCCTGGGACTTTGTAAAAAAAAAATTACACCTTATAACTCCTTGTTACACCATTATTCATCCAATTTTTATTGAAAATTATATCCTTATAACTATAAATATTAAGAAAATTCTCCCATTACAATTTTTCAAACAAAAATAATTGAGTTTCAAAAAAAGAAACTTTAACCAATGTTTGAAGGGTTTTGAACCTTAGACCCTTATTGCTTTAAGACACTAACAAAACATAGAATTTAGCTCTTCCTTAATAAATGGAAAGAGATAATATTCTACTTATCTCTTACTTTTGAGATGTGAAAAATAATAAAATAAAATTACATGCATGAATTGTCAATTTACTTTCACCATTTCCTTTTCTAGTTTTTGTGGACCACTGTTTTAGGTTTTGGAAGAATTTCAAAACTGCATCCACCAAAACTAAAAACTATTATCAATTTTTGAAGACTGATGCTTCTACATGAGATTTCTTCTATGCCACATAGTTATTGTTTATCTGTATGAATTTGGGTCTTTCACTCTTCCAATAGACAAGAATCTCACTGTACAAATGTAGGGAATGCTTTAGGATTAAACAAAAAAAATTGATTTCTTTCTCAAGTGCCATATAAATTTCATTGTCCTATTATACCATATATGATCCAACTTAAAACTACTCAAATTTTCAAAATAGTTTTGTCTATAATTTATATATATTCATCAAATGGACTACTATACGCTGTACAATTTTTTTTGATAAATAAAATAAATATCATATATTATTCACCATATAGGTTCTATAGGCTACAATTCAATCTTTGCTCTCTCTTCTCCAAATTTCTTCAAAAAATGGCTACTTCAAATTCTCCTCTATAAAAGTTGGGCTTGTCACATTTCTTAATTTCTCTTTTTCATGGCTCTAATACCACTGTTCAAGCCTCTCATGGAAGGAATAATATATAAATATATTCAATATTCAAGCTTAGTTTTATTTTTGTACAAAAGACAAGCTATAAAGGCTTGCAGAAGAACAAGTTGGTTATAAAACCAACTAACTCTTAAAATAACCCAAATAACTAAAAATAAAATAAATAAACTATTAAATTAACACTTTGGATCATAAATGATCCAACAAACTCACCTTTGATCCAAAGGAGTATAGAAAGACTAAAGTAAAGAACTATGAGTCATCCAAGTAGACTCTACCACAACTACAATGGGTAGACTGTGCATCCTGAATTGATCACATATTTATTATCCTCACACTATAGTAGAACATGATCATGCACTATCTAACTACATCAATCCTCACACAGAATCCATCCAACAAGTGGCTTCCCTCTATACTATGTATGCCACATCTCAAACTGGTGCCCAACAATCACCAACATCTCTTGTAGGCTTTTGCTTAGCACTAACAATGCTAGCAACACGATGCTAACTCATATCACACATCATCAATTATTGATCAAAAAACCAATATGAAATATCTTCTTAATCACCTTAGCCAAGGGAGAGATTGAGGTTCGATTAATTCATCTTCAAAGGTAAGTATTTCTAACTTTGTTCCTCTTTTATAATAAAATATAGATTAACATTTATACTTTTCTCCCATGCGTTAGATTTTATTATACGTTGACATGAGTATATATATTCTATGCATGTTTAAGTTTACATTTATTATTTCCACTTTATACCACAAGCTTTGGTGAGCACTAGATTAGAATTTACTTTACTTGTTATTTACTTTGTGAATGTGAAAATATAGAACCTAGTTAAGGTTATTGCATAGTTTTACTTTAATGGAGGATTTAGAACCCTCCCTAATGATATTATTGTGGTAATATATCCATTAGCTAGGTCTAGCACATCCATCTTGGTCATGAACCTAAATATCTAATGTATCAATAATCAGAAGTGTAAGTAGGATTTATCTTCTTCGAGCTAGGATTGATTTATCGATAAGTTACATTTCCCTTTGCATACATTTTGGTGAACCCAACATGAATATAACCCTTTTAGGTTTTATTTCATGCCATTATTTTTTTCATCATATTATTATTTTTTATATTTTTAGTATTATATCAAAATAGTAAATATAGTTATAACTTTTTATGCGTAGGTTTAACATACAGTCACTTCAAAATGACTTTATTATATTTGCGAAAGTCTTTGCCAATTACAAGTTACTAGATCAATCAATTTATAAAGTATTATTCTTTAATTATATATTCACATACATATTCAAATTAATTGACTCTATTTGATATTTTCCTCTATCAACATACAAGTCTACAAACGTAGTCAAACTATTCGACTCTATTCACCATTTCTTCTTTAACATACAGGGTTTTATAAATTTTTTTGAACCAGTTGACCTAGTTATTAAAATTTTAAAATATAATTTGAACATCATAGCATAAAAAAATTCAATCTAAAACATCTTCAAGCCCATCAAGGTTCCTTCCTTTCTCTCTATGTCATTTTAGCTCTTTTTTCGATACTTTTTTTCACAAGTTTATAGGTTGTAAAATTTTAGCTCTGTAATCAACTAGATCGACCTATTTCACATAATTTTGTAGTATGTATTCTATCTAAAATACATAATTTACGTGTTTGACTATATTCTTTTAGATGTTACTTCTGTAGAACAATAATGACACAATTGACTATGTTTTGTACTATTTACATATAGTGTCACCTAAACTGACTATGTAATATTCTCAATCAAACAAATAACATCTATTTGCTAGTAATTAATTCACCTTTTCTTTTCAGTTATTAGTATAATTCAAATAACTTACATAGATTAAATACGTGGTTTTTCAAATTACCATTTTAGTTACATTGTTTTTCTTTTTCCATATACTACCAAATCACTTTACATTCAAAAACCATTAAACACTCATCTTCCTAAGGTCTACCTACTTAGATTTCATCACCAAAGGGGAAGCCAACTTGGTTTTATGGAAAATAATAAATATTTGGTTGATAGTATATATTGGTAAAGCAAATGAAACCCTTATCATTGTAGGAATTTGAAGTAAGGGGTAGGACTCAATACTAAGCTAACACCATCACCAATATAGATCCATTTTAGTCCAAATGTCTTAAAACCAACCTTAGATTGATTTATAGTTCATTATTTTAGCTAAATCCCCTATCACATTAATAATAAACTTTATTATAACTTAATAACACTTAAGATGACCAACTAGTTAGCATTTTACTTTCCAGTTACTGTTGACTCTTTGATCATTGTGTGTTGTATTGTAAAACATGCATTGGAAAACGTTGGTGAAAGGTTTGTGTTGTGTTTTTTATTAGGTTAGCCATACTGATCCAATTATTTGTGTGCTTACCCTTATCTTGATTTAAAATTATCTTACAAAATTTTCTCCTATTTTAGAACACTATCATTCTAATCAATATAGTTTCTTAAAAATTATTTAGCCTTCCTATTTGAAATACATAATCGACCTATCTGACTATGTATCCATGTATCCTTGTTCAATTTTCTATTTATTAGTACATAGTTGACCTATGTGATCGTGTATCTTTATCTTCTTATTATGTTCCCTAATTTACAGAACACAGTCGAGCAGTTTGACTCTATATCTTATTTTATAATTTTGTCTTTGCATCATCCTTTTTAGCTTTATTATCTCATCATGAACTTATTATTGGAGGATAACATAGAGTTAAACTCAAAATATATGATGAGCTTTACCAGTCCTAATAGGTTTCCCCAAAAATAGCTTATGGCTTACATTTTAAATGAAATTAATGTACATGTGGCCACTCACACTACTAATTATGGGACTTATCATTCCTTTTCAGTTTGTAACCCTCTTTTTTCCTTAGAATATCAGATATAATTAGATTAAACACTTGAAATTCTTTTCTTCATCAATGAGTTTCCTCAACATAGAGGAAAATACCCTTCAAATATTTACAATCTAATGATAAGTGGTCAAGTAGAATAACTCCATTCATTCTCCCCTACATTCTCTCATGGATTTTGGGGAGGTACCTTCTTTGCTTCTCAATCAACCTCTCCATTCTATTTTGACTCTTTCACATACTCTTACCTCTTATTCTTTGATTTATTCAACCTCCATGCCATGTATCTCTACTAACATGGAAGGTTTAACATCTAGTGGTACTATTCCAAGACCCCTCCTTCTCAATCATTCCACTAGTGCACCATTTTATACTAATGATAATCATGCTACTAGTAATTATTTTTTTTCTAATGGAAATATTTTTATTAGTTCATCTTTCACTACACATGTTAATCATGCCACTAGTGCCTCATTTTCTACCAATGATTGTCAAGCCACTAGTGCCACACATGGCACTACCCATAGTTCAACCCAAGCCACTAATATTAATAATAATGCTTTGCATGCTACAAAAACTAGTCACAATACTGATCAAACTCATCAAATCTTATTCCAAATTATTAATTAAATGAATGAATTTCAAATTAATAATGCCAATAAAATGATGCAAATGTAGAATCATCTTCTTCACCTTCAGAATCAACCTCAAAAAGTTCCATGGGGAGCATAAAGCCAAAATTTCCCCCACCCACCCTTAGTGATTCCCTTGGAAAAATCATTATTAAACCACCCTTTGTTAACAAAATTATTAAACATCTTCAAAATGAACCTCTTACACCTCAAATTGCCAATATAAACATATGATGTATCATAGCTACCATTAGTTACAATGGGTCAACTGATCCTACCTCATATTTAAAAATGTTTGTTAGTCTCTACAAAGATTGGTTCAATTTAAAAAAAAATTACGCTACTAATAGATTAGTAAAAATACTCTCTAGAGATGCTTTAGTTTGGTACAATCAACTCAAATCCCATTATATCACAAGTTTAGAGGATCTAGATAATTCCCTTGTACAAGAGTTTCAAACTAAGGACTTCTTTGAGAATACCTTGGCTTAATTTATCAATTGTAAGCAATTTGAAAATGAAACAACACAAGCATTCATAAAATGGTGGAAGACCTTGTCTAATAAGTGTGAGCATAACATGATGGATGATAATATTTTTCATGTATTCATCAATGCTCTTTATCCCAAATTATAATATCAGGTTAGGATTATCCCTCTCTAAGTACCTTGGAAGAAACCCTTGATGAAAATAAAATATAATATTTTATCATGCATCAATTTGGCCATCCCAACCTATTTAAAGTACTTGCATGCTACTTAAAAATAAAAATCTTCATGCTACCAATGATGGTGTCACTGATTCTTATTATTCCATTCATAATATTCACTCCATTACTCCCAAAAATGTTGTGGAACAAGTTCCCCCTCTAAACAATACCCTAATTTTCAATCTTCCAAAATAAACAACATTAATGTTCATAAGCCATTATCCTTAGATGAGGTCCAAAAGCATATACAAAGCCCTCTACCATGAGATTTTGACCCCACTCGACCTCTAAAATCATGGTGTGATCCAAATAAATTTTGTTGGTTTCACTCTACCTCTAAAATCATGGTATGATTCACTTAGATTTTGTTGGTTTTATACAGTTGGGGCCACTCTCACAAGACTTATAACCAATTATGTTATTTAACTATGGATTTAATCCTTCACCCAAACTTTAATCATGATTCACTCATTCATAAGTGCCAATAAGATTATGATATAGCCTTTAAAGATAATAAAACACAAAATAAAAATCAATCTTTGAACCAAGCCAATGTTTATCTTGCCATATATAAAGACCCTCTTCTTAATCATCAAGAAAACAATGACAAGATTACTCCTACCAACAACATTAAAAGTTTTATAGACCAAACTATCAAAGATAGTGGTAAATTTGAATAATATGCAAAGTTTAGTTGCTTTCATTAATTCTTATCCTACACACATACACCAAACATTCCAAAATTTTTATGTAATCCAAGATTCTTCCACATCTCACCTAATAGAGTTGAGGCAAGAGGACCTTATCTCTTTCTAAGAACGTCTTCTAACACCTCTCACACTATTTATAAAATTCCGCCAACATCTATACTCATCAATAAAATTGATCCAACTCCCAATCACATTCTTCAAATTAATCACTAGAAAAACCTAAATCAACTATCCCATCATATAAAGACAATCAATCAATCTATCCTAAAACTAAACTGACCACAACTTATCAACACAAGTTTGAATACACTTCTAGTCCTCATTACAAAGAGATCCTCCAACATTACATTCCTTTATATAATAGTCCCCACATGGGTTATGATAAATGAGACCCTATCATGGAACTTTCTAATATCCCATCTCAAATACCCTTTCTTGAAATGATGCAAAATTCTTCACATCATTACAACTACCTGATGCAACTCTTATTTGAAATGAACATCCCTCATCCTCCCCTGACAAGAACTGAAGCTACCTTATTTGGGTTAGAATATAGTATATTATAATAATGCAAAGACATGTCTATACACATTGAATAAATAATGGACACTACTCTTTACCTATAATTACCTATTACTTTCATGATCCTAAATGAGATTTTGCTTCATGAGGATGATCATCCACTCTTTATAAGCATTAAAATTGGTGATTTCCAATTTAATCATGCTTTGATTGATAAGGTTTTAGGTACTTTCATCACCTCCCTCAACTTCATTTAACCTCTTAGATATATCTAGTGTAATCTTATGTACATACACAATACATGTCAAAGTTATGATAGAAGGCAAATTCATCCTTTAGGTTTTGTATGGCTTCCTCTTAATATCCCTCCTATCACTATTTAAGTGAAGGTTTTGATATTTCACATTCTCCTTTCTTATAACATCTTGGTCGGTAGGCCTTAAACTCATCACATGAGGGTTGTAGCCTCTTCTACTTTCCAATGTGTCAAGTTTCCATACAATGGTGCTATCTATAGAATTCAAGGAGACACCAAAACTTGGAATTTTGAAAAATTATAAGAACATGGTGTATTCAAAATTATGACCCTTTAACTCTTGCCAAGTGTTCCATTAGGAGAATCAATTGTTTCAACTTTCCCTCTAACTCTACCTAAAGTTATCATGGTCACCCTAAACTCATCAAGAACATACCACCTAATCTATTAGACTGTGATGAAAATGAGCCAGATGAGATCAACCTTAAAATAAAAACTTTAGATATCTCTCCTTATCTCATAGTCCATATTCCACCATCCTTGAAGTCATGTTTCCACTAGCCACCTATCATTGATATACCTATGATATTAACCAAAACTCAACATTTTATTTATCAAACCACCTCTGATAAAAATATCATACCTACCTAAACCATCAACCTTCATAGACCTAATTATGATGATGATTATACTTTAGATGATCCATTTCTAGGAGGTCTTATCCAAGCTAGAGATGATGAGATTCTTTGATATTGTTCTTCTTTATTTTAGTCTTTCCATTCATCTTATCACATTCTATCTTATATTTTTCCTAATTCTACTATTTTTCATCTTTATCATATGGTAGAGATGGATCACTTATATGACACACCTCTATTTTTAGCATATATTCTTAGGAGCATGATATGATCAATGTTTATCATTTCATTAGGTACTAGGATCCTTATAGCCTGCTTCCCTTAGAGATTATTTCCATCATCCTTAAGCCTTTTGTGCATCCTACTTCTCCCTCAATTGAGCCTAGTATAGTTCCTATTCTGACTCTACATTAGATGAACCTCATCATATATCTGATTATTCTTCTCCTTAAGTTGAGCATATTTCAGTCTGTTCACCAGCCTTGCCTCTCCTTACCAATGGCCTTATTCCTTTACCATAGATCAATCACCTACTTGCCCAATGGGATAATCAACCTTAATATGATATTCATATAGTTTTCAGTCATTAGACTATAGACTACCAATTATACTATCCTTCACTAGCTTATACTTATACTCTTCTCATTAGTAGACCCACAAAATCTAGTAACAAACATATCTATTACTTTCATGAAACAAATAATAAATCTTCTACCCATTGTCAAAATCTTCAGTAGTATATAGACACATTACATCCTACCCTTAGTTTATAGATAAGACTATATTTTCTCCTAATTTATTACTTGAGTATATTCCAAAATATGGAGAGGTATATTGTCTTTGGCACCAATACAATACCCATTATACCAATCATTGCTACATCTTCCAACAACATATTTGTGATCACATTATCACCATTTCTACACCTAATATTCCTCTTCCCATAGGTCATTCACATGAGAAGGATCCTCCTTCTTCCCTTGTGGTTCTTCCACTTATAGCTACTTTCCCACTTATGATTATTACACTTGTGGATCCTTCTCTACCCATGGATACTTCCCCTACAGTGACTCCTTCTTGTCCCACTGATACGACTCCTCTTCCTCTTATTGATTATTCTATGTATGATATCCCTCATGAGAATGATCCTTCAGATATACCTACATTTTTTATAGAGGATATTTTATGAGAGGTCTTTTCAAAACTTTCCTTGAAGATTGATGGGACTCTTACTATAGTTAGGATCTAGCTTCACAGAGATATATCAGATGTTATGGATAATATTTGTAGATAGATTTATCAGTGTTTATGAACACAACATATTGTTATTTCAATTTATTCTTCATGATGATTTTGGATTAGAATTATGATCCACTTTTATTTATATCTTCTATCATTTTACTTTATGTAAAATTTTACCTCACTTATTCATCTTACATGGATCTTTGTATTTTGCAATATGTGTTGTATATGGTTTCATTTCATTCCTCTTTTATTATGGATCCTTTTCTTGATTACATGATTCTATCTATGAATTCATTTATTTTCATGGATGTCTTTGTCTTTTATCATTTTTTTTTCTACCTTATATGAATAACACAAATAATTATTATTGTGACTTGGTTACACCAACCTTGCTCCCCTTAGTAATCCTTCTTTACCATGTGATCAATTAGCAAACACGTCATCTCATTGTACTTCCATCTTACCTATCTAATTTGTATCTCCATTTACTCCCTTATTTCATTTCACAAATTAATCATACACATGGTTGAAACTTGAGATAACATATTGGTTCATAGGCAAGCCTAAGTGTTTAATCAATCATATATTTATATACTTAGATTCTTTTAGCCAAATTTTAAAGCTCATTTGTGTGTATCACTTTTATCCCTCATTTTGATAAATATATATGGAGGAATCTTATAAGCAATAAAAATTAAAATCTAAATCATTTAAATAAAATAAAATGATACAAAAGACAACATAAAAATTTTAAAATTCAAATCACACTAAAAGATGTGATTCATAACACATCTCCCTTTTCCAATCTAAGCTCAAACTCCATAGTTTGAATCATGATAGAGTCAAGGTCCATTGGGTTGCTGTAGGTCAGTAAATTGGAAAAGGAGAATAAAATAAAAAATCTTTTAGTGCTATCTACATTCTCACACAAGTACCCAATCTTCATAGTAGACCAATGGCTCTATAAGAGGTCATGAAGAATGGGGAACATGTTGTGGGAAGGTAGGTCCATTTTAATTTTATTTTTAATATAAAAAACATGAGTTGATATTAGTATCTCACTTATTTGCTTATACAACTTTATTCTTATTGTGAATATGTATCATTTGTATTCTAATGGTCACTAACCAGTTGGTGTCTTCTCTGTGCACTTAGTCTGCCTCATGTTTCCTAAGGCCTTCTCATAGACACATACATTATACTTTTTAAATTCCATATTTAATTTAAAATAATCTTAATATTTTCCATTGAGAAATATTGTTTTGTTAGTTGATCACTCCCCCTAGGAGTTTCATCTGTGAGTTACACTGTAAGACCATGGATAGGACCAGGTCTTCCTCATAAATTACCACATTAAAAATATCCTCTTAAAAAAAATCCATAGTTATTTCCACCTCATTGATATTTCCTTTATGAGTTGTAGTGTAAGATCATGGATAAGACCAAGCCTTCCTCACAAAATATTCCAATACCGAAGTCATAATGAAATTACATGTGTCAAATTAGATATAAGTAGTGATTGATTATTAATTACACATCATAGATATGCTTCCCATTTTGATATAGTATGTTTTATGATTAATTCATTGATATTTCACTTTTATCTTCTTATTTTTTGATAGCATTATGCTTACAACCATTTTATTAAAAAAATTATACTTCCAAGCTTGAATTAGTGTGACCAATTTAATTTCATTTTTCTAATTTTGTTTCTCTTTTATACTTCCTAATGTGATTTAGTATTTTTAATTGAATTAATTATTTTATTTTTATACCATTTGATTTTCATGTGCCTTCTATTTTATTACATTATTTACATACTTCCCAACCTGATATAGTGTGATTTTTTCTTGTTTTAACTTGGTGCAAATGTTTTACATGGTTTAAAAGCATTTGTTACCCTTTTTACCCTTTTTGGCTTATTATATTTAGCCATCTTTTGTTATTTCACATTTCCCATCATGATATAGTGTGTAGTGAATTTGTTTTTGATTACTTATACTTTTCCAAATCATTTTTGCCTTTTTATTTTCAACCTTGCATGTGGATCACATAATTCTAAAAAAGAAAACATTCAACATATATTTCATATAGCATATAAACAAAAACTAAAAAACTGTGCTAGAAAGAAATGTATCCATGCATCAAAATCCAAAACCAAGTACAACTCACGAGATAAAATATAAATGTCAAACTTAATATATATATATATATATATATATATATATATATATATATATATATATATATATATATATATATATATATATATATCATATCATATCAAATATTTTATACAATATAAAGTACAAAATACAAATAGATCTAGCTCTAGGGTTGGGCTCCATATTACATATATTTTAGCCTAGTCATGATGCCTATAAATGATTTAGATTGTACCCTATAAATGGTATGTTTTAATGATGTAGTCCAAGATCTCAAACCTACTACCTATCCCTGTAGATTGGCCACATGAGCATGCACCTCTCTGAGATGGATAGTGGTATCCATTTATGTCACTCTCTCTTATGCCAAGGCATACTAAGACTATGCCTCTACCTCTCCCACCCATATCGGTGACTATAAGCCATCCCTATGTGCCTATAATTTCTTCCAACCCTACCTCACTAGTTTAAAATAGCTCACCTAGATTGGGGAAGATGGTACCATAGGGACATACATAGTGGTGGGGTTATATAGAGCCAACACCCCATCCAAAATGTCATGATGTATGGACATTATAAGGGCTACCCATTTGACTTAATCCATCATTGGATTTTTAAAACTAGTTCTACATTAGCATCAAATCAAACATATATCTTAAAATCTATGTATCTATTATAATAATAATGTAACTAGTGTCTTATATTAAAACATAAATTAAAAATTAAAAATTTTCTCACCAGTACTGGTATCATCAACCAATGTCTCTCTAATTGATCACTCACTCAGCACGGTCTCTCCATCCACTCGTATGTCAATCACCTCCTCCATGTGTTGCCTCTACACTAGTACAAAGCTAGGAGTCATCATTTGAGCACACAATGATCCTATCCTAATAAGTGCCTTTATAGATTGGCTATGTCATGGAGCAACTCTTGGGTCCTCCTATGATGCAACCCTCACTTTCACCTACTCTCACTAATAGTGACTTCATCTTTGATTAGGTCATGGTGGTTGCTATTGATATTCCTACTATAGTACCTATTGTATGTCACATTATATGTCCATGGCATCTCCCCCTGTTAGCCCCATTATTGCCTACTATCATGTTTGACTAGTCTATAGTTTAGTATGTCACAACATGATCACTAGTATATCTATTAGTACTCCTCTTCCTCCTCTCCCCTTTTATTATGTAACATGTCATGCCCAATAAGTAGGCACTACTATAGGGTCCATTGGGTGTGGGATTATAAAGGTTCCTATCAAGTGCAATATCAAATGTTGTTCCACCTATGAGGTGTAGTGGCATGTGATTTTCACCCATGTTAACCCTATAA
Source organism: Torreya grandis (assembly GCA_037957365.1). Lineage (NCBI taxonomy): Eukaryota > Viridiplantae > Streptophyta > Pinopsida > Cupressales > Taxaceae > Torreya > Torreya grandis. The sequence continues at coordinate 4,542,085 of JARHVA010000122.1, read as the reverse complement.
AAATGATCTCTCAACTAGGACATATAGTAGTAATGTGCACATATGGCTTCCACATGATCTCTCCCCATGTAATAGTCTATAGAGCTAGCATGTGGAGCATGGATCAAGCTACATGATCTTGTCTCCAATATACAACTTGAGGAAACTTATCATCGACCACATGGGTTAACTTAGCTAGCCAATACATCAGAAACCTCTCATATATCCAAAAAATCAATAAAATAATAGGCCCCATGATCTTATACCCTCTAGAAAACATCCCATATATATCATGCATGATCTAGACCCAGATGATAGTCTTAAAATCATAGAGTGATCTTTGATCAAGTATAGACTAACATAAGGCTATCACGTACATTAGTACCTTGCTATCTGACTTGTGACATAACACTTGTTTTTTCATAAGTCCTATCACTACCTTCTATATGCCCAAAATGGCTACAATATAGACATAAAATAAGCTCACCCTTAATTTAGGGTATATCCTATCTAAGCATATCACCCATTGGGATAGTGATTATCTCTCATTTAGGCTTATCTTTCATCTTGATCCTTATGTGTGTCACTAATCATTGGTGTCTTGCCTATAAGTAGTCTAAGAAATACATGGACATCCTCGAGTGTGATCTCCACCTCAATGGTATTCGCATCCAGCATCCATCAAAAAGTGTTGGTCAACCATCCCCATACTCCAAGGAAATTGACAATGAGATAATAACTCATTGGGATCCACCTCATCTCCATGATTCTTTCAAATCCTAGTACAAATAGTTTCACTCTATTTATATCACTCAAATGATCTAACAGATCTAGAAGCCAAGATGCATCTATTAGGAGCCAATATCTCTGTTGTCTTAGAAAAATATTAGATAACAAAGGATGTATCAGATATCCATGTCATAACTAATCATAATACATTCTTAAAAATTTGTAAATTAACCACTTAATCAATTGGTTTGATTTAGTTTATCATATTTTTAATTTTCCTACAGAATCAACCTATTTTATACTATATTAGCCATTTTACATAACCTAAGTCAACCCTTTTTAACATAGTCATCCTTATCCTCCCTACCAACTAAGTCATCCCACTACTATATAGTCATCCACCCATTAGAGATATAAATCATCCCACTACTATGTAGTTGGCCCCCTTCCTTCCTCTCACCTTACAAACTAAGTCAACTAGGTCGACTCTGTTCCTTCACAACAATAAATTTTGAAGAGAAGGAATCACAAGGAACAAATTTTTTTCTAGTGATCATTAGGCCTTTAACCCATAATACACTTTACCATGTGCTAGACCTAGATTTATCCTATAATTTGCTTTTGGGTAGACCATGGATACATGAAATACATATGATACCTTTGACATTACACCATTGTATCAAGTTACCTCACTCTAGGATGAAGGTAATTATACATGGGATTTTACATCCATATAAAGATTGTAAGCATTTGGAAGCTTAATATGAAATCTAAAACTACCATTTTGGTCTAGACCCAGTGCCAAATAAGGACAAAGACAAAGAGATACTTGTTGAATTATCAGAGGTTAATTAAATAAACCCTAATAACCTTACCTCATCTTCACATGCACCTCTTACTGAAATATCTAATCATTTAACCATTTTAGATAATGGTCTAGGAGAGAATTTTAACCATGACACATTCCACATAGCCAAACTTCCATAGAACCCCAAGACCTATAGAAGGCCAAACCCTAAGCCATTTTTTATGGAATGGAGATGAAATGGAAAAGAAAAGATTCATAGCCTTGTGCTTGTTGTTTTCACACCTACAACTAGTTAAGAACAAGACCCACTTTTTAATGATGGTTCAAGGTTATACAATGTCAAATTGGCTAATTGCTATTAAAGTGTAAAATATCCCATCCCTAACAAGATCATGGATAACCATTCCTATGAACATAGAGGCTTGGGGTCAAATCAATAAGGTACTCCTTATCTTATTTCTATGACCATATATAAAATAACTCATGGTCTCAGATTTAAACTGCTTGGGGGTGACCCCACATATCTTGTTCATGTTCTAACACCAAATACTAGTGATGTTGATGTCAATAGTGAAGTAGATTTTAATTATAATATATACAAAGTACTTGATAGTACCAAATTATTTGACCCACATACCATTTTCACCATCATTCTAGTAATCTAACATTCCCTTCTTCCCTTTTATCATCCTCAACTTATAGACTAGGACCAAAAAGAATCCGCAGTACCTTTAGATAGGTTTGAGAATGATGAGGCATTTTATGATTTTTTAGGCCTAAGAGAGAATGTTCCATTGGGGTACCACAAACAAGGGTTCTCTATTAAACTGATCATGCAATTTATTTTAGAGAGCGAGTGAATACCCTTAGCCAAAAAGAAAATAATAAAATATTGAGGTCCCAAAGTGAAATCCTCTTTGAGGCACTTTTATACTAGGGTAAAAGAAAATAAAAAGGCTAGTATCTTGGTGAAAACCTATTCTAAGAACCATTAGATGGGGATATTCACCCTTCTTTGAATGAATCCAAGAGCCCACCAATAGTGAACTTACTTTTGGGTCTGAGCTCGGTATAGAGGAACAACATGCCTTTGATCAAATTATATGAGAATGTCCTATAGTTTTTATAACATGTCCATTTCTACCATTAGGTGATTCAAATTCATCCTATTTGGGAGAGCTTGAAGACCCAATCCAACTAGAGGACTTAATCATTATTTACCAATTAAATCCTTGCTAAATATTCTAGAAGATGGATCAAATATCTTAGTAGAGGATACTATGGAAGTCAACATTAGGACTCTATAGGACCTAAAGTGGATCAAATTAGGCACATCCCTCATTAAAGAGGAACATAAAGTTTTTACAACCCTTTTGAGGGAGTTTATTAACATATTTACATGGGCCAATTCAAACATTCTAGGTTTAAAATCCACCTTAGATGTAAACCATCTTGTTGTACATCTTAGTGCCAAACATGTGAAGAAAAAAATACATGAAATGCATCCTCATATTATTTTATTAGTTAAAAAGGAGTTGGAAAAACTCATAGAAGTGAGATTCATCAAACTAATCAAAATTTAGAGTGGATCTCAAACATTGTATTATAGGTTTCCACTATACCTTTTATTTAACTAATCAATGGATTGGTGTCATTTTCTACCATGGCCAATGTCCAAAGATATATGCAATGAGATATTGGATATTTGAGTTAACAGTTTATTGTTTAGGGGGTATTTACTCTACTATTGATATCTAAATTCTAAAGCAATAAACATGATTCTAATCTTATGTTATAGAAAAGGTAAATCTAGAAAATTTTACTAACTAAATATCCCTTATGGTATTCCCTGTTAAAAGGAATCTTCATTTCACACTATCAACATCTAGAACTTAAACATCTGGATTAAGACACTATAGTGTCCTCACTTGACTTGCCCAGCTGGGTAAGACAATGTTGTATTTTAGAATGTGAGAATGTTGATTTCATATTATCACCTAGACTCTTCCTAATAGATTTTGAATATGGAGATGAGTCAATAATTTTTTTTATTAACTTTAATCTTATGAGAATTGAAAGACACACTTTGTATAAAGGAAACTCACTTGCATTGAATTGAAAAAAAACTTTTCATTTAATGAAAGCAAACTTGCATTAAAAGAAATACACTTTGTGTTAAAAGGGAAATCACAATTTTCATTGAAATAAAATTCACACTTACGATAAAATAAAATAGATCTATATCAAAAGAAATATACTTTTAAATTATAAACTAGAAATAAAAATTGTCCTGATCTTTGGAGAGAAATGGGCCTTTGCTCCTTCCTTAGAAGAGGATCAAATTTTACTTAGTAATGCAATGGAATGCTAAACTCTTTTAATAATTTATTATGAAAAAAGAACATATATAGATGCTACAAATTATTCTAAAAAATTACACTTGAATGTTTCTTCTCTCTATTACATATTGTCTATTACCTTGGAATGAGAAGAAGACATGTACTTAGAACACATCTCAATGACCATTCTCAAAATACAAGATCTAGTGATATAAACATCCAAATCCATTTATTCTAAATATAAGATCTATAAATCAGATCCACCACTTATAGGAGGCATTGGAATTGATTCAACTTATAATAAACCAAGTATAACTAACATATATCTCAAGAGATTATGTTTAGATTTACAAAATGGAAATACATCTATATTCATATCGCTTTAGACTATTATTAAGAATAGTAATGTCTAAAATAAGATATCTAAAGAGGGAAAATCTATATATATATATATTTAGAGTTGCTATATTAATCTACAAAGTATAGCTCGGCATCTTTAGAGTGCAACTAGGTGTCTTTAGAGCACAACTATCAGGTCTTCAAAGATTCATTGGAACATCTTTGGAGCTTTAGATCTTCAGATCTTGATTAAGGATATTTGTATTTCACTGTGTTCTATGCTGAGTCTTCAAAACCATTGCCAAAAATGTGTTTCCAAAATTGTTTATGACTTCTCAAAACAATCTTTCTATAGATATGTATATAAAACTATATTCATTTTATCCAAGCTAGACACAAATAACAAGATGGATAATCAACAATGTATTAGATACAAAAAAAATACAATTTCACTCATTTTATGCTTAGATGAGACCTTAACTATTAAATGTAAGTTAATATATAACCAAGATGAAACACTTATGGATAGTTTATATGAGATATAATGAGCTATATAGAATGTTCATCATTTTTCCCCCACACTTTACCTTTTGCAAGTCCTCTTGAAAAATAGGGGAGAATTGTTATTTAATCCACATGTCCTAATTCTAAATATTGGTTAAGATCATAAATTTTAAAATGATGTCCCCAATCATAATGATTTCTAGGAAAAAACCCCAAATTTCTTACCACAGTGTATAACCATGCTTGAAATTCTAATTTTACCTAATTATTGTCAAATCTACCAAGGAGACATGGGATAAAGAATAATAGGTGGCCTAAATCTCATGCCAATCTAGACATCTAACCCTCATTCTTCTAAGAGCTAAGTGATAATCTAAGCAAGTGACTTAGCTCTCTCGAGACTCCAACTGAGGGTAGTGGGAGTCATGAATTCACTAAGATAAGATAAGATATATAAGGTGGGACAAAAAAAATCTATATTGTGTCACCCCCAATTGTCTATCATTAATCAATCAATCTATATAGAGAGGGGGAGACCACCATATATATTTAATGGGATCACAATAGTCAAAATTTCCCATCTAGTCATAATCCACATGTCCTAATTCTAAATATTGGTTAAGATCATAAATTTTAAAATGATGTCCCCAATCATAATGATTTCTAGGAAAAAACCCCAAATCTCTTACCACAGTGTATAACCATGCTTGAAATTCTAATTTTACCTAGTTATTGTCAATTCTACCAAGGAGACATGGGACAAAGAATAATAGGTGGCCTAAATCTCATGCCAATCTAGACATTTGACCCTCATTCTTCTAAGAGCCAAGTGATAATCTAAACAAGTGACCTAGCTCTCTAGAGACTCCAACTGAGGGTAGTGGGAGTCATGAATTCACTAAGATAAGATAAGATGTATAAGGTGGGAGAAAAAAAATCTATATTGTGTCACCCCAAATTGTTTATCATTAATCAATCAATCTATATAGAGAGGGGGAGACTACCATATAGATTTAATGGGATCGCAATAGTCAAACTTTCCCATCTAGTCATAATGACTGTGATAGAGCTAGAGGAATGTTGGTTAACACAAGCTCAGAAGGCTGCTACATTTTATATTAACAAATCATGATACTTGTCTTTCATGTACATGTGATACAAAAGATGAAAGATAATAAGAAGTTTGTGATATTTTAGAAATTGGGGCCTTATACCTAAGCCTGTAGTATTCTACAATTCTAGGAATTGATTATGTATTTGATCCCAAGTAGTTTGATTTATCATAGTGGAAATAAAAACATGTAATTATGTTTCTCCCTCAAAAAATTTAAACAAAAATATAGACTAGTGTCCCAATAACATGTTACAAAGATAAAACCCATAAATTTGATTTTGTCTTCCTGTAGTGATTTTAAGAAAGACATCCATGAACACATGTTCATCTTCAATGACATGGGAAAAACCAAAAGAAATAAATTGAATTTAAAACTTATAAAACTATTCATGAATAAATAAAACATACATATAAGAAGGTTTTCTCTAAGATAATATTTTCTTAGCAATTTCACAAATAATCTGAATAGAAGTCTGAACCTGATGCAACTATTTATGAGACTCTATTTTGATTCTAGAATTCTATGCTTCTAACTTATAAATCTTGTTCTAAACTTTATTAAAAATTAAAATAATATCAATAAGGGGTAGATGAAAATAAGGAATAGCTCTTGTGGGTCCTTCAGTCTGTACAACTATCTCTCTTGTTTCCCTCTACATAACCTATATAAAAACTTATAACTTGGTATTCTAAGTTGTCAGCTCCTATATGTGAGTGTTCTATTGATCAAGAAATGCATCCTTACCAGAAATAGAGTGGTCTATATTATAAATATGAGCATCCTTAATATAAATAGAGTGTTTTGGATTATTAATCTGAGCATCTTTATTTGTAAGGTAATTTTTTAAAGTGCCAATTTTATTAGAGTGTGAGAATAATTGATTATGAATTCTAGTTTATTCAGTATTAACTACTGTTATAATCATTTTTTATGCTAAAACTTGGGAAACATAATTTTCATATCACCTTTCTAAATTATAGATGGTTTGGTCCTTATCTTGCAAGGTCAATCTAAGAAAATCTATCTCTACTTACTATTTCCAAATAGTTTCTTCATGTTGTGACAAGGTCATGCATGATGCAAACCTTTGTCCTTACAAATATGCCAAGGAGAAGACAAAGCTTATTCTATGAGTGGAGCTTTACCCTTGTCAAGTATGAAAGGTAAGGGTCTCTCTTCTTCAAGTACAATTTGTTGTGCAGGTGTTTATGTTTCTTCAGCTATCTTTTCAGCATCTATCACTTTTATTGGAGAACTTAAACTCCCTAAAATTTCAATTGTTTATACCTTGCTTTATTTTTCTTCTTAGAGAATAAATTGATGACTTCACTGGGGTTTAAAAAATGGAGTAAGGTTTTCTGATGAAACCCTTATTTTATTTATTGACCTCCATCACAACATCTTTAGAGTTGTAGGTGCAGAAGATGGACCTTACTCTATTCTTTTTATTACAAGAGGAAAAATAGGACATTGCAATTTCTTACCAAGAATTGTGAGTTAATTTAAAATAAATGAAGACCAAGATTTCTCACCCTTTGGTTTATTAAAGAAATGATGTCTATATATGAGATCAATTAAAACATGATTCTTAATTAAACCAGTGCCCCTTTTTAATTTTTGAGCTACATTATGGATAACATGGTGAAGAAAAGATGGTATATTTACCTAGCACTCAAATTTGGTGGCTCCTTTGTTTAGATGAATGAGAAGTCACATAGTGTCACCACTGACCATAGTGAACTATTCATCATAAGTGAGGTATTTCATGACCTAATATACTACATTATTCCATGGAGGTGGAAGACTATCTCAAATGATTCTTTTGTTAATGCCTTGTAGAATTTTGGCTAACTTAAGATGGGGTTGATTTCCATCAATGAACATTTGAACTAGATAAACAAAACTCAATTTCTCAGTAACAACCATGCCTTCTTCAATAATCCCTGCAAGTTTACCAATAATAGAGGATTCAATAAGAATAAGTTAACCCTAGACTATAGAATGATCTTCATCAAAATTTTCTAAAAATTATTGAACAATGCTATCCTAAAAACCCTAGAATGTCTTTAGGAAATTTAGCCATCTTGCTATTCATCTTGTAATAAAATTTATACCAACTTTTTTTCACTTTTATTCTTACCCCATCTTCATAGCTATCATAATATTCTAAAAAACTAATTTGCATAATGTAAAACTAAGTTCAAAATCACATAGAGTAATAAGTAGGGCCAAGAAGTTGGGATATGATGTGGCAATTAATAGCAATAAAGGGGTATCATGAAATTATAGCATAAATGATAGCCAATAACTTTGGAGTAAGTAAAGTTTTAATGAAGGAGTATTTTTGGGGCCATCATCAATTATATGGTGTGAGAGATCATACTTGGTGGTGCTTGAAATGATATTTGAAATTTTTTCCACATTAGGACTTATATTTTGAAAAAGTCTTTATAATAACCCTAAATTAAGTATTGAAATTATGAAATAGTACCATATTTAGTCGTATCCATGTGGCATAAAAGGAACTTATACACATTTAGAACTATTGTCCACCTAATGGTCATACATGTAGAACATAAAATAGAAAATGTCTAACCTATTAGGAAGGAAGTACAACTGTACCTCTACTATAAGGATCCATGCTTATCTCCTGAAATCACCATGTGTCCTACAAGAATAATTTTTTTTGAGAAGATAAGTTAGCTAACAAGATAATAATTCATGTTTATTACAGAAGTTTCATCTAAAAATTGTCATTTCTAGTTTTTACTTTTTAGTAGATTTTTTTTAGGCTTTATTTTTTGTTTTTTCATTTTTATATTTTGAATTTTTAAAAGGAAAAGAAATAACATTTATTGGTTTTCAACACTCCCCCTTATTATATGTCTACTACAAAGATCACTCAACCTTAGTGGAAGAACCAAGTTCTTCCATAAGGTCAAACTGGTTTTGATTCTATTTAATGAATTATTCCCTACTAAAAGGTCTCGTATGCACTTTAAGTTTATGACCATTGACCAAAAGTGTCTTTTAATCACCATCAATTGGTTAAAGATGGACAGATCCATTGTTATGGATAGTTTTAATTAGTTATGGCCCCAACCATCTTATCCTGATCTTACCTTTGAAATGTTGAAATCAAATAGAAGCACCCAATCACCTTCTTAAAACCAATTTTCTCTAATATGAGCATCATACCACTATTTTTGCTACTTATAGATAATGCTAGTTTGAGTGAGTGCATCCAACCCATTTAGTTTCATGATTCTTTCCTTCTAAGACTCATCAAGATTAACTCCCATATCAATTACTATCTTCAGTTTTCACAATTCAAACTCTATTAGAAATAAATATTTCTTTTCAAACACAATTTCATATGGAGAGAATTGATGTAGGAACATCACTACTTCAATTGTACATAGGATCTATTTTTTAAGTCTAGAGTTAATAATAAGTTATTTTAATTATTTTTAGGGAGTTAATATTCATTCACAAGTGTTAGGAAGTTGACAATTTTGAACTGAGGACCTCTTTGACATTTTCCCACCAAGAACTCAATTTCAATATTTAAATTTGAATGTGAAGTTTAGGAGGCTTAATTTGACTTGTTAAAAGAAGTCTCATGTCATGTTTTATCTAGGTAAGGTTCAATAAGTGTCAAGAGTGAATGAATCACTTAATGAGTCACCTTGATGGCAAGATAGTAATTATATAGTTCTCTAATATATCTAAAGAAGTGGAGAGTTAGTTATGGTAATTTTTAAGTCTTTTCAAAGAGGCAAGTGTAGTTTGTTGTGATGATCCATTAAATATTTTAATATAGGATGGAGGGGTGGATTTGAATGTTTAAATTAAGAGAAACCCCAAAAAATATGAAAAAAATGATATTTTGGTTGAGGACAAATTTGTTGGTAATGCTATATTAATGAGGAAGTAAATAGAAAAATAGAGCATATGAAGGATAGACAAAAAATAGATAAGTTTTGAAATTTATTATTTTAGTGTTAAATGTCATCTTGTTATTTAAAGTTCCTTAAAAATTCTCAGGCATTATTTTCACACATATGTAGAAGCAACTTGAAGACTAGTCTATGTACCCTAAATTCTTTATGCTTTATGTTTGCTAGATTGAGAGAAAGTAAAATTGAAGTGAAGGATTGGTTAATGAATGTTTTTGTATTGTGTTATTGAAAGGGAAACATGATTTAAAGTTGTAAATAACCATTATCTACTATTTAATATGATTTGGATAAAGGTTTTATAAGAGGGTAGGGTATAGACCCCATAGTATTTTGTTTGATATAAGTAGTGATTTTGAGTATATACTCTTAAGAGGAAAGTTATACAAGAGTTTGAGTGTAACATATATTTAAATATGTATTTATAATCCATTATCATTTCATTGAGTTATCTTCTTACCATGTTGTTGAAAATCCAATACAGTCCTAGAGTATGCACATAGACAATCATAGTAGTCTTTAGAAATATATTGCACAAGTGATATGGAGGATGAAAATTGATTTTTTAGGTTGGATTATATTGGTTTAGAGGTTAATAAACTCATAAATTTATTTCAATCCTTTAAATTAATCTAATATTTTAAGTTGTACACATTGGGTGAATATAGTCATGCTAACTTACATAGTCAATTGAAGATTTCGAATAAAAATATGAATAGTGGTATTGGATGAAGGTTACAATACTTGGAGAAGGTGTCTTAGGTGAGTAAATAATTAGTTATACCTTTATATTGGATTGAAACTCTTTGTAAAACACAAAAATTAGAAAATAACCCTTCTCGAGTTATAGAACCTACACATAACCCTGAGTTAGGGATTTGGTGATAAAAGACTATTTCTCAAAGTTCTAACCATCAAAAATACCTATTTTTTTTGAGAATCTTGATTGAAATGTGTATGAAGATAATATACTAGTTATATAGTTTTTACGTACTTCTATGTATGTTTTTCAGAGGTTTATGTGCCAAAAGGGCCTTAAGAAACCTATTAGACCTAAGTTGAGACCTAATAGAGGCTAAAAGAGTGATCTAGGGAATGAATTAGACAAATAAAATTTGTGAATATAAATAATGTGATAAAGGGTATCTGCATATGTTGTTAGTTTCTCATAGTGAATAGGTATAAGTCTATACAAGTAATAAATGAATAAAATAAGGCTACAAGTATTGGTCAAAAGGTAGGCAAAGTTATATAGAAGAGACTTGATGCACTGTAGAAGGTCTACAAATATTATAAGTAGCACATCTAAGGTGTCAAGAATAATGAACCAGTATGAGGAACCCTATAACCATTGATGCATGTTGTCACAAAGGACTATGGTTGAATGAGTGAATCTAGCAAAAGGGTAGAGAGTTAGAGAAACTATTTATTGATCTACATAATTTTGGTATAAGAGTGGGAAAATACTATGGAAAAGGTATGTTTTGAGTTTTGTTTGAAAAAATTATTAGTTTGTGAATACATTATGCTGAGTATATATTGAATTTTGTTTTGAGAAGATGCTATTGTGAAGAAGATAATGAAGGTTACATATATATAAAGTGAAGAGGCTACAAGTATATAGAGGCAAAAGTATATGTGAGATAAAAGTGAAATATAATATAGGTGGCATAGCCCTTAGCTAAGAAGGCTTAAAGAAGTAATATATCCAATGAGAGATCCATGGAGAAAGAAGCTCATAGGTGAGATTGTGAGAGTCCTATAGGTTAAGAAAAGAGAAAAAGAAGTCCCAAGTGAGGATAAAAGAGATATTGACTCCAAGAGAGATAGAGTCAAGTGAGATACCCAAGTGAGGTCATGATGTGGTAAGTAAGAGAAGTCTTTTCAGAAATAATAATAGGTCTAGATGAGACCAAAGAATTATTAGGCATATTAGTTGAGATGAGAAGAGAAAGAGAGAAAAGGAAAAAGGGAAAGGTTGAGAAAAACCACCACAAAGAGAAAATGGTGCATAAAGACACCAAGAAGAGGATTGAAATGGAGAAAGATATAAGTGAGTTAATGTAGCAAATAGATGAGATGCTGACCAAGATAGAGTCGTTGAAAGAGATTGTGAACCCACATCTTGGGTGGGTCATGAGGAAGAAGCCACTCAAGTGGCCAATAGAGAAATTTTTAGAGAGAAGAACACAAAGTATAAAGATGAAAGCAAGGTAGCCTAGAGAGAGAAAAAAGGAGGTAAACAAGCCTCACAAGATTATGATTAATGATTTCTTTGAATGTTTGCATATAGGTGAAGAGTTACATGAAGAATTGAAACATGAGCAACATACTAGTGAAGAAAAAATTGATTAGATGGTTGAGTATTATGACACAATATTATGTTATCCTAAAGATGGTTATCCATTGGATGAAGATGAAGAAGAAAGATAATTTTTATTAGTACCATGCCTCATGATAGGTAATAAGGAGGAAGATTGAAACTAAGAAAGATTGGAAGAGAGACAAAATATACAAGGTATTCATTTCAATTCCATTTTTGATGAATATATTGATATAGATGAGTTATATGTAAGTACATTGAGGCTAATTAGTGTGTTGGTGGAAGGAAAAGAAGGTAAAATATCAATAAAAGAAGTGGTGGACATGAATGAAGAGATATGTGAGGTGGTAGTAGTAGAGTGTGAGGAAGAAACATAAGTTTAGGTGCTTAAAAAATTTGCATAGAAACAGGTTGAGGTGTTTTATTTGACACCAAGGGAAGAAAAATGTGATGTGGATAGGTTTACAATAGAATAAGAGAATCTATATCAGAAAATAATGGGAGAATTTGATGATATAAGTCTAATAGGAAACAAGAATAAAAACATGGAGGATTAGTTAGCATTGGAGAGAATCTTAAGCCAAGAGGAAGACAAGTTGGTAAGTAATGAATAAAGAGAGATCCAAGGGAGAAATCAAGAAGTGGTTTTAGTTGACATGTTTATTTCATGTGTAGGTCATTTGAAGAAAGATAATGAACAATAGTTTCCAAATAGTGGGAAGATGTAAAGCAAGAGGAAAAACAAGAGGAGGAATGAGAGAAAGAAGAATAAAGGAGGGGCCATCATGAGAAATAAAAATAAAGGAATATATGTTTCAAATAGACCTTGAGATATAGGTGGGAATAATCTTGGAAGGAAGATGTTGTAAAGAATCATTAATGCCAAGAACTTTTATCACTTTCATGGAAAGGTTCTTGCTCCTCAGTAGTATGATGCAGGATCATCACTACCTCAACTGTACATAGGATCTATTTTTCAATTATAGAGTCAATAACAATTTGTTTTAGTTATTTTTATGTTGTTAAGAGTCATTAAAAAGTGTTAGGAAGTTAACAAGTTTGAATTAAGGAATTCTTTGGCATTTTCCCACCAAGAGCTTAATTTAAATTATCAAATTTGAATATGAAGTTTAAGAGGCTTAATTTGACTTATTAAAAGAATTCTCATGTCATGTTTTTTCTAGGTAGGGTTAAATAAGTGTCAAGAGTGAATGATTCACTTAATGAGTCACCTTGATGGAAATATATAAGTTATATAGTTATCCAACATACCTAAATAAGTGGAGAGTTAGTTATGATAATTTTTGAGTCTTTTTGAAGAGGTAAGTATAGTTTTTTGTGATAATCCATTCAATATTTTAAGTGAGGATGGAGGGGTGGATTTGAATTTTTAAATGAATATGAAACCCAAACAATATGAAGAGATAATATTTTGGTTGAGGACAAATCTGTTGGCAATCCTATATCTTGTATATATGATATAGTAATGAGGAAGTAAATAGAAAAATAGAGTATATGAAGGATAGACACAAAGGAGATAAGTTTTGAAATTTATTGTGTTAGTGTTGAATGCATTATTGTTCTTTAAATTTCCTTAAAAATTCTCAGGAATTTTTTTCATGCATATGTAGAAGCAACTTCAAGACTCGTTTGTGTACCCTAAATTATTTATGCTTTGTGTTTACTAGACTGAGAGCAAGTAAACTTGAAGTGAAGGCTTAGTTAATGAAATTTTTTATATTGTGTGATTAAAATGGAAACATGATTTAATGTTTTAATGAACCATTAATTATTGTTTCTTATGATTTGGATAAAGGTTTTATAAGAAGTTAGGGTACAAATCCCACAATGTTCTATTTGATGTAAGTAGTAATTTTGAGTATGTACTATTGAGAGGAAAGTCATGAAATATTTTGAGTTGTCACTAAATGACACACATCGGTAACATATCTTTATATTTGTAGTGAGACTCCATAGTCATTGCATTATGTTATCTTCTTACCATGTTATTGAAAACCCAATGTAGTCCTAGAGTGTGCACATAGACAATCACAATAATCTTTAGAAATATATTGAAAAAGTGATATGGAGGCTGAAAATTGATTTGGTCAGTTGGATTGAATTGGTTCAAAGGTTAATAAACTCACAAATTGATTTGAATCCCTTAACTTAATCTAAGATTTCAAGTTGTGCACACTAGGAAAATACAATCATGTTAACTTACATAGTCAATTAAAGATCTTGAATAAAAGAATGAACAATGGTATTAGATGAAGGTTAAAATAGGAAGGTGTGTTAGGTGCATAAAAAAATATTTTTGCCTTTACAGTAGATTGAAACTCTTTGTAAAACACAAAAATTGACAAATAACCCTTCTCAAGTTATAAAACCTGCACACAACCCTGAATTAGGGTTTTGATGATAAAATACTTTATTGAAGTTATAACCATATAAAATTATTGAAATTTTTTAAGAATATTAATTTAAATATGGGACAAGATAATGTACTAGTTATAGATTTTTTCCATATATCTGTGTATGTTTTTGGGAGGTTTAAGTGCCAAAAGGGCCTTAAGAAACATATTAGACCTAAACTGAGGCCTAATAGAGGCTAAAGAATGGTCGATGGAATTAATTAGAAAAATAAACTTTGTTAAAAGAAATAATGTGATAAAGGGTATCTGTATATGTTTTTAGTTTATCACAGTGAATAGGTACAGGTCTATATAAGCAATAAATGACAAAAATAAGGATATAAATATTGGTCGAAAGGTAGGAAAAGTTATATAAAAGAGACTTGATACATTATAGAAGGTTGTGAATGAGATAAGAGGTCTGAATAGATTATAAGGAACACATATAAGGTACCAATAATCATTAACCAATCTAAAGAACCCTAGAGCTATAGATGCATGTTGTCCTAAAGGACTATGGTCGAATAAGTGAATCTAGCAAAAGGGTCAAGTGTTAGAGAAAGTGTTTATTTCTCTACATCATTTTGGTATTCAGATTAGGAAGAGACTATAGACAAGGTACATTTTGAGTTTTGTTTGGAAAAATTGACTTAGTTTGTGAATACATTATGCTGAGTATATGTTGAATGTTGTTTTGGGAAGATGTTATTGTGAAGAAGGTAATGAAGGTTGCATTTATATAAAGTGAAGAGGTTTTAGGTATGAAGAGGGAAAAGTATATGTGAGAGAAAAGTGAAAGAGAATATAGGTGTCATATCCCTTAGCTAAGAAGGATTAAATACGGAAGAGAGCCAGTGAGAGCTCTAAAAATAAAGAATATCATAGGTAAGCTTGAGAGAGTCTTATAAGTAGGACAAGAGAAAAATAAGTCCTAAGTGAGGACAAGAGAGAGATTAAATCTAAGAGAGAGAGTCAAGTGAAAGACCCAAGTGAGGTTATGATGTGTCAATTAAGACAAGGCTTTTTAGAAAGAATAATAGGTCGGGATGAGACCAAAGAATTGATAGACATCTTAGTTGGGATGAAAAGAGAAAGAAAGAGAAGGAAAAAGGGCAAGGTCGAGAAAATCCACCACAAAGAGAAAATGGTGCATGAAGACATAAAGAAGAGGATTGAGATAGAGAAATAGATAAATGAGTTAAGGAATCAAATAGATTAGATGCTGACTAAGATAGAGTAGTTGAAAGAGATTGTGAACCCATATCTTGGGTGGGTAATGAGGAATAAGCCACTCAAGTGGCCAATCAAGCAATTGGTAGAGAAGAGAAGAAGATAAAGGAAAAATATGAAAGCAAGGCAACCTAGAGAGAGAAACAAGGAGGCAAACAAGCCTCACAAGATTATAACTAATGATTTCTTTGAATGTTTGCATAGAGGTGAAGAGATGCATGAAGAATTGAAACATGAGTAGCATACTAGTGAAGAATAATTTGATTTGATGGATAAGTATGGTGACACAATCTTGTGTTATCCTGAAGAAGGTGATCCATTAGATTAAGATGAATAAGAAAGACAAGTTTCAGCAATACCATGCCTTATGACAAGCAAGAAGGAGGAAGATTGTAGCCAAGAAATATTGGAAGAGAGCCAAAAGGTACAAGGTATTCATTTCAATGTCATTTTTGATGAATATGTTGATATATGTGTTATTAAAGATGAGTTATATGCAAGTACATTGAGGCTAATGAATGTGTTGGTGGAAGGAAAAGAAGGTATATTAAAAATAAATTAAGTGTTGGACATGATTGCAAATACATGAGGTAGAAGCAATAGAGTGTGAGGAATAAAGACAAGTTGAAGTGCTTGAAGAGTTTGCATGTCAATAGGTTGAGGTGTTTTATTTAACACTAATGAAAGAAAAAGCTGATGTGGATAAGTGTATAACAGAAGAAGAGAAGCTATGGCAGAAAATAATGGGATAATATAATGAAATAAGTTCCATAAAAGACAATAATACCATCATGGCAGCCTAGGTTGCATTGGAGAGAATCTTGAGCCAAGAGGAAGAAGAGTTTGCAAGCAATAAACAAGGATAAATCCAAGGGAGAAAGTAATAAGTGGTTTTAGTTGACATGCTTGTTTCATGTGTAGGTCATTTGAGGAAATAGAATGACCAATAGTTTCTATAGATTGGGAAGGTGAAAAGCAAGAGGAAAATCAAGAAGAGGAATGAGAGAAAGAAGAATAAAGGAGGAGGAGTCATGAGCAAGAATAAAATATGCCTATATGTTTCAAATAGGCATTAAGACCTAGGTGGGCATAAGATTGGAAGGAAGATGTTGTAAATAATCATTAATGCCAAAAGCTTTTATCACTTTCATTGAAAGTTTCTTGCTCCTCAGTATTATAATGTAGGATCATCACTACCTCAATTGTACATAGGATATATTTTTCAAGTCTAGAGTCAATGTAAAGCTTTTTTAGTTATTTTTAGGCTGTTAAGAGTCATTCACAAGTGTTAGGAAGATGATAAGTTTGAATTAAGGACCTATTTGTAATTTTCATGCCAAGAGCTTAATTTGAATTCTCAAATTTGAATGTGAAGTTTAGGATGCTTAATTTCACTTGTTAAAATAAGTATCATGACATGTTTTGTCTAGGTAGAATTAAATATGTGTCAAGAGTGCATGACTCACTTAATGAGTCACCTTGATGGCAAGATAACATTTATATAGTTCTCCAATTTACCTAAAGAAGTGGAGAGTTAGCTATTGTAATTTTTGAGTCTTTTTGAAGAGGCAAGTGTAGTTTGTTGTGATGATCCAATTAAGATTGTAAGGCAGGATCAAGGGGTGGATCCAAATGTCTAAATTAGGAGAAACCCTAAATAATATTAAGAGATAATATTTTTTTTGAGGACAAATCTATTGTTCTTCCTATATCTTCCATATATGTTATAGTAATGAGGAAGTAAACAAAATCACATAGTATATGAAGGATAGACACAAAGGAGATAAGTTTTGACATTTATTGTGTTAGTGTTGAATGTATTATTGTTATTTAAATTTAATTAAAAATTCTTAGGCATTGTTTTCACTCATATGGAGAAGAAACTTCAAGATTGGTCTATGTACCCTAAATTCTTTAAGTTTTGTGTTTGCTAGATTGAGAGCAAGTAAAATTGAAGTGAAGGCTTGATTAATGAACATTTTTGTATTATGTGATTGAAAGGGAAACATTATTTAAAGTTTTAAATAACCATTAACTACTATTTCTTATGATTTGGATAAATGTTTTATAAGAGTGTAGGGTACAAACCCTATACTATTTTGTTTGATGTAAGTAGTAATTTTGAGTATATAATCTTGAGAGGAAAGTCACGCAAGAGTTTGATTTGTCACAAAATGACACACATTTATAACCTATTTTTATATTTTTATTGATACTCCATAGTCATTGCATTATGTTATCTTCTTACCATGTTGTTGAAAAACCAATACAGTCCTAGAGTGTGCACATAAATAATCACAATAGTCTTTAGAAATATGTTCCAAAAGTTATATGGAGGATAGAAATTGATTTAGTAGGTTGTATTGCATTGTTTTATAGGTTAATAAACTCATAAATTTATTTGAAAACTTTAACTTAATCTAAGATTTCAAGTTGTGCACACTAGGTGAATACAGTCATGCTAACTTACATAGTCAATTGAAGATCTTAAATAAAAACATGAATAGTGTTATTTGATGAAGGTTAAAACACTTGGATAAGGTGTGTTAGGTGAGTAAATAATTAATTATACTTTTAAAGTGGATATAAACTCTTTGTAAAACACAAAAATTGGCAAATAACCCTTCTCAGGTAATAAAACTTGCACACAACCCTGAGTTAGGGTTTTGGCGATAAAAGACTATTTCCCAGAGTTCTAACCATCTAAAATTCCTAAAAATTTATGATAATATTAATTTTAATGTTTGGGAAGAGAATATACTATTTATAGAATTTTTCTATACATTTATGTACATTTTTGGGAGGTCTAAATGCCAACAAGACCTTAAGAAACTTATTAGACCTAAGCTGAGACCTAATAGAGGCTAAAAGAGTGGAATATGGAATGAATTAGACAAGGAAAATTTGTGAATATAAATAATATGATAAATGGTATCTGCATATGTTGTTAGGTTCTCAGATTGAATAGGTATAGGTTTATACAAATAATAAATGACAAAAATAATGCTACAACTATTGGTCAAAAGGAAGGTAGAGTTGTATAGAAGAGACTTGATGCATTATACAAGGTTATGAATGAGTTGAGAGGTCTAAAAAAACTATAAGGATCACATCTAATGTGCCAATAATCATAAACCAGTCTAAGGAACCCTAAAACCATAAATACATGTTGTCTCAAAGGAATATGGTTGAATGAGTGAATTTAGCAAA
The DNA here is from genome assembly GCA_037957365.1 of Torreya grandis. Taxonomy (NCBI): domain Eukaryota; kingdom Viridiplantae; phylum Streptophyta; class Pinopsida; order Cupressales; family Taxaceae; genus Torreya; species Torreya grandis. The sequence continues at coordinate 4,523,136 of JARHVA010000122.1, read as the reverse complement.
AGGGCAAAGTGCTAGAGAAAGTGTTTATTACTCTACATCTAGAATATTGTGATAGTCTTCCATGTTGTATTATATTTATAGACTACTTTAGGTATTCAATCTTCCCAATATTTCCTACTTATGTTCACTATTTTGGTCAGAATGTTTTCAAGCTCTCGGTTAGTGACCATCACATGCCCATTAACCTTGGGGTTATATAGTGAGTATTTATAGTGATTGATTTGATACCGTTATGTAAAATCCTTTATCATGTTATACATGAATTGGGGCCCTTGATAATAAATAATAGATATAGGATTTACAAATCTCAACATTATCTTATGATATAAGAAATCAATAACCATTCCCACCTTAGTAAAGGTGAGTGCTTGCACTTTAGACCACTTCGTAACATAATTAGTACATACTAATAAATACTCTTTTCTTTGAAATGGTGGATTGATTATTCCAAAAAATTCCAAACCCCATTTCTCAAATGGTTCTATAACTATTTGAGGATGGAGAGGCATTTATAAGGATAGAGTAGGCTTACCCAACATTTGGCAAGGATCACATTTCCATAAAAATCTTTTTTTAGTGTTATAAATAGATGGCTAATAATAACCTACTCCAAAAATATTATGAATGGTACTTTTCGTTGAATAATTTCCTTCTCTTGGTTCACTATGGCATGATCTTATGATGTCAAATACTTCATATTTTCTAACACACTTGTGAAGTACATGCCTTTAAACCATTTGAAATGTGAATTATTTAATATCAAATGTTTTCTTTATTTAGAAGTAAAGGAATGAGGAAACTTCCTTTTTTCCAAGAAAATTTCCATGTCTATAAACCATGGGGAGTATGTAAATATAAAAAATAGTTGTTCATCTATAAAAGAATCCTCCACAAGTTCATCTTCACCTATAATGATCGATCTAGAAAAAAAAATTTAGCAACAACATTATACTTTATAGGTTTTTATATAATGGTAATGTCAAATTATTGTAACAATAGTAACCATCTAATAATTCTCCCACCTACTACTGATTTATTCATTAAGTAATTAATAGCTAAATGATCTATATAAATAAATACCTAATAAATAGTAATGTAATGTTTAAACTTATTTTTGGCATAAACAACAACAAGAAATTCATTTTCTATCGTAGTTTAGTTTGTATTTGTGGGAGTAAGATTTTTGTTGATATAATAAATGACACATATTTCTTTTTCCTTATCTCTTTGCCCTAGAACTGCCCCTAGTGCATTATTGGAAGCGTCAGTATAAATATGAAAACACTATTTCCAATAGGTCCTTTAAAAACTAGAGTAGTCATAAGTTTTTTTTAAAATATTTTTAACACTTATCATTCCATACAAATTCACTGTGTTTTATTAACAAGGAAAACATAGGTGCAACTATTTTGCTAAAGTTTTCAATAAATCTTTATGTAAATCTTGCATGACTGAGAATTTTTTTGACATTTATTTATGTTTGAGGAATGAGGAGACTATAAATTACCTCAATATTCTTGGGATCCACTTTTATTCCTTGAGAAGAGATATGATGTCCTAAGACTATCCCTTCATCAATCATTATTAGACACTTCTCATGACTTAAGGATATTTGGTATTCTTCACATTTGGTGAGCACTTATCTAAACTAATTAAGGATTAATCAAATGTGTTTCCATATATAATTAATTCATCCATGTATACTTCAATAAAATCATTTGTAAGATCAAAAAATATGGCTAAAACTTCTCTTTGAAAGGTAGTAGATACATAGCACAATCCAAAAAGAAGGATTATATAATAAAATATTCCCCAGGGGTAGGTAAATGTAGTTTATCTTGATCTGCAAGGGCTATTATAATTTTATTGTATCTATTGAACCCATCTAAGAAATAAAAGTACTAATTTCTTGCCAAGTTATCCAAAACTTTATCAATAGAAGGCAAAATAAAGGAATCTCTCATAATGGCTTTATTCAATTCTTTGTAATCTACGTAGACTGTCCATTTTCCATTCTTCTTAGGTACAATGACCAAAGGTGAATCCCATTGACTATCAGATATGGGGTAAATGAATCCAAATTTTAAGAGTGTTTCTATCTCTATTTTTACAATTTCTTTCAAAGCTGGGCTAATTTTCCATTGTGGTTGTTTAACTAGTATAATAGCTTTGATATAAATGTGATGAGTATAGACACTGGAATGTGTTCCTTTCATATCACTGTAATCCCAAGTGAATGCTTTTGTATGTCATACCAATACATCAAACACTTTACTTTCTTGTTAGTCAATTAACCAACTATTGACAGTCAACAGTTTACCATAATGAATTATAATTTGTTTAATACCTAGAATGATGGAATTTACCTTCTTGTATTCAGTCATCAAAACATTCAATGGACATGGATGTGGTAGTATCATGTGAAATATATACACATCCTGTAAAATGTTTCACTTTTTGAGAGTAGATTGGTCAATGGACAACAAAAATTATTTAAAAATGAATTCTTCCCCTCTTGAGCCCAGTCAACTATGGATTGTCAGATATATTACAGACTAGATAACATGTTTGGGGAACTTATGACATTGTCTTAGTTCTCAGTAGTGAATCTAAATTCTTCCCATTCATGATTGTTCTTTTTTGGAGATAAGATATTAATCTTCAGAGCTAGGATGTCCTAGTCCAAATATTCTATTATCTATTCCTCAAATTCTTGGACATGTTATTTTATGGTAACCATGGCTAAGGAAGACACACTATTATAATTTTATTGTAGTTGATCCATTCATATCTATTTCAAAATATTAATTGAAGGTTTAGCTGGTGGATAAAGGGATATTTTTTTGACATGTATTCCATTAGAAATGGTCATATTACCAGATTTATAGTCAATCGTGCTATGACTATAGGTAACCAATGTCTTCTAAGAATAATTGGATACCCTAGCTTCATGGGTTTAGGTTCAAGGATCATGAAATCAATAGGGTATTTTTAGGATTCTATGGTGATTGTAATGTTTTCTATGGTTCCTTTAGGAACAATAGTGGATTGATCTACTATTTGAAAAATTGTAGTGGTAGGTTGATGCCTTGTAAGGGATAAAGATTCTACTATTATGACAGTCATTATGTTGATGACAACACCTAGATCTATAAGAATTTTTGGTATGGAATTATTCCCAATTGTCATAGTCATCATAGGATTACCAGGGTCTCCATATTTGAGAACAAGTATGTTTCTTTCTAGTAAATCAACAATTTTGCCAATTACCTAAATTATTTTAGTATATTATTTCTTTCTACCTAGTTATTTGATGCACAATCCGTAATATATATTAACAATTGAATTTTTATCTTCATCTCTCTTAATCCTTGCAATAATTCAGAACCCTCCCTAAGTTTTTTTCCTTGAGTCTATTAGGAAATGGAATAATACAGGGATCTTGAATTGTGGTTAGTGTGATTGGAGTTATGGTGCCTTGTAACTTGTCTTCATTTAGTTCTTAGACTACAATTAACTCAAGATAATTTTTATCATTGGGAATTTTAGTTATGGTAATGGGTGAATCTCATACTAATTTTTTTTTGACCTGAGATGAACATTATTACACTTAGTTGAACCACTTGTAACACTACTTTCTTGGTCAACTTCATAAATATGAGTATTTTTTTTATACTTAGGATTTTCCACATGTTGGGAAAGTAACCATCATTGGTAAACTTGTTGCTCAATTGGTGGTGGCTAAGTTTGTGAAGGAATAAAAACTTATTGTGGAGGAAACCTTATCTACGTTTGATTATGATACCATTATTGGTTTGGCCATTGAGGTGGTGATTGTTGTATCTAATGTGGTTATTGGTTTTATTATTATGACTAGGGTTGTGAATTAATTTGAGGCATCCCCCACACCTATGGAATTTATTCTTGATTACCCCATGGTTGTGGTTGTGGTTGTGGTGATGGTCCCCATATTTGTGGTGTGACTTTCCATCCCATTGTGTCATCTATGAATTGGGGGAAAATCTTGGACCAAATTGATTTTGAGGTTAAGAGTACTAATTTCATTGTCTTTGGATAAATTTAACTTCCTCATCTACATGTACTATTTGTTCTACCTAGTTTCTCATGGTAGGAAGATGATTCTAATTCTTTGTGTCATGGTCTAGGTCACAAGTACCACATACCTCTATTTTATCTAAAGGATAATCTTTTATCGCATGTTTAAGCCTAAATATAGGATAATATATTGATAAATATTCAATGTTGGTGGCATTAGATTTTTATTTGAGGCCACTTAATGTGGATTTTAATTATACTAGAATATCTATTTTAAAATGATCAAATTATTCCATTAATTGGCTAACTTTAGGTGATTTTTCTAGTCATGATGTCTTTATGCTAGGTATTGTATTAGAATAATTAGTACGTAATGCTGAAATATGATGAGAGGTTAACTTGTCATTGAAACCCTTTCCCATTAGGTTCAAATAATCACATGAATCATCATCTAGGACTTTAATAAAGACTATCTTGATGACCTCCTCTGAGAGTTGGTAACCATTCCTTTTATTTGCAAATATAAACCTATCAAGGTAATCTTCTAAGGTTTCATCTTCATTTTATTCTATCTTGAAAAAATATTCCTTTCATTCTCTGACTCAATAATAGTCGTAATATTTATCAAGAAATGTAGCTTGCATTTCTTCATAAGTACTTATAAAATGACCCTCAAGGCCCATGAACCATCTCATGGTTGTGTCTTTAAGTGTAGATGGGAATAACTTCAAATTCTGATTGTTAGTGACATAGTCATATGTTTGGAAAAGAACCTAAAATTGAAAGAGGAATTGATTTGGATCATCTAAGGATGTAACTCTAAAATTAGGTAAAATAGATGGCTAGATATTTTTCATGGAGGTTTTGCCATTAGTAACCAAGCTGATTGGATAGGAAAAAGTTTTATCATGTTGAGTTTGCCTATCAGGGTTTTCTACATATACATGATTGTCTCTTATATTTTTTTCCCAACTTTGGTTATCAATCCAATCCAAGTTATCATCTTGGGTTATCAACCTATGGTCTACTAGCTTTGAAGGAGAATATTCATTGGTGATTAGATCTTCTTATTGTAGAGTTTGTGGATCAAATTTGTTTGTTACAAAAAGGGGATTCTTAAGATAAATTATTCTGATGGGAGAAGATGACCTGAATAGAATTTTTGTTATAGGATTTATTTTTGAGGATATATCTTTTTCAGAAGAAGAATTGGATTTTTTTTTTGTATAGATTTCAATTACATTTCTTTCACTTCTTGATCTTTCCAACAAGGATAAAATCCTCTATTCTTATTTTATTTGGGAGTATTTAGAGATAAACCATCCTTAAACATATCTTAGGTGGTTTATAAATCTAAGGAGTCCTTGATTTTTTGTGTGTTTTTAATGGCATATAAATGCTTGTGAATTTTCCCTATATAACTCTAATATAGGATCTCACTAACACTTATTGATTAAGAGTCCCCTTTAACTGTGCCAAAAATGATAGGTTGTTGCTATACCTTTCATTTAACCAATCAATGAATTGGTGTCATTTTATACCAGGACCAGTGTCCAATGTTATAGGAAATAATATGTTGGATATTTAAGTTAATAGTTTGTTGTTTTGGGGGTGTATACTCTACTATTGATGTCTAAATCCTAAAGTGTCAAACAAGATTATAATCCTATGTTGTAAAAAAGGTAAATTTAGAAATTTTGCTAACTAGAAATACCTTATGGTATTCCCTATTAAAAGATTATTTAGTTCACACTATCAACATATATCATAAGACACTACAATGTCCTTACTCAACTTGCTTGGCTGGGTAGGACAATGTTGTATTTTAGAATGTGAGAATGTTGATCGCCTATTGTCACCTAGACTGCTTGATAAATTTTGAACATGGAGATGAGTCAACAAAATTTCCTATTAACTTTAATATTATGAGAATTAAAAGACACACTTTGAATAATAGACTCTCACTTCCATTGAATTGAAACAAACTTTTCATTTAATGAAAGCACACTTGCATTAAAATAAACACACTTTATTGTAAAATGGAAATCACACATTGCATTGAAAGCAAAATTGCACTTGCAGGAAAATGAAATATATCTATATCCAAAGAAATAAACTTTTAAACTATAAACTAGAAATACCAATTATCCTGATCTTCAAAGGGAAATGAGCCCTTGCTTCTTCCTCAGACTAGGGTCAACTTTTACTCAATAATGGAATGGAATTCCAAACTTTATTAATACTCTATTATCAAAAAGGAACATATATAGATGCTATGAATTTTGATACAAAATTACACTTAAATATTTCTTCTCTCTATTACCTATTTTCTATTATCCTAGAATGATAAGGAGATGTGTACTTAAAGCACATCTCAATGACCATTCTATGAATACAAGATCTAGCTATCTAAATAACCAAATTTGCTTATTCTAAATAGAAAATCTAGGAATCAGATCCCACACTTATAGGAGGTGTTGAAACTGATTCAACTAATAATAGACTAAATATAACTAACATATATCTGAAGAGATTACGTATAGATTTATAAAATAGAAATACATTTATATCCAGACCACTTTAGACTATTACTATGAAGTAATGTCTAAACAAAGATATCAATAAATGGAAAATCTATATATGTACATTAGATATATTTTAGTTGCTATATTGATTTTCAAAGTATAAATAGGCATCTTTGAAACATGGCTAATTTTATTTGGAACATAGCTAAATACGTCTTTAGAGATTTAGAATATCTTCAAAGGCATAGATCTTTAGAGCTCGACTAAAGATCTTCATAACTCACTATTTTATATGTTGAGTTCTCAAAAATATTGCCAAAAAGGTATTGCCAAAACTATTGATGACTTCTCAACATAATCCTACTATAGAGATGTATCTTTGTATACAAAATTTACTCATTTCATCCAAGTTAGACACAAATAACAAGATAGAGAATCAACATTGTATCATATACAAACTATTTAATACTTAAATGAGACATTAAATATTAATTGTAATGCAATATATAACCTAGAGGCAACACTTACAAATAGTTTATATGAGATATAATGAGCTATATAGAATGCTCATCATTATACCTATTAGTAAAAAGCTAGAAGGGATCAAAATATGCACTAATTTTAGAGACATCAACAAGACCTACCCAAAGGATGAATTTCTTGTACTAAATATCGACATAATAGTTGATTCCATAGCTGGGTATGAAATGATTTCTCTCATGGATGGATTTTTAAGATATAATCAGATCAAGATCATGCCAAAATACACCCACAAAACAACATTCACCACTCCTTGGGGAATGTTTTTCCATTAGGTCATGTCATTTAGCCTCAAGAATTTTGGGGTAACATACCAAAGGTCCATAACCATTATATTTCATGACATGATACGTGATATTATCAAATACTATGTTGATGACATATTGGGTAAATTTAAGATTTGTGTAGATCATCTGGTCATATTATGAAGGATATTTGAAAGGTTTCATGAGTACAAGATTTGAATTAATCCTAATAAGTGTATCTTTGGTGTCACTTCAAAAAAATTGTTAGGATTTACTATCTCTTACTGAGTAATTGAAATTGATCTTTCCAAGGTTCAAGCCATTACCAAGATTCCACCACCTTCCACTTTGAATCAAATATATAGTTTATAGGGAAAAATCTAGTCTATCAGACACTTCATTTCATAGTTGGCCATAAATTCCATCCCTTCACTCATTTATTGAAGAAATGTGTTACATTTATTTGGGATAAAAAATGTCAAAAAGCCTTTGAGTGCATAAAACAATACCATGCCAATCCACCTATTCTATTACCACCAATGTGAGGAATGTCATTCCTACTATAACTATCTACCATTGAAAATACCATGGGGCACTTTTAGCTCATCATGATGAAAATGGGAAAGAATATGTTGTGTACTATTTAAGCCATACACTAGTAGACTATGAACATAACTATACACCAATAGAAAAAGCTTATTTATATATTTTCTTCACAACCCATAAGTTTAATGATTATATGCTTAAAAACATGGCCATAGTCATTGCCAAAGTAGACACAATCAAGTATCTAATATTAAAAGTAACTTTACATGGTTGCATGGCTAAGTCGATCATATTTTTAGTGAGTTTGAGATTGAGTATGTTAGTCAAAAGGCCATAAAGGGACAAGTACTTACAGATCAACTTGTTGAAGTTCCCCTTTCAAATAATAAACCACTCACTTTTGTATTCCAAAATGATTACATCATGACCATCATAGAAACACCTCTTTAAGATCAGAACTGGATGCTATATTTTGATGGGTCATTCACATCTCATAGATCAGGAGTAGGCTTGCTATTTATTACACCATAGGGAGATCTTATTCCCAAATCATTTTGTATCAAATTTCCTTGTACTAATAACATGGTTGAATATGAATCACTCATTATAGGGATTTATCAATTAGTGTAATAGAACATTCAAATATCATGGTTCATGGTGATTCTCATGTAATCATCAATTAGGTTATAGACCAATTTTAGAACAAATATGATAAGTTGGTGCCATACAAGGCCATGGTGGACATTCTCAAGTAGATGATTAACCACATTCTATTTAAACACATACCTTAGGATAATAACAATATGATAAATGCCATGGTTACCATTGGTTCTTTGATCCATAACATAGATAAGGCAAAAGATTATCAATTTTTTGTTGAATATCTTCTAGAACCTATTCATGAACCTTTGACCATTGAAATGAGTTGTGACATTGTTTTTCACCAATTATATTTATTATTTAGACTTATATAACTACATTCACAACCAAATCATTCTACCATACCTTTCATGCAAATAATAAAAAGTTTTCACACACGAAGCCTCTTGATATACCCTACTCAGCCTAACACTTTACTGCAGAAGTTTTGATGGAACTTTTATTCATTGTTTGAATTTAGTAGAAGCTGTATAAGCGTTTAGGAAAGTCCATGAAGGAATATGTGGATACCACACTAGTGATATTGTCCTTGATAGAAGTATCCTATATACTATTTATTATTGTTTGGCCATAGAAGTAGATACAACTAATTATGTGAAAAAATGTAGCAAATATCAAAGGCATGTAGATTTAATTCATGCTCTAGCTAGAACACTCAAACCCATGACTATACCATGGCTATTTTTTACATGGGGACTCTATATCATTATAAATATTAACCCCACCTCCTTAGATGGATATAGACATATCCTTAACACCACTAAGTATTTCACTAAGTGGGTTGAAGCTATACACCTCACTTATGTGAATAGAAAATAAATTTCCAAAATCATCTTCAACCATCTCATATGCCACTATGGTATCCCATTTGACATTATATTTGATAATGGTGGATAATTTAAAAACAAGGATATCAAATCACTATGTGCCAAGTTTAACATCACCCAACATTTTTCCACTAATTATTACCCACAAGGTAATCACTAAGAAGAGGTATTTAATAAGATCATTGTCAATATTCTTAAGAATATTGGCAATGATACTAGCTATGATTGATACTTATAGATCTTACAAACTCTCTAGGCTTACCATACTCTAATAGGAACCACACCATATTTCCTTATCTATGGCACTAAGGCCATTCTTATCATTGAGTTAGAGTTGCCTTCCATATGTATTTAATTAAAGCACATCCTTGATGATGAGGATTACAGGGTAACTCATCTACAATATATAGAGTTACTTGAATAAAAATGCATGTCCAATGTAAATAGCCTTTAAGCATATCATAAATGGTTATGTGTTCAATATAACTAGCATGTGAAACATAAAGAGTTTGAACTGAGTGATCTTGTCTTCAAAGAAACCTAGAAGAACACCATAGCTAAGAAAGAGAATAAAGGCAAGTTCAGGCCTAATTGGTAATGCCCTTATGTTATTGTTGCTAATTATAGATCTAGAGCTTATAGGTTAGCTACACTAGATGGAGATGAATTTGATGATCTAGTGAACATAATACATCTCAAGTTTTATTTATCTTGAGAGACTCAAGGTATTGTTTATAAGGAACATTTATGTTGTTGTGTAATGTCACCTTCCTTGTATCATATTGTATACCATTCCTTCCATACATTCCCTATTTAACTAAGTTATGTTACCCTCCCCTGACCTTTTTTGACCTTGGTTTTGATCTATTAGTTCTTCAATAACCTTCAAAAAGGGGATTCAAATGAAGTTTTAGCAGCTGATTTAGTATTTTAGAAAGAGGTAATATCTAGGATAAGTATGACTATTGTTTAGCAATTGCATTCTTCATTGTTGTCACATTCTATCTCATTCTTAGTGCTACTAATTATAAATGCCTTTGGGAAAAATATTATTATTAACCTATGCTCTTATTTCCTAATTATAACCATGTATGGGAAAATTAGGAGCAACACCTTTACCATGCATTGTTGCCTCACCTTGACATTATTGTTGCTATAATGTGCCTATTGTATATACATGAAATTGATGCTACCTAGTTGGAATCCTCTACTATAATACAAAACCACAATGACTTGAGGTCCTATGAGACTATATATGTAGTGCTTGATTTATGTTGAGGTTAGTTTAGTCACCCCTTTGCCATACTCTTACCATTTTGAAAGGATGTTTTAGTAAATCTCACAATATTTTTTGAGCTATAACCTTTTATATCTCTTAATCCTAAATTGAGTTTTGATAACTAAAAAATTCCAAAAACATTTGAAAATTTTCAAAAATCCTAAAAGTCACAAAATCATGAAAATTATCCTACAATTTCCATGCGCGATATAAAGCCATAAAATTTTTTTGGGGTTGGGCCATCTTATTTGTTCAATTTATTTTTAGACTATCTTGGTATTTTTCCTCCCATTTCTAGAAGTACATCATCTTGAGGTCCGCATGAACTATGTGTTGACCAAATTTGACTTTTAAGTCAAATTGGGAAACCCCCAAGTAAAAAATTGACCTTTAGGTTTTTTAGGGGCATAATATATATGTAATAAGGTTTTTTAAAGGCTAATTGATGTTATTCAATGTTATACTAGCCTTGGTCATAAGTTATTTTAGTCCTTATATCATTTTTGGGTCATTTTAAGGTTAAAAAGGGGGAATTTAATGAGTTGTAAAGATTTATTGGGAAGTGTGAAGGCTAAAAAATGTGATGTCACATATTATGTGTCCTTAGAGGTGTTAATTAATTTACATAACTAAAAAGTGGTAGGTTTATTAGAAGAAAAGGCATTTTTCTTAAGGAAAAGAAGAAGTTTGGATCTTGTATGGGTCTTTGGGAAGTGTACCATGTGGAAAAGGATCATGGTATGTCTCTTAATATTCCAAAATCTCATTCCCATGTTTTGTTTTCTTTGGAAGTTCCATTTTTGGCCCAAAAATGTTCTACTCCTTTTTCAATTCTCTTGGCAAACAAAAGTGACCTTCAAGTTTGTGCTTAGTATGGATAGCTTTCGAGGTTTCAGAAAAAACACCTTAGGGAGGTTAAAATAAAATTAGAAACATTCAATTACATATACTAATTTTTAATATTGGTGGCTTGTGCTTCATGAACCATCCTCATGAAGTTGACTATACATTTATGCCTGTTATTTCATGTACCCTATAGGTTTTGCCTTGGTTTTAGTAATTACATACTAAAATTTGTATTATATTGGTTCCAGAGAATTTTTAATTCCTCCTATAATTATTCCCATACTTGGTTTCATTTTTCAAGGTCTTGTGTTGGGCAAATCATCTCAAATTTGTAGACTGCTCTCATTTAGGATGACATACCAGTTTTCCACCATTTTTAGATCCTCATGATTTTTTAGTGATTATAGGTGGTTGTGATAAGCTTATTATCATGTTAAAATTTGATATTTATCTCATTTCCCCTGAATTTTATTTATCCAAAGCATACTTCATGATATTGCATTCACAAGGATCATATTGCTTGTTTACCCTATGACTGTCACACACAATCAGTCTTGGTAAATCACATGTCTAAAACATTTATGGAATGATTAAAAGAGTGTATTTAAGTTTTTTAGGTCTTGGTATATCCTTTCAAATCATGAGGTGGTGAGTCAATCCTTCATTTGATACAAAAGGAGAGAATGTGCAGTCATGTGTTACTTTTGCACTCAGTCTGCCATGGAATTGCACCTAAAGTTGCCATGAAGGAGGAGTTCATGTTATAAATAAGGTGTTAAAAATTATATCAAGTGTTTATGATGTTAAATATTCATTTATACGTTTTGAGGATACCTAAAGATAATTATGAGCATGTAAGCCTTGTCCACTACCTGTAATCTTCATGTACTACCTGCACTGTGGAAAATTCACCTATAGGTGGCATTGGTAGAACCTTGAAGATACTAGTATGGAGTATTAAATCATGATAAAACCCTCTTTAAAGTAATATCATGTGTGAAATATCAAGGTAGTCCTGATTATCAAGTGGGTAGATATGAGTAAAATTATGCTAAATGTTTAAGTGACTGTATTTAGGCCCTTGATCCCCAAAATGAAGAAACAAAGGTCCAACCATGTTTTAGGATTATCATATAATAAGGTTACATAAGTTTTGAGGCATCTATATGGTTGTGATTTTTATTCTCTGTCATAATAAATTACTACAAAGTTGTAAGGGACGAAAGCTAGTAGAAGATAGTCATTGGAAATCCTTCAGATGCTCCTTAAACCACTATTCTTAGGCAGTGTTAACTATAGGACTAAGACCCAAAAGAGATAGTTCACTCAAATTTACAATCCTATAACATACACCCCATGGTAAGATAGTTCTATTCAATTAATGAAATGTTTATGATTTAAAATATCATCAAAATAAGAAGATATGTTATGTTTAGATCATATAAACTCCTACAGTCTATACAAGCAGCCTAAATGTCCATCTACAATAGGGTATGCAACTAGTGACCTAAACATTATGCCTTAGTGATTTTTGAAGGAATTAAATGAAAATAAGAACATGAAAAAGTGTCTTGTGACCTCAATAATAAAGGAAGGGCCTCTAAACACCATGATCAAAACTAAACTACAACTTATAGACACCTATAACTAGTTGTAGATGACTGTAAGTGAGTAGTGATTTGAGAAATGTACCTAAGTGATAATATAAGGCCACACAAGGTTAACTATTGATTCAAAAAGATGAAATATGAACATTGAAGGCTTAAAGGAGGGTCTATTCCTTATCTTTAAGGCCTAAAGCATACAACCATACTTATAGGTGTCCTTCCAAGGTACAAAATAGTCAAGGTAACACTTAGTTTGATAGGGCAGTAGTGTTTTGGTTTGTTTTTATCATTAACATGTTTAAAATGAATCTAAACACTTAACAATGGATATTTGAATGTGGTAGGAAACCCATACACCATTATCAATGCCTAAACATGTATATCCTTCTGTAGACACCAAAATTATGACACACATGTGTGTAACTTCCTATGTTGAAACCCCCCTTGAGCCCATTTTTAATAATTAGCCTTCCTAACCCATGATTTTACCCCTCATAAATTTAATTAATTTAAAATATTTAATTAATTTAATTAAACACTACTTATGCCACCTTACCTAGCCACCTCATCCTATGACTAATTCTTACCCTCTGAGTCACCTCAAGACTTAGTCCCCTAATCTTAATTACCCATGACTTTTTCTCACCCCAAAAATAAATTCATAACTAACTACATCCTTCTTAACCTCCCATTTCAACCATTTCCTAATAGATACAACACTTGGCATGAGAAAGAACCAAAATAGGCTAAAAATAGCCCTTTTGCCTATTCTCATGCCATTGATGTCAGTCAACCCATGGTCAACGTCAGTGGGATCATCAACATTGGTTACTTAATCAAAACTCCAAACCGATGTTTAGATTAGTAGAAATCAAGAAAACTCAATTATTTGCATACAGGCTTTTGACATTCAATTTTCTACATTCAAGTTTACTATTATTTAGCACAAATCGATCTAGATCAGGAATTGATATACTACATAGAGCTTTGATTCTTCAAAATAGCCAACACATGCTTGTCTTCCAATTCACCTATTACTTCAACATTCCTCACTAGTTCCATCTATCTAACACCCATAATTCATCCTTTTTATCAGCTAAGTATATCTCTATTTTTTGGTAATTCCTTTAAATAGTCATTTTACAATTGCTTTACATTGTACTATTTATCATTTCATAAACATCCCAATTCTCCATATGGAGGGGTTTTAAAACTCTTTCAACTATTTTTCTCCACTCCAAACATACCAACCTTCTATCTAGACCCACTTGAGCCTTACACACTCCCTTAGGACTCTTCCCAACCTCATAAACTTGACCAACATCCACCTCTTAGCTCAAAAAACTCTCCTACAACCCCCTAAGACCTATTTCCCCTACTGACATCAGTCACATAACTAAAATATATCATATACCCAACATCAACCATATATTTTACTGGTATTAATAGCCTAGCTGATGTTGGTGACTATGGATTTCCACTAACCTCCCTGAGCCTACCTCAACCACCTCTAAAAACATCAATAACTCACATTACTTGCACTATGTCATTCTCTACTACACTTAGACTATAATAATGGTATGAATATATCTTTATTACTCTCTCTTTAATTTTATTATTCATTACCAATTTTTTTTCAAAAAGTGGATTGTCATCACCAAGGAAGTTTGACACTTCTAGGAACAAGTGCATAGCTTGGTAGCCCACTCATATATTTGCTAAAAAATATTTTTGGTGCTATTAATTTCTTATTCATAGGTAGTCCTTCACAACCAAAAAGGAGTTCTCAACATCATCTAGATACTGTGTGTAACCAATCTAGGTTCTCTCTAATATTTAATCCCTTTTCATCTTTATTTCTCCTTAAACATCAAATAGATTCAAAATTTAGTGAAACATTTTTGGCATGCCCAGTGGGACCCTAGAGTTTTCCTTCGGTTCATTTCTTGTTTTAAGCATTCATATAGGTGTATTATAGTGAAAATTTCATTCCTTACACCTTATCCTTCTTTTCTCTCTCAAATAAAAATATTCAACATTTTATTTTCTATTTAAGGGCAATAAACTAAAATTTCTTCTTCCTTGCCACTCTTCTCTTCCTTTTGCCTCTAAAAGCAACTTATTATTTTTATTACAAGTTATAAGAATCTCTTCTTTATTTATTTCTTGCATGTACATTATGATAGTGAATTTCATTCTCTTCTCCTAATTCATCACTATTTTCATTGAAATCTAAACACTTCAGATTTGGGTTTAAAACTTACTGCACTTCATTGTTTGCTTGTTACATATTAGCTCACCTAGTTAATTACAAGTATTATAAATGAATTGTATTACACCTATGTTACACAACTAGATCACACTCACAAAAACAAAGATCTAAACTCATATGAGACAAGGCCCATTGAGATTTCACCACCTGGTGGATCACCTTACCTTACCTGACTATCCTACTTGGATTTCACCACCAAGGGGAGAACCTACTCCATTCTTTGGCAGAGTATAAAATATAGGTAGAAGGTTTATTTTGGCTAAGCAGCCTCGCTTGGCTTCAAGTTCATGAAGTGTGGGGAGTGAGCTCTTATAACAATCCATGTACCTAGTCTAACATAGATTTCCTCTTGAACACTAAAACTAACCTGAAACTAGCTCTAGATTGCTTTCTAGTACCTTCGGTAACCAAATTCTCATTTCACTATCTAATTAAGGCATAAGCCAACATGAGACTAAAATTAATCTCTAGGAGTTAATAATTATTGGTTGTATGTTCTTTTTATACTTTTATATTGCCTTCTATATTTTAGAGTTGGTAAGGACATTTTTCCATTCATTTACAAAATCAACACCATTTATAATACTCAAGTTGTATAACCTATTATATCAAGTTTTTTGAGTCTTCATTCTCCTTACACAGACCTCTTGCATCCTTTATTTTACCTAGATTCTACCTCTAGGTTTCTAAAATGTTGGATTTTCCATCTCCCAAGATATCATAGTGACTGATATCAATTAATCCCATCGACATCGACAGACTTTAACTATCGACATCAGTTAGGAGACCGACATCAGTGACTGTGTAATTTTAGTTTATTCCAAAACAATAAGCTAAAACAACCTACTTAACTATACCTAAATTTATTTTTTCCTTATTCTGCCACTAATACAAAGTATTAAGACTATTTATACTTCTTCTTCATGGTATTGACATGAGCCCAAGCCAAAATTCTTGTCGATTATACAAGTTGGTAACCACTTCCACCTTCCCCTCTTATTACTAATTCTATCATGGATCATACTTTAGATACTAAGCATATTCCCAACCCCAACCAAATTCCCATTGTGCCTGAAGGAGATTAATATTTTTCTAAATTTATTGATCTCAATGTGGTAGCCCTTTAGCATTACCTTACCATGAGCCAAACCTACAATTTTTTGGGTGACATACTATATGGTATGATAACTTCTCTGATGAAGATAACTTTAGTTTTAACTATCTCAACTATTTTCCCCATGGTTACTCAAACCACTAATTTGATAGGTAACCCAACCATAAACAATGTCCAAAGTTTAGAATTGCCAACTACTCAATGCCACTTAAACCCTAGCATGACTTCCCTAATTTCACAACCACAAGTAGTTCAGTCAAGTCTCACCCCATTTCAAAATTTGGTGGTACCTATTCCATCTACTCTTGCACCTATAATTACGTAAGTTACGACTCACCCTTCACCTAGTATAACCATGCCAATAACCCAACCTATAATAATAACATCTAACCAAAGCATAGTCTCTAACCCAATAGAACAAGCCCATTTTCTTTCTACCCCTTAACCTATGACTCATTATCCCTATGTTACATTAACACAACCTCAGCAAGCTATGTCATACTCTCTCCCTACTTCTTATCAGGTTCCCTATAACTTAGGGGGTATCTCCCAAACCAATCCCCCTCTAGACCTCATTAAGATGCTGATGGACAAGTTGTCTAATCTAGAGACATCTATATCAGGTTAAAAGAATGTGTTATCTTATTATTAGATATATAATAAACCCATCCATCCTTCTATGCCTATTCACCCTTATTCAAGCCAATGGGAATTCCTCATATCTACTCATTTCCAGAGTAAAGAGGACCCATAACAACATTTGTGAGCATTTAGACATGCTTATTATTTAATAGGGAATGATGATGCATTATTACTTCACACTTTCCTTATGTCTCTTTTAGGTGCGGCCCTAGATTGGTATAGCTCTATAACTCAAGACTCCCTTTTCTCATTTACCAAGCTCACAAATATTCCTAGACCATTTTTGTATTAATATTTCTAAAAAGGATTCTATTATGGACCTTTATTCTATTAGATAATTTGATGATGAATCTATCATAGATTTTGTCACTCACTGGAGAGGATTAATCAAGAAACTATCCTTGTCCTTACCCCAACCTAAGCTTTTTAAGCTCTTCTCAAGGGCATGTGCTAAGCACATTTCATCCACACTCTGATTAAAAACTTTCCACAAATTTGATGAAGCCTTTACAATGGCATGAAAACTTGAGATTTAGGCTATAGACGAAGGTAGAGTCAATTTGTGTAGTAATAATGCCAATTCTAAATCAAATGAATCCTCTTATTCTAAAATTTCTCATTCTAACCAAAAATCTAAATGCTCCACCAATGCGGTGGTCATTAAATCAACTTATTCCATAACCAAAAACCAACGTAATTCCTTGACTTCCCAAAATTTGACCAAGCAATTCTAACAACTATATCAACAAAGACAATACACTCCCATTGAGGATTCATATACTTCTATTTTGGAAAAACTATTACAACAAGGAGCCATAACCCTTCCTCAAATTAAACCTTCTATATAGTTTGACCCTTCCCATCCTATTCCAACTTGGTACAAGGAGGATGAGTTTTACAGCTACCATCAAGTCAAAGGCCATAATTATAATAATTATAAAACATTCAAAAACATTATTTAAGACATACTTGATAGGGGTGATATCATCTTGGATAACCGTAATGTGCCTACTAATCAGAATATGGATGTTTTCAAATAGCATTTTCCTAATCATTCACCCAATCAAAATATTATTCATACCATGACTAATAACTCATGTGATCATAATAGGTATGGAGAGGTTGAAATGGTGGTAAAACTCATCCTCCTTGAACCAAGTTGGAATAGGATGGGAAGGGTCAAACTATATAGAAGGTTTAATTTGAGGAAGGGTTATGGCTCCTTGTTGTAAGAGTCTATGGTATTTGTTTTGACCATTCTTCCTCCTCAAGTAGAAGAGATTATTTCACCTGTTCCATTCCCACATGAGGAAGAGCCTCCTGTACCACTCCTTTTATCATGATAGGAGCCTATATTGCCAATTCCTTTTACACCAATGTTACCTATCCTCTTGCCACTTGAGGACCATGACTTACCTATTCCACAAACACATGTTAAGGGTAAGATCATTCTTATGTTATATCCTCTTGAGGAACACTCTTTACCTACCTCTCCTCTACCAATATAAATTAGTACCCCATCCACTCCACCTTTGCACTTAGAAGAGTTAATGTTATTTAATGCTATATTAGATGAGAGACCTATTGTGCCTACTCCAATTCCACCAATTTTACCACTTCTTTTACCTATGGAGGATCATAATTTACCTATTCCTTGCCCACATGTTGAGGGATAAATTATACCTATGCTCTACCCCCTTGACGAGCCTTCTTCACCTACCTCTCCTCCACCCATCGAATACCATGCCTCTTGTTTGTCTCTATTGAAGAAGACCTTGTTGTGGCTATTTATCATCTTTAGCTTGAGGTAGCAGAGACTAATAATTTCCCTCTTTTTAAATCACCTTATCCTTATAAAGAATCAACCGTAAATCCCACATCAACTTCATCTAAACCCTTCTCATGATTACTGAAAAGTCTAGAATTTGTTGACTCCATGAAACTAGATCACATGCCATTTTGGGACTAACTTAAAACTCTGTATCCTACATAATGAGTATTGAACTTTACCACCAACCCTCTCACTACCCTTTACCCAAAAGCATTTGACAAAGTTAGAACTTCTTCACCAAAATCAATAGAATCTCATCCATCTACATTAGAGTCCTGACCCTCATAAGCATCTACCGTATTAAAGTAGATTTGGTCTTTAGGTGTACTTCTAGTCTCTAATCTAATTTATCCATAGGTGAAATTAGATCTGACTCTCCAACCACAAGTTGGAGTTTCATGTCCTAAACTACAAAAATATTTTAATTTTTCTAAATCTGGCCAATCCTTCCCTCTTCAACCCTCAACCTTGCCATCAATTTTAGGATTTCACCCCTCTACTTTAGCTAGAGTATTGCCAATCTAAGGAAAACAAAAGGTTAAGTTACCTCCAATACTACCTCTACCACCTAGTAGGCAATTCACATCTGATACCATGATACCTAACATTAATAAAGTGTCAGTAAAACATGTAACTCCACTGCCACTTAAAAAAGTTCCATGCAAAATCATCCCTAAAACTCCTAAACAAAAGAAGGTGTCCACTCCTATTACCACAATAAGTGTTATCCCACTCATAAGATCTCAAAAAAAATTCCTACGTCAGTTATTAAAATATTTCATAATAAATCTTCCTCCCATTAAGCCTTATATCCCTCGTAGACTGAAGCCATCTTGGTTTAATGATACACAAGTGTGTCTATATTATCATTTTCTTGGACATGATACTAAGAGTTGTAAAGCTCTCACAATAGTCATTCAAAAACACTTTGAGGTTGACACTCCCTTTATTGATACTCCCATTAACCTTCCTATTATTTCACCTCTAGCATCCACAATGCCTCATACTATTCCACTTGAATTCAAACCTAAAGATGTGTTTGTACCCCCTTTGCCACCTCCTTCACCTATGTTTCAAATCAGCATAATTAATGTGGCCACATGGTCATAAAATTAAAAAGATAAAGGTAAGAAAAAGGTCATTACTCCTTGGGCTCATCCCTTATCCAAAGACACTCCTCTAATTCCTAAGATTTCCATCTTGGGTATCCTGAAACCAACATCTTCAGAAGTTATTCAAAGCTTGATGGTGAAATATCTTCACCAAACTCTTGTGAAAATTTCCTTATATGAGTTAATCCAAAACTCACCCCAACACCTTCAAGCTTTGATTAGTGCTTTGTAAGTGGTTGAGGTACAACCTGATGATCCCCAACCTCTTATAGCTTTACTCAGCTCTCTTAACTCTATCTCCTAATTTCCTTTAGTGATTTGGAAATCCCACTTCAACACCCTAAAAATAAAGATTCTACCCTTTTTATTACAATATATATATATATCAAAAAAACTCATGTTAAAGGATTCATGATCAATAGGGGAGATATTATTAACATTATCTCCACCCATGCCTACAAACAACTAGCTCTTCTTGACAATTGCATGTCTCAAACTAATGCAGTGCTCTACTCCTTTAATGATACCATAACTACTATAGTTGGAATTGTTCTCTTACATATCTATGTAGGTCCCTTCATAATTCTTAAGTTATTCTATGTTGTAGAAGGGGAGTTCTAATAAAACATACTACTTGGATGACTTTGGATATATGCTATGGCATGTGTGCCCTCAACTTTGCACCATTGTGTCAAATTTGAGCACAATTGGCAAGTGTATGTTATACCCACCAACCCACCTCTATTTAAAACATACAACATGACTTATAGTCCCAATGATTTTCTCATTCCATTAAATACATCATCTTCTCTGCATGTTACTTTTAAAGCTTCCACAAGCTCCACTACCCTGGTTACATAGATACCAATGACATAAATCCTTGAAAAATATCTCATGGAGGAAACTTTCAAGTGTTTATCACTTAGATAATATCATTTTTTAATTATTGACATGTTACATACTCCAAAAGAGTATGGAAAACTTCATATGCACCTAGATTATGATCCCCATACTGGGATGTTCATCCTTTATGCCTCCCCTAACCTTTGAAATAATTTCACATATAGGGGAATTGATCAAGCTGCCATTATCAGCAATCCATCCTCTTCACCACAACCATTTACCTATGACTTCTCTTTCCTGAGCAAGCCTAGTTTCACTCATACCTATCTCTATAGGTGTGCCTAGAAAGGATTTGGTTTGGGTCGTTATGAGTAGGGTGTTTATATGCCTAGTGAATATCCCACTAGCAAAACCATTGAAAATTCTAAAAGGAGGCATGGAGTGGGTTATGAAAAACTAACTAAAGTCACCAAAACTTCCCATGTACCAATTATTGAAGAGCTAGTCTCTCCTTCTTTACCCTCTTTTCCACCATAACTTGTTGAATTAGATGTATCTATACCTCCTATTTTTTTGCTAATAAATGCCATCTATTTGGGCCCTCTCACCTATCACCAAGGTAAGGAAATAAGGTCCCTTCCTCTCATTCATCTTGAAATGATTGATGAAGACACTTCCACTATCAATGTTATCTAATGTCAAGATGATGATGTTATTCTCACATACATGGGTGTAGATGATTCCTATATCTAATGATCACTCCCATCTAAAACACAAGCTATGTTAAATGAATCAACCACTGACATCAATTTACCCTCTCATAATAACCCCTGCACCCTCAAGATTGGTCAATCTTTAGATTCTTCTGAGTAAGCTAATTATGCCACATTTATTAATAACCATAACAAAGCCTTTGCTTGGTCTTATAATGACATGCTTGGTATCATCACCCATAACATTGTTACCAATTGAGATGCTAAACTTGTTAAGTAGAAGCTTCACAAAATGCATCCTCATATTTCTCTTCTTGTTAAAGAAGAACTCAAATGTGTCCTTTCTGTTAACTTTATCCAACCCATCAACTACCCATAATGGGTTTCCAATATTATTCTTGTCACAAAAGTGATCAAAAGAATTCATATCTACACTGATTATCATGACTTAAACCTCACTTGTCTAAAATATGACTTCCTTTTTCCAAGTATCGACCAACTTGTTGATCTAATAACCACCCATTAAAGACACCTAAAACTAGCCATCAATAACCTCCAATTAGGCTTTTGGCCAATTTCGACCTAAAATGCACAATTTGTCCTAAAAACACTAAAAAATGCTAAATGATGTGAAAATGACATATTCAAGTTATGATTTTGGATAGGGTGTCACTAAATGGGGTAATGTAATTTTTGGTCTAGCTAACTTTGATCAGATCATTTTGAGTAAAAATGTCAATTTTGCACCTAGGTGTTCTAGATATCTCTTCCCTATCAAATATTTTGCACAAGACTTATGCCTTCATTATTTTTTTTGGTAAAATCCTAAATGGGAATATGCATTCAATGCATCTAACATGGACTTCCAATTCCAATCTATTTAAATTTAGGACTAAGAACAAGGCATTTTGATCAATTTGGATAATTTGTGCACAATGTGCTTAGTCATGCTTAAGAGCTAATTGAACCAAATCAAGTCCTAATTAATAATTCCATAGAAACTTGTTGAATACTTGTTTTTAGAAATGAATATGAAATATTTGCATCATCAAGTGACCTCATGTCTTTGAAAGACATCCCTAGGCCATACATGTCATAAATATCAAGATTCATGCCTCCCATGCCTCATCAATGCCTTTTATGATACCCTCCATGCCTCTTAATTGCCCCATATTCTAATGTCATGATGAGGATAATTAAAAAATCAATTACAAAAATTAAATTAATCCTCAACCACACATCTCAATCTTGAGATGGATGGTTGAGGTTGATTCCGATCATTCTAAAAAATCTATAAATAGGAGGCCTCATAACATCATTTATAAGCTATTTTGGTACAAAGTTATCATGCAATATTGGTTCCAAAAACTTCACTTAAACTAGTTTTACCATGCCAAATTAATTCTAAACCAAGCCAAGCTACAAGCCACAAGGTGCTAAGGAGATATGAAGGTCACCAAGCTTCCATTGCCAAGGACTTCATGAGTACAAGCCAAGCAAACCACCACTATAAAGGCATTTGGAGCATCCAAAGAAGGTGAAGGAACTCTGGTGTTTGATTCCTTTATTTTTAGTTGTGTTTTTCATTTGATTTTATTAACTAAGCTCTCCCTAGTGTCTAGGACTAGAGATGTTATGCTATTAGTGTGTTTATTTCACTTTGTTTTCATTTTGAAACTAACACCATACTAACCATCCTCTCTTGAGTCAAATAATTAGATCACATAATGGTATGATTGGTGGTACTAGATGTATCCCACACATGAAATATATACTTTTTCAACTCTAAAATATTTATTTGAGCCTTTAAATTACTTGCAAATTGATTTCCTAACTTTATTTTTCCATTTTTGGTTGCCACAGTTTTTACATAATAACTGACATCAACAAAAATATTGACATCGATTACCTAACCTAATTGATGTTGATCAGCAAAACTAACATCAATTATATCTCAGTTGGCCATAACTAATGTTGGTGGTATTAACTGACATCAGTCACTATGTTTTTTAAAACCAATAGACTTGAGAGCTACTTATCCAAAGATTGTTGTTTTAAACTCAAAAGAGATCCAAAGCTAAAGGATATTCTAACAATTTTGCTATAGGACCAAGTTTAAAATTTGCTCAAAACATGTTTAAATCACCTTTTCATGCTTAAAAATTGATTAAGAACCTTGTTTTAGGTGTTTAACAAATAATTTAGATGTTTTTAGTGAATGTTTTTTCAAAGTTTGCAACTAAGACCAAGGGGTCAAATGAACAACACCAAACATTTCATTCGAGTTTAAAATTAAACACACTTGTCAATTCTTATTTGTAATAGTTGATTAGATAAATTTTATTTGGCAAAGAGAGGAATTTTTCATATATGCTCTTCCATTTGTCCCTTATAGGGAACCCTTGGAATCAAAAGTGCCATTCCTATTGTAAAGTAACCTAGTCCAAGGCTTAGAAAGCATATCATCTAAAGCACTCCCCAAAAACTTGTTAAAGATTTGGTGACCTTGAAAATGACCCTAAAGTCTTTGTACTTTCATTCTTTATTTATTTTTATGCATCTTGGCTTATGAGGGGGACTTCATCAGCTCTCATAAGTTTTTTAGGGTAACTTTGACCTAGGGTTTCATCTCCCATAATTGACTTAATTTAGCTCCTTTGGAGTTACACACAAGACGTAGTGGTATTTTGGACATCACACTACACTAAGTAAAGAATAGGATGTAGTGGTTGAAAAAAGGACTAGACCTTTTTACAATAAGCCAAGTGATATAGACCAAAAATCTATGCTTTTCTTTTGCATTGTTTGGTGTGAAAGTCATTGTGTAATTGATTCCCCTAGATCATTAAAAAACTTGTTAGATCTTAGATAAATCCCCACTTTCCATGGAAGTATTGTTGGTGCAAGGTGAACCTCAAGGTCCATGTCATAGTACTTTCATTTGAGATAAGGGGGTGTAAAAACCCTACTATATAATGCACATTTACTTTTGAGTGAACACCTAAAATCCTCTCAAATGATGTATATTGATGGATTCCAATAATACCAAGTAATTTTGTCAGTTTAGGATCTAAGAAAAGTTAATTAGTTGGTTTTTTCCTATTTTAAAGTCTTGTGTGGAGTGAAAAACTTGGTGTAAACAAATAATCCAAACTAAAAACATAGTCCAAATTTTCCTTTAAATAAAGAGGAATTATGTTTCCCATGTGAGATCATCCATTTTCCTTTTTCAAAGTTCATGAAAATCTTGAGAGTCATATCATCCACTTTGGCATAGTTATGCTGCCTAATTGAGTCTAGACATTTACCAAAGTTATTTAAGTTCTTCACTTATAATTAAATTCAAAATTACACCTTTACAAGTTCACAGGGTTAATGTGTTAAGTGGGTTAAAAATTTGTATTAAAATTGAGGGAACTTAGGTTTAATTTCCAATTTAGGTTGAAGGCCATCAAAGACTCTTAATAATTATCATCACTTGATAGACTTAAGCCATTTTGTGTTAAACACTTTCACTTTAAGTCTATACACCACCACATTTTGAGTTAATAAAAGTAGTGTTATGTTGTCAAAATTATGGAAAATGTCTTTGCCTTAGAGAGTTTTTGAAACAACTTTTTGTTACATATTTTTGGGTAGTATAACATCATTACACTACCCAAAACATTTTGAATATTATTTCATAGACCTTATTTCATAGAGTTTCAAATGTGTTCCTACATTTTCAAACCAATCCAAGTATACTTTTGTGATCTTTTATCTAAAATAGTTATATTGATCACCTTTATCTAGCCTATTTGTCAAAAGAACCAAGTTTTATACCATTATTTATGAGAAAATAAACTATTGATAAAGTGCCTTTTATTTCATACCTTATACCTAATTGACCAAGTTCATGTCCAAGAATCAAATGCCTAGTGTTTTTAAGAAGTGTTTCAAATCCGTTAGATTAAAACTTTCATCTATTTTCAAAGTCTAGGTTTTGATGCCATTTAGCCAAGAGTCATAGCACATGCCTTGTTTGAGCCTAGATTTTGATGCCATGTTTGGTCGAAAGACCTAGCAACTTTTAAATTCCTAGATTAGACTGATTTGAAATACTTTGACCTTAGAGTTTGGCATTTTAATTTTTCATCCATTTACTTGATTATATTTGTGTAAACATTGAAACATTAGATACTTTACACTAGCTTATTTCCTCATAAATCTTTGCATAAAATTTTTGATACCAAATTGAAGGCATCATTTTTTTGAGATTCTATCCTTTTTAGAGTTTGTACAACTCTTTGACCTTTTATCACAAAGCATTGACTATGGATACCAACATGTATACCTACACTCATAGTGGATTCATGTACAGTCCAGGGGTTAGTAATATGGTTGCATAAAAATAAATGGTGCAAGATCCCTATGTGGATAATATTGCTTATGAGATGGATTATTATCCCTCTTATAATACTTAATTAGGGGCACAAAGCCAAGATCCATTAGCTAAATATTTAGTTAACACACCACCTTACATAGAATAGGACTAAGAATCTTATCCCTCTTATAATACTTAATTAGGGGCACAAAGCCAAGATCCATTAGCTAAATATTTAGTTAACACACCACCTTACATAGAATAGGACTAAGAATAAACTATGCAATACTTAGTTATAATACCTATAGTGGATGAACTAATACTTCAACAGTCATATTCTACTAATATAATTCCACATATGATCCATTTTTATTTGAGTGACATTTGTTAGAGAAAAAAGATGAGATTTTGGTTAGAGACATCAAGGTAGGGGCCATGTTTCAAGTAGACTTCCCCCATGAAAATTTACCAAGTCTAGTAAGAGTGGACCACAATATCATTTACCATCAACAGGCTTCTTCTAGCAATCCTATGGATCTAATTCAAACAACGTACCAAGATCCTAATATATCTAATCAAAGTAAAAACATCATGAAATATATCTTTAACCAAATGTAGATAGCATATCAAACATATCTAAATCTAGCACATGATTTCAATTAGATGAACATTGTAAGTAAGCCTCTCATTGACCTAGTTCCTTCAATAAGAGTGATGATAAATTTAACTGGATAAGAGAATCTAAGTTTTGACCCATTTGAAAAAATTGATTTAATAAATACCCTCATACATATGCCCATTATTAAAGAAGTGTCTTCAACCTCTACACTGAATAGTGAGCCAAATGTAGTAGATAATGTGCAAACAATATCTAGTCCTGATCAGACTAGTACTAATATGCAAAAAATTAGCCAAAAATATGTGCCTATAGTTAATCCTATGAATAGGTCATCATATTAAGGGATAGGAGTTTTTTCACCCCATCCTCAACTAACTAATTCTTCAACTGTACAACCTACAGGGTTAGGTAATCAAATAATAGCCAATATCACACTTCAATGATAGAATGTGATGAATCCAACTCCCCCTCAATGGGTAGCAAGTAGTATTCCACAAAAATAGACATATTCTAGTGTATCAATGCAATAAAGAATGAATATATTGCCACCTCAATTAGGGCCAATAAATATTTCACCCTACTAGGTAATGATGAATATACCTTTTTAGTCAAAAATTCATATGTCAGTCTAAAACCAAACAATGACTAGTCAATAATGGGCAAATATTGGTCAATGACAAATGTTGAATCTACAACCTAATTTCACTTCCTCATAGGTATTCATGCAACAAAGAGGTCATCAAGTTTCTCAAGTACCTACTAGACAACCATTGGTTTAAAATGTACCACAAATCTAGAAATAGGGTCTTGGTCCACAAGTTTCCACTCAACAGTAAGGTTTGATTATTCGGTAGCATGTCCCTTTTCAACCATAGTAGGCACAAAATAATTATATCCCTCCTTCCCAACCACAAAATCTCCTAGGTCAAAATTTTATCACCAACCCAAACTAGAATATCACATAGCCAAATGTGCAATTTCAAGTAGAACCCAATCCACATATGCATATTCCTAGTCTATTCCCTAACCTAGCCAATTTAACCCAATAGGTATCTCCATCATACCTTAGTAAAAGTATTCCACTTGTGACTTCCCAACCATCTATCTAAACCCGAATTCTCTCTCAAACCAATATCCCTTCTAGTTTCCTATCCCAAGAATTGTAACAGATGAAGGATGTAATTGCCACCATTCAGGCTGGAAAGCAACCCAAAAAATTCAAATTGGATGACATATGTTCCTATCCATTCAACATGGAGTATTTTTAGATACCATTCACTTCAGGATATGAAGCACTAAAATTCAATAAATACAAATGGAAAGGTGATCATAAGGCTTATTTAACCAAATTCTTTGTCTCATGTTGACCAGTGGCATATAATGACATATACCTTTTGCTATTGTTTCCAAGGATCTTAGATGGACAAGCCTTGGAGTGGTTTTTGAAGATACCCAAAAACTCATTAGTAGATTTTGATGATCTTTTTGATAAGTTTGTACATCACTTTTCCTATAATCTCAAACATGAGATTTCATTAGTGGACCTCACACAAGCAAAGCAAAAAGCTGGTGAGAGTTTTGTAGGTTATTTACAGTGATGGAGAGCCCTTGCAAGCCATTTCACCCATAGTTTACTAGATAAAAAATTAGCCACTGTGTTTACAAAAAATTTCATAGTGATAAAGTTTATCATCTAAAATTACAATGTGCACATACATTCAAGGAGATCATTGATAAAGGTTTGTTGATTGAGAGAGTGCTCATCAATAAAGGAGTCATCAAGATTAATTCAAACAATCAAAATTAAGGTACCAATTAGGGAAATGACCAACATCCCATCCAAGCACAAGAATCACAATTTTCATAGGCAAATAATCATGAAAGATCAAAGCAATTCAACCATAATAGGAATGTTATGGGAAATGGAATAACCAAATACCGTCATGTGCAAATAGTGTAAACATCATCTGTACTACCTTTTCAACTTACTCCTACCTAGTAATCTCTCTAACTAATGCCGTAAGCATAACAACCAAAACCTACACAACAAATATAGCAACTATTACCATTACAAACCCCTCCTCCTAGAAGAATCATTCCTACATGTCATGTTTTTAGTGACATAGGAGAACCTATTGAGTCTATATTTTGCAAGCTTACTACCATAAATTTAATTAGTTTTCCCATACAAAAACATTATTTCAAGGAATTCCTTATCTTGATTGGTACCATGAAAATGGATTCTATGACTATCATTAGGTTAATGGGCATAATCTATGAAGATGTGTCCAAATCAAGCATTTAATTGAGAATATATTGGATAATGGGGAGATAAAATTGGATAATGGTGCTTACACTTCTAATCAAACTCTTGTGATTTATAAAAACCCTTTTCCCTGACATAACAATCTATATCAGTAGAATAATCAACAATAAGAACAATAGCCAGTGCAATAGTAGAATGAATAGTATCAAAATTAAAGGCCAAACTAGCAGAATCAACAAAGTTAGTAGTAAAACTCGTAATGATAGAATAATGGACAAAACCAAGGTCATAATGGTAATAACCAAAAAACCTACCATGGAGTTTCACATGACTACAATAGGTTTATAGGTCATATTATAGGGGGTAGTGTTAATACCATCTCCATTAATCCTAGACCAAACACTAATCAACCTAGACCATTGCTAAACAATATTATCCAACCAACTTATATGGATAATCCTTCTTTGAACTAGGAATGAATATAAACAAACTAGAAAAGTAGGATGTCCACTTTTAGATCTTATAGTGATAACTTATTCTTGCCACTTGAACACATGTAAGTGCATCATCAAGCGAGACTTGTCCTATCTGGTCCTACACCGTTTCCAATAGAAGTTAGCAATATTAGTTTAGTATTTAATTTTGATTGTGTAATTACAACTTGGAGGTTAAATATTACTATCCCAAGCCCACAACCATCCACCACTTTGCCTATCATCCAACCAACCATTCAGCCTTAGAATAAACCATTGACTACTGACCAAGACAATAATTTTGATATTGTGAAACAATTATAGAATATACCAGCACAAATTTCTATTTTAGATTTGATATAAATGTAAATAATCTAAAAAAACATCTTGAATGAGTTTTTGACCCAATCCACTATTTATAGTGACATATCCCTTGATAAATTTTAGGCTTTGATTAGACACCTTGCTCCAACCCAATAAGTCACATTCAACCAAAGTGATATGTCTTCCCTTGGCCCACTTCATAATAACCCATTGTACATAGAAGTTTGTATCAGATGGCATAAAGTGAAATGTGTCCTTATAAAAATGGATTTGGCCTTAACATAGTGTCTCTAAATCTCATCAATATTCTTGGGTACATAATGATAGATCTCTAGCTAGAAATAAAAACTATTAAAGCCTATGATAATCAAGAAAGAGAGTCACAAGGCACCATTAGTTTTACAATTATCATTGGGACTTTGACCCATGATACACTTATCCATGTACTTGACCTTGATTAATCATACAATATGATTCTAGGCAAGCCTTGCTTACATAAGATTCATACAGTCCCATTAACACTGCACCAATGTATCAAGTTTTCCCACTCAGGGATGGAAGTGAATATTCTAAGAGATTTACACCCATATGAGCATTCCAAGCATCTTGAGGCCAAGTTTCATAGCTAGTAAGATATGAATCCAATTTCCAAGTAAGATAGAGAAAAATATACACTTATTGATCCTTCATCAGATAATTTCATATATCCTAATACCTTGGATTCCCTTTCCTACATGCCACCTCCTAAAGCTTCTACTTATTTCACCATTTTAGATAATGGATTAGGAGAATATGTTACCCATGATACATTTCATATTGCCAATCTTCCTCAGAATCCAAAAACCTTTAGGTGACCTAAGGTCATCCCACATATGCATTTGCAAAGAAAGAACAAAGATGAGGGACCTGTCACATTTATACCATCATCTGGCCTAGGACATGACCCTCTTGAAGGGGATGAATCATGGTTATACAATGATGACCAAGTTGATTGTTATAAAAATGTAAAGTATCATATTACCAATAGGATCATGGAGTGTCATAATTATGAAGGAAGAGGCCTCAAACCAAATTAATAAGGAACCATCGAGCCAATTTACATTACTAAGTATGAAAGACCTTATGGAATTAGATTTAAACTACCTTGGGGTAACCCCACATATCTTTTTCAAACTCCATCACTAGATACTAGTGATGATGATGTCGATAGTGAAGTAGAGTCTGATCATAACCTTACCTTTGATTGTAGAGAGGATTACAAAGCAAGTTAGTCAAGCATTAGTCCATAAATAATGAAACATGCATAAAGAACTAACTAACCAAGTCTATCTATTCTTATGGGAATTACAAAGGATATAAAGAAACAAATGAAAGAAAACAACACTGTATTACCTTCCCAAATGGATTCACCATACCCATGTGGCTCAAAATGATTTTTCTCCCTTGATCAAGAATCCTTGTCTTTGTAAATAATGGTGGTATGTTCCTCCAATGCCTCAAGAACACTCCATAAAACCTAAGATTTTAATTTTAAACCACTAAAGTAGCCTATCAATGAAGCTTTGTGGAAATAATTTAGCATTATAACTTTGAAATGTTCAAGCTTTGAAGCTATTTGAGCATAATAACCTTACACCAAAATAACTTAGAAATGATGTTCATGGCCTCTCTATTTATATATTTTTGAGATTGGTCAGGATCAACCATGACCATCCATCTCAAGATTGAGATGTGTGGCCATAGATAATATTAATATTTGTAATTAAATATATAATTATCCTCAAGATAAATAAGCATTAAAGAGGCATGGGTGACCCATAATCTTGATATTTTATTCACTTATGGCTTGATGGATGCCACCCCATAAATGATGTCACTAGGTGATGTAGATAAAGATAATTAATTTTCAAAAATAAATATTTAACAACTCTCATGGAAAATACACTTAAGCTCTTGATTTGGATTAATAAGCCTTAAACGAGGTTAATCAACATTTGTGAAATTATTTGAAAATTGGTCCTTAATTAATCAAAACGGTCAGAAAGTCATATTACTAGATCATAATTTGACTGTAGAGGAACTGGAAGTGATGTTATATGTGTTGGAGATATATTCCCATTTAGGATATTTCCAACACAAAATAACAAAGGTACATGGCATGTACTAATGAATTATAAAAAAAGAGTGATCAAGAGCACCAAAGGTGAAATTGTCATTTTGACTCAAAATTAATTGACCAAAGTTACATTTCCCCATTTAGGGATACTTTGACATAAATTGGCACTTGTAAATGATAAGTTTAAACCACTTAGTGCATTTTATGGATTTTGACCTAAAATGTGCATTTGAGTGTAATTCGAGTAAGATTGACAATTTTAACATAAATAGTGTTAGGAATTGGATGTCTACATTTTCCCCCTATTTGAGAAGGAATAGAGAGACATTTAGGTGAAGCAACATCTTTTCAAAGAAAAGAGTTATCAAGAAGAGATTGGAATAGACCCATGATTCCCCCTCGAGAGGACATATTAGGATGAAAGAGAAGGATGGACTCTTGAAAAGAGAGAGAAAGTGAGATATTAACCCATTGAAGAGATCACATCTAGACGAGCTAATGATTTCACACATGATTACCATCAATGATTAAAATATAATTAGAGGTATAATAGGCCCCAAATATAGGGGGAATGGGAAATATATAGTCCATAAATGTAAGTGACACACTATAAATGTACCCAATTTAAGAGTATAAGCTATGTGCTTACAACATTGATCAATCTTGAGACAAGTTACACACTAAAATGTTGCCATCATGGGATTTAATGTGGAGAGCTTGGAATTAGAGAAAAAGGGAGAATGCTCTACTTCAGAGAGGGAAGCACCACTAGAATGGGGTTTCCAAAGGGAAAATAATAAGAAGTATTCTAGTAGAGTAGATTTGATTGTGACAAAATAATTGTGCCCCAATAGGGCAAATTTTGATCATTGATAAAGAATAAAGAATGATTTTCCCCTGTAGATCTGATTTGATTTAGATGTGGTTCAAATGTTGTACCCAGCATGGGAAAATGGAAAGAAAAATAGCTCAAGGATATAACAAAAAAGATAGGTTAAAGTGAGCAGGCACAAGTGTACGTGCGATGGTGTAATGGATTATAAATCCATGTAAAACTAAGCATATGAGAATGCACAAAGTGATGAGAGAGATGAAAAGAAGAATGGAGATAATTGAGCTGAACTAAATAGAAATTGAGTGTTGCCTACATAGTTCCATGGACTCATGTTCTATCATTAACTTTAGGCCAATGTAGTTCACCCAGGTTTGGGAGAGAATGGAATGATGAATGATGAAAAATGACCAAAAATTTATTAGACTTACAATATATACAAAGAGATGCACATCTAAGCATAGAAAAAGAAGCCTGAAATGCATGCTACCTAGAAGCCAAATTCCATATCATGAGCCTAGGTTTTATAGAGTGTTCTTGTGAATTGTTCATCAGAGCTGATGTTGACATTAAGATTTTGAAATCTGAGAACAAATTGCTTGCTATAGAAAAATAAATTAGGCATCATAAGTATGAATAACTTAGAATTGCATAAGATTCCAATTGCATTGAGCTAGTTCAAATGTGAATATCTATAACTAAGGATAATGGTAAAATAATGACTAAAACTAGAGTTACAGTGATTTACATTTAAACAAAAAATATAAAGATAAAGAAAAAGATAAACATAAATGAACCTAAATTGAAATCAAGATATGATCTATCATGACTTAAGTAGGAACAAAAATGTTTAAAAATAAAAGGCAAGAACATCTCAATGACATGAGACCAAGATATGAATAATCAATATCTATGTGGACCATCAAGGCATTCTTGAACCAAAAAGAGAAAAGCAAAATTAGACAGAAAAACAAGACAAGGAAACACAAGACTAAGAATAAGACAAAAATGAATAAAAATAAAAAAAGGAGAAGAAAATAAAAGGAGAGGTGTGAAAGCACAACAAAACACCAAGAAAACACAAATAAACACACACAAACAAAAAAACAAGTTAGTGCAGTTTAAAGACAAATGTTCATGTATGTGTGGTAGAGGCATTACTTTCCACCCCATCATAACAAATAAAAATGACACAAAAATTATTCCCTAATTAAAGAGGAACAATGATAGAAGAAATGGGGGAAGAGAAGAAAAGGAAAGGGTTGGCCGAGTTGACTCTAAATGTATATGACAAGTGGACACTACCTACATAGTTCCATAGATGCATGTTCCAACATGAACTTTAGGCCAAATGTAGTTCTCCCAAGGAATGGGATAGAAGAAAAATGATGATTAGACCATCATGATTTATAGAAGAAATGGAAGAGAAAAAAAACAAATGAGAATGGTCTAGCAAATAAGAAGCTGATGAGATGAGAAATAATGATCTTGAAAAATGGCAAGTGCATGGGACAAGATGAAATGAACTAGTGTTTTTGTGGTTTCAAAATGGTAAAAGGATTCAAACTTAATAGTTTCTCATAAAATGATGAGAGCATTCAAACTTAATAGTTTCTCACAAAATGGTAAGAGTGTGGGATGGTGGAATGGGAATGTACAAATATACAGAAGAATGAGACAATGTTTGTTCTTTTGTGGATCATGTTCTGATGTTTTTGGTGTTTTCAAAGTATTTCCAATGTTTTTGGTGTTTTTGGGATAAAATTTGCATAAGGTGGGACCATCTAGTAGAGGAGATGCACATATTGAGAGTAGAGGTTCCAATAAGATAGCTAAGATGTCTATGTACGAGGTGAGACCATCTAGTAGAGGAGATACACATCTTGAGAGTAGAGGTTCCAATAAGATAGCTAAGCTAGCTACAATGGCCCATGCTTGTAAATCAGTGAGAGTGAGGTGCTTGATTTCTCACAAAACAATGAGAGCATATGGAAAAAGGGGACTGAAGTGACCTCAACATGAATTGAGCATGACCTACATAATATTAAAATGACCTCAAGTTATAGTAATTCCATCCACATAAAAGGTGAAGTAAAATCAACTAGGTCCCAACAAGTCTCAAATCTGGAAAATGGCCAGTCAAATGAAAACAATAATGGCAAGGTGATGAGGCAATGCATGATAAACAAATGTTGCCCCTAGTTTGCCCATAGGTAGTTATAACTAGGATAAAATGGCATAGGTCAATGATACTAATTTGCACATAGGTAGTTATAATTAGTAGTAAGACTGGTGAAATACTGATTTGCCCATAGGTGATTATAATCAAGCTCACATAAAAAAATGTGGATATAGGATGGGAAATGAAAGATATCTTTCTAGATCAACTATCACACTAATTTCATAGACTGTCATTATAAACATGAATTGAATTGATTATTTAAACTTGATCAAAATACTCTCATAAAAAGTGTAGGAAGAACCAAAGAAACCAAGATCAAAATAAGATTGGGTAGGATGACTAAAAATAGGCTTTGTTATAGATAGGAATAAAATGATAGGATGGTATAGTCTTACAATGGATAATGATGGTTTTTGATAGATTGGATAAAATGGTAAGAGGACTTCTCTCAAGTGATGGGGTAAATGGCTAGGTACTTCGATAATGGAAAATGGATATGTAACAATGGAAATGGTATGATACATGTTTTTGGCCTGAGTATGGTTTTTGATTCTATTATTCATACTAATAGGGAGATGCACATCCTAATCAACAAATGCTACAAATAAAATACTTGATCATGTTAATTTCTATCCCAAACCTTATCTAAATAATTACTCTATCAAGAATAGCCTATAGATTTGGTTGCTAAGAATGCTTTTGTGATCTTTGTTGGTCATTGATTTTGATTCCTTCAAACATCGAGACAAGGTATTTTTTATCCTCTATAAAGGAAATTACAACCATGAATGGTAAATAAGGAAAAATAGTAGATGGTAGGTTTGACTTTAAAATGGAATGGTAGATAATAATGGAATGTGGAATGGTGAAACAAATGAAGATCAAGTCTTTTAGTCACACTTAATGTTGTTTATGCTAGATTCAACATGATTTTGGTTATGGCAGGGCTAAAGACCTCTGAATATGCTCTTGATAGGACCATCAAATTGTTTTATTACTTGACCTTGAGAGTAGTTACCATCTGATTAGGCTATAGATAGGAAGCTATTTTGATTTGATCTTTGATATTATCTTTAGTAAATAATGAAGAATTTTTGTGATCAGCTATTGGTGCCTCGATGAGGTTTTCACCAATGAATTTGTTCTAATCATTCCATAGCACCTACAAGAAGGTTTCATTAAGGAATGTTGACTTTTGACTTTGATTATCTTCTAGTGCTTCTAAAAAAATTTCACTAGAGGATTTTGAGTTGTGACTTTGCTTGTCCCCTAACACCTCCAAAAATGTTTCACTAGGAGGGTGTTATTCTCATATATGAATGTGATCTTGGCCTTCTTATTCTTCTTCAACTGTTATGTCATCATGGATGCAGTTCAACAATGTGTGATTCTATTGGTCTAGAATGACACTTATGGGAGGTCAAATTTCAATAATGTGGCTATGTTGGGTAGTAATAATGGGATGGTAAAAGGAAATAAAATCCTCGTATAATATACTAGGAGAAATAGTGTCGATGTTAAAGCCATCATCCTCAAAAACCATAGAAGGATCACAAATATATTCAAATTGATCTACAAGGTAATTGTAACCAATGTTATAACAACCAATACGATCATCTATTTTTGACTCTGATTTTGAAGAAATAGACTCTAAATCCAATGTCACAAATGATGTTGAGTCTATTTTTGATGCTAAATTTAATGTTGGTTCAAAAATATAACTTGAATCTAATATTGATTCTTCATTTAATACGGTTGTTTCAATAATATGTTCTATTGAATGCTAATTTTTTTACAAGTAATGGCCTATGATGGCATAATGGGCTCAATAATAATTAAATCATCTTAGAAGGGTTCAACATAGACTGACTCATCTAAGTGAATCCCCTCAGAAAGAGGGAACCGCTCAAGGGATGTCTCGACAAAATCATGTCTATCAAAGTGAGACTCCTCAACAAGTGGGAAAAGATCAAGAGACAACTCTATCAAGACTACCTTGTCAAGGAGATGAGGCTCTTTAAAAATGGGTAACATATGAATAGGTAACTTATCATAGTTTATATTGTTAGAAATGGGAGTTTAAATAATAAAATTTTGGTTTTAGTTCACAATTAGCTACAAAATATCAACTTTGAACACATTTTGATCCTCATAAGATGGATTTTGAAGAGGTAATGGTTCTTATTTAGGCTTGAAGATTGGCACAAATTTTTTAAAGTGGGGAACATTTGGTTTAAGGGGGAATAATGGTTTGTGGATCAATAATAGACTCTCTAAATATTAGACTATTAAAGAAGGGATAAAAAATAAATGGTTCATCAAATGGAGGATTTTCAACAATAGGTTCATCAAAAACTAGTGATGGGCCAAGAATGGTAACAACTAGATGCTTATTAATTTGTTTGCTCATACAAACCAAAGGAGGATGTCCTAAAATGGTAATGAATAGAGGCTTCTTAGTTTGGTTTCTCATGCAAACCAAAGGAGGAGGTCTTAAAATGGTGATCTTGGTACATTGTGGAGTCTTATTACTTACACAAGCCAAAGCATCCAAGTCTTCCTGATAAATCCAATCATTTCGATCATGAGTTAGATCATAAGTTGGATCTTGATTGTGTTCACATGACTAATTTTTTTGAGGGGGATAGAAATCTATCTCACAAACCATATTATCACCATACGGGTCTTGACTAAAGTCATAAAAGTCATTTTGTGCTGCCATTTTATCATAAGTTGGTCTATCCATGACTACACCATAAGTGTAGCTAGACATATCTAAATTTAATGAAGAAATCTTTGAAAACAAAAACACTTAAAGTTATACAAACCCTAAAAAATGATCTAAAGGATAAGTGGTTTAAACTTGGTTCAACTTGGTTGAAGGGGTGAAGCTGCATCTTAAAAGTAGTTTGTGTTGAAATTTGGCACAAAATAACCTAACGCTAAATGTCTAACATCAAATGTTTTTGAAGAAAGGTTTCATTTTCCCAAAAAAAGTCATAAAAACTGATGAGGATAAGCACTTGAACAAACAGACAATCAATAGTTTTCAAAAATGGGTAATCATTTAACCAAAGCTATGCAACCCAAAAGAAAAAGATTTATGTACCAACCCATGAATTGAGGCCTAAGTAGAAATCAATCAATGTTTAGGTCCAAACTTAATAAGGCAAATTGAAATCTCAAAGTTGAAAACTAAGATTTGACCAAATAAAATAGATAAGATCAGATATTATGACAATATAAGACAAAGGTCCAAATGGTATATACAAAATGGTTTGAAACAAATGGTTTATGATACAATGGTAAGCAAGTCTTCAAATAAATTGAGCAGCCTAACGACATAAGCATACTCGAATAATGTGGTCCATGGTTAGGTTTCAAAAACTCAAAAGCAAAAAAGATTTGACATGATTTGGGTAGCATAACACTACCCTTGTTAACTTAAATACATGATTTTGACATGGATTATGAATAAACAAACAAGTTTTAACCTCAAATCATATAAAACAAATAATGACCAAAATGTACTAAGTATAATCATCCAAATCTTAAAAAGGATATGGAAAAATAGGGTTGGATAGACTAGCAAGGTTTCAATCATTCTAGGGGAATCAATTGAAAAGTGACTTTGATGCCAAATAATGCAAAATAAAAGCATATATTTTGGGTTTGTATCACTTAGCTTGTTGCAAAAAGGTCTAGTCATTTTTACAACCACTATATCTTGTTGTTTGTTCAGTGTAATGCGATGTCCAAAGTGCCACTACATCCCGTGTGCAACTCCAAAGGAGTCAAATGAAGTAAATTCCAGGAGATGAAACCCCAGGTCAAAGCTTCCCTAAAGAACTTGTGGGAGGTGATGAAGTCCCCCTCATAAGCCAAGTTTGCATGAAAATAAAGAAAGCATAAAATAGAATGACTTTAGGGTCATTTTCAAGATCACCCAAACTTTAGTGAGTTTGTGGGGAGTGCTTTAAGTGTTATTTTTTCTAAGATTTGGACTAGGCTATTTGCAATAGGAATGGTGTTTTTGATTCCAAGGGTTCCCTAAAGGGGAAAAATGGAAGAGCATACACATAACATTCCTCTTTTTTCTAAACAAAATCCAACTAAACATTTATTGCAAGCAAGAATAGAAAAGTGTGTTAAATTTTATAAACCCAAATGGAATGTTTGGTGGTGTTCATTTGACCCCCTTGTGTTAGTTGTAAAACTTTGAAAAACATTCACTAAAACATCTAAACTCCTTGTTAAACACCCAAAAAAAAAGTTTCTAATTCATTTTTAAGCATGTAAGAGGTGATTTAAACATGTTTTTATCAAAGAAAAAGCTTGTTCCTGTAGCAAAAATGTTAGCATGTCCCTTAGCTTTGAAGCTCTTTTGAGTTTGAAACAATGGACTTTGGAAAAGTAGGTCCTAGGTCTATGTTTTTTGAAAAACATAGTGACCGACATTGGTCAATACCACGAACATCAGTTATGCCTAATTGAGATCTAACTAATGTTGATTCTGCTAACTAACATTGGTTAAGTCAGTAATTGGTGTTGATATTTTTGTTAATGTCAATTACTGTGTAAAAATTGTAGCAACAAAAAATGGCAAAATAAAGTTAGAAAATCAATTTGCAAGAGTTTTAAGAGCTCAAATGAAATTTTTAAAGTTGTAAAAGGATATTCTTTAGGTGTATGATGCATTTTGTCCCACTAGATGTGCCAAGATATAGAGAGGATTATAAATCAAGTTAGTCAAGCATTAATCCATAAATAATGAAACATACATAAAGAACTAACTAACCAAGCCTATCTATTCATATGGGAATTACAAATGATAGAAATAAAAAAATGAAGAAAAGCAACACCATATTACCTTCCCAAATGGATTCACCATACCCATATGGCTCAAAAACATGTTTTCTCTTGATCAATCATCCTTGTATTTGTCAAAAATGGTGGTAAGCTCATCTAATGCCTCAAGAACACTCCATAAAACCTAGGCTCTTGATTATAAACCACTAAACTATCCTATCAATGAAGCTTTGTGGAAATAATTTAACATTATAAATTTCCTATGTTCAAGCTTTGAAGATATTTGAGCATAATAGCCTTGCACCAAAATATCTTGGAAATGATGTTTATGGCCTCTCTATTTATAGATTTTTGAGATTATTTAGGATCAACCATGACCATCCATCTCAAGATTGAGATGTGTGGCCATGGATAATCCTAATATTTGGAATTAAATCCATAATTATCCTCAAGATAAATAAGCATTAAAGAGGCATGAGAGGAATTAACTAGGCATGGGTGACCCACAATCTTGATATTTTATGCACTTATGGCTTGATGGATATCACCCCATAGATGAGGTCACTAGGTGATGTAGATAATAAGAATCAATTTTCAAAAATAAATATTCAACAACTCTCATGAAAAATTCACTTAAGCTCTTGATTTGGATTAATTAGCCTTAAACAAGGTTAATCAACATTTGTGTAATTATTTGAAAATTAGTCCTTAATTAATCAAAATGGTCAAAAAGTTATATTATTGGATCATAATTTGACTAGAGAGGAACTGGAAGGCGATGTTAGATGAATTGGAGCTATATTCCCATTTAGGATGTTTCCAATACAAAATAAAAAAGGTACGTGGCCTGTACCAATGAATTAGAAGAAAAGAGTGATCCATAGCACAAAAGGTGAAATTGTCATTTTGACTCGAAATTAATTGACCAAAGTTAGCTAGCCCATAAATCGTGTTGCCGCATTTAGGGATAATTTGACATAAATTGACACTTTTAAATGACAAGTTCAAATGATTTAGCACATTTTATGGATTTTGACCTAAAATGTGCATTTGAGTGCAATTCAAGTAAGATTGACAATTTAAACATAAATGGTGTTAGGAATTGGATGTCTATATTGATAACCTAGCTAAAATTAACTTGTTTGATAAAAATGTCATTTGTACCCTTACCTAATCCATTCATTGTAATCCATTTCCATTGTATTATCCCCAATGAATAGATTGGGACCATAAAGAATCCAGTCTATTGATTAAAGAGTTACAAAATGATAAGGCATTCTGTGATTTCTTAGGCCTTAGAGAAAATGTTTCATTGGGAGATCACAAATTAGGATTCTCAATCACATTGAATCCTACAACCTATTTTGGAGAGTGAGTAAACACCCTTTGCCAAAAAAAAATAACTAAAACATTGAGGTCCCAAAGTGAAAACCTCTTTGAGGCACTTTCTAATTAGAGAAAAATTAAAGATAAAGGCCTGTCTAGTGGTGAAAACTTGTTTCAAGCACCATTAGATGGGGGTGTTCATTCTTATTCAAATTTAGAATAGGAGACCACCAATGATGAACATGCCTATGGATTAGAGTTAAGATTTGAATAACAATAAGTATTTGATCAAATACTTCAATATTTTTTGACTATTTTTGTTACATGGATAGATCTCCCATTAGGGGATTCAGATTCATCATGCCTAGGAGAAGTTGAAGAGTAAATCCTAATAGAGGACCCTAAAATAGTCCAACAGTTCAAGTCACTACCTACTATCTTAGAAACATTTTGACCCTTTTAGTTGAATATATAATGGAGGTAAATATTAGGACCCCATCAGACATAAAATGGATAAAATTAGGAACATCTCTTGTTGAGGAGGGATGTGACATCTTTGTAGCTTTGTTGAGAGAGTATTTGGATATTTTTGCATGGGCCTATTCTGACATGCCAGGTTTAGACCTTGCCTTAGTTCTACACCACCTTGTGGTTAATCTTGATGCTAAACTAGTAAAAAAAAAGCTACGTAAGATGTACCCTTACATTGCTATATTGGTAAAGAAAGATTTGGAAACAATCTTAGAAGTGGGATGTATTCGATCCATTGACTACTCTAAATGAATCTCTAATGTTATACCTATTAGTAAAAAACCTGAAGGGATCAGAATTTGTACTAATTTTTGAGACATCAACAAATCTTGTCCTAAAGATGATATTCCCTTGCCTAATATCAACATGATCATCAATTCCATGGTAGGTTATGAAATGATTTCACTTATTGATGGCTTTTCAAGATATAATCAGATCAAAATAGCACCAGAAGATCAGCATAAAATAGCATTCACCACTCTATAGAGAACATTTTGTTATTAGGTGATGCTATTTGGCTTTAATAATGTTTGAGATACACATTAAAGGGACATAACTATCATATTACATGATATGATGGATGATATTTTTGAAGACTATGTCAATGACATATTAGAAAAATCTAAAACTAGGGCCGACCATCTAGCAGTGCTGCACAAGATATTTGAAAGACTATGAGAGTATAAAATTAGACTAAATATAAATAAATGTGTGTTTAGTGTAACCTCAATCAAATTACTTAGCTTCATCATGTCTCATAGAGGTATTGAAGTTGATCCAGCTAAAGTCCACCTATTTAAAATAATTCCATAGTTTACAAGGTAAGATCTAGTCAATCTGATGTTCCATATCTCAATTAGTAGATAAGTGCCATCCATTTACACACATTTTAAAGAAAGGAGTTACATTCCACTGAGATGATCACTAACAAATGGCTTTTCAACAAATCAAATATTATCTTTTCAATCTTCCTATTTTATTACCTCCTATGTATGAAATCCATTCTTATTATACTTATCATCTACCGACCATGCTCTGGGGGCACTCTTGGCTCAACATGATGACAAAGGAAAGGAGTATGTTATATACTACCTAAGTCATACCTTGGTTACATATGAACATAACTATGTACCTATTGAAAAAGCTTGTCTAGCCATAATTTCCATAGCTCAAAAACTACGTCATTACATGTTGAATAATAAAACTATGGTCATTTCAAAACTATATCCACTCAAGTATCTACTATCTAAAATAGCTTTGCAAGGTATAATGGATAAATATATCATGCTTCTTAGTGAGTTTGACATAGAGTATGCCAATCAGAAGGTAATCAAAGGACAAGTTATTACAAATCAACTTGTGGAAACACCTCTCACAGACACCTAACCACTCACATTTTAATTTCTTGATGAATCCATCATGACCATCATGGATACACCCCTTAATGAGTAGCCTTAGAAGCTATACTTTGATGTTTAATTCACTACACATGTATCAGGGGCAGACCTATTATTTATTACACCATAGAGGGATCTAATCCTCAAATCATTCAGAATCAACTTTTCTTGTACAAAAAACATGGCCGAGTATGAAGCACTTATTGCAAGACTTTGACAAGTAGTGCATTAGAATATATCTCATCTCCAAGTTTATGGTGATTCTTAGTTAATCATCAATCATGTCACAAATAATTTTTAAACCAAAGATGACAATATAGTTCCATATAAAGACATGGTTAACACTCTTAAACAACAAATTGCCAACATTCAGTTTGAACATATACCCAAGGCTATTAATAAAACTACAGATGCCATGGATACTATTGGTTCTCTATTTTTACAAATAGATAAAACTCGAGAGTATCAGTTCTTCATCAATAATTTTTTATCATCAGCTCATGAACCTTCAATTATTGCCATGATTTGTGATATTGTTGGTCCTAATTCTATTTGGTACTTAGACATTTACAACTATCTTCATGACTAAGTTTTTCCACCTAACCTATCTCAAAAACAAACCAAAGCCATCATTCATCATTACACTCATTATAACTTACTTGGATCCACTCTTTACCATCATAGTTTTTATGGAACTCTACTTCATTGTTTAACTTTAGTAGAGTCTATGCTAGTGTTAAGAGCACTTCACAAAGGAGTATGTGGAGCCCATTCTAACAGGGAAGTCCTATCTAAAAATATCTTGATACTAGTTATTATTGGCCCATAATAAACACAAATTCCACCACATATGTAAATAAATGTGACAAATTTCA
The DNA here is from genome assembly GCA_037957365.1 of Torreya grandis. NCBI lineage: Eukaryota > Viridiplantae > Streptophyta > Pinopsida > Cupressales > Taxaceae > Torreya > Torreya grandis. The sequence continues at coordinate 4,479,365 of JARHVA010000122.1, read as the reverse complement.
ATGGCATGCTAATTTGATTCATGCCTTATCAAATTTTTTGAAACCAATGTTGACACCATGGCCATTTTCTACATGAAGACTTGACCTCATTGAGAAGATTAACCCTACTTCATCTTATGGCCATATACATATCCTTACCACCATTGAATTTTTCACTAAGTGAGTTGAAGCTATACCCCTCACTTACGTGGCTAGAAGGCAAATTTCCAAAAACATCTTCAACCATCTCATCTACCACTACGGTATCCCCTCTAACATTATATCCAATAATGGAGGATCATTCAAGAACAAAGATGTAGACCAATTATGTACTAAATGCAACATCACCCAACATTTTTATATAACATATTACCCTCAAGGTAATGGCTAGGTTGAGGCATCCACAAAAACCATTGTCAACATTCTCAAAAAGATTATCAATGATGTCGGTCATGATTAGCACCTCTAGATATGCCCTTCCCTTTGGGCATACCATACCAATCATCATACCCCTACAAGAGCCACTCCATACTCACTTTTTTATGGTATTAAATCCATCCTTCCCATTGAGGTCAAGTTTCCTTCACTATGCATCTCTTTCAAGGATGTCCTAGATGATCGTGACTATCGAGTAGCTCACCTGCAAGAGCTATATCTACTTGATGAAAAATGCACAGCCATGCTTAAAAATCTTTAAGAATATCAAAATTGACTCAAAGGCCATTATAATCGGCATGTGAAGTATAGAAAATTTGAATTTGGTGATCTTATTCTTAAAAAAACCAAAAGAATACCATGGCTGAGAAGAAACATAAAAGGAAATTCAAAACAAACTAGATAAGGCCTTTTGTCATCACTACAAATTATGGATTAGGAGCATACAAACTTGCCACACTAGACAACAATGAACTTCTAAAGCTAATGAATATTATTCATCTCAAGTGGTACTATGATTGAATGCTAAAGTCTATTGTCTATAAGGACCATTTAAGTTATACCATTTTATCACTATTCTTTTTTGTACATATACCACCCTTATTCATCCTCTTTCTTGTATCTACTTTTAAATTTTGAACTATCAACCCAATGTGTTCTAAATCTTAGCCCATTTGACCTTGGTTTTTGTCATTCATTACACAGTTTTAGCATCAAGGTATTTGATCAATTCATCAGTTAGTTCAAGAATTTTAGACATGAAGCAGATCTTGGGATAGTGTGACAGAAGTTTTGGTAGTTGCATCCTTTCTTACCACCAGTCTTGCTACTAATTATAATCACCTTTGGGTAAATTAATGCTATTAATCTATGTTGTTGTGTCCTAGTTATAACCACCTATGGTAAAACTAGGAGAAAAGCTAAGCCTTGATGTACCAACTTGCCACTTCCTATGATATACTATGTCTTTTTACCAATTGTGCCTATTTTATTTGAATTGGCTACCGCACTAGTCAAATTCTTCCACTAAAATGGTAGAACTATAGTGATTTGAGGTCCTACTCTAGGACTATGTAGGTAGTGCTCAATATTTTTTGAGATTAGCTCAGTCAACCTGAGCCATGCTCTCATTATTTTATGAGAAACCTAGGCCATGTTTTCATCATTTTGTGAGCAACCTAAGCCACACTCTCATCATTTTATGAGCAACCTAAGCTACGCTCTCACTATTTTGTGAGAAAACTAAGCCACACTTTCACCATTTTATGATTAACCCAATCCATCCTTTCACCATTTTACAAGCTTGAACTATTCTAGTGTCTTGTCATTCTTGATCAAGTTGAGATACTTCAAAAAAATTCCAAAAACATTTCAAAAAAATCATTAGAAAAGAACAAAAACATTGACCACTTCTTTGCCTTAAGGATTCTAGGAACCCTTACTAAGTTACAAGAAAATAACTTGTCATTTAGTTTCCCCATCCTTCTTGGCCTTTTTCTCTCATGCACTTGCCATTTTTAAAGACCATTCGTATTCTTCTATCACATTCATTCTATTTATTTTCCTCAGTTATCACATTCTTCCCATCCCCTAGGAGAACTACATTTGGCCTAAAGTTTTTATTGGATATTACATTCATAGAACCATGTAGGTAGCATCCACTTACCTAGTTCATATGGAGAAAAATCAACCACCCCCTTCCTTTTCTTCTATTCCCCATTTTATTTGTTTATTAAGTTGTCACCTATTTTCTATGGGTAATATTCATAGGGTTTTTACTATGTTATTTGTTTGTCTATTTCTACTTATTTTATTTGTTTGCCTATCTATTTATTTTCTTTCAACACTATTATCTTGATTCAATTTATGTGTGTTCATTGGGTGATTCCTTATCCACACACATGAATCCATCCATATTCATATGTCTACATTGTCATCATGGTTTCTATCATTGGTGCATTGTTTTCTATTGAGTATTATATTATGAGAGTCAATCCTTATGCATATTTTAGCCAGTTATTTATGGTGTTATATCATAAAGCCTACCATCACATGATAAAATAAACCTTATATTCAATAAGTCTATTCAGAAATGGTGGCATCTTGTCGACACTGACACCCTGATTCCATCCTAATCATATCCCAAATAGAGTAATTAAATGTGAATGAATTTCAAATTATATTAGTTCAGATGAGCATCTCCCTACTAGTAGGTTATTCCAATTCATCATTACCCTATATGTTAAATTATAATCATCCTCAACCAATTTTATCATGTTTGTTATAATTAGGGTCAAATGATTATAATCGCCTATGGGAAAATCATTGCACACTATACCACCTACATTTCTCAATGATTATAACTGCCTTTGGGCAACTCATTGTGTTATCACCACTCTAATTTTTCTACCTATATAGGGGAATGATATTATCTTGTTTATCTATCCTAACTGGGGCAACTCCATCTTCTCAATGATTATAACCACCTTTGGACAAATCATTATGTTATCATACCATGTTGCCACTATCAGGGTACAATGCTTATAACTGCCTTTGGGCAAACCATTCTGCACCGATCCAATTGAATTATTAATGAGTTTTGACTATTTTTTCAATATCATTGTGTTTTCACCCCATCATCTTTCCTTTCTTTGGTCCCCTCATTTTGCTTCTTCCTTTTTGAGGGACTATTTGCTGACCTCCTTATGCCAACCGTTCCCTCGAGGGGACATCATTTAGTTAGTTTATCATAATTGTAGTTGTAGGCATATAGGACCTTTTAATTATTTGAGATGTTACTATGCTTATAGCTTTCAATGCCTTCCCAAATAAGGGCAAACTATAGACACTTAAAACTGGCCAGTGATAACCTCCAATCAAGGTTTTGGCCAATTTCTATCTAAAACGCATAATTTGGCCTAAAAACACTAAAACATGCTAAATGATGTGAAACTGACATATTCAAGTGATGATTTTGGTGGGGGTATCACTAAATGGGGTAATGCAATTTATGGGCCAACTAACTTTGATCAGATCATTCTAAGTCAAAATGCCAATTTTGCACCTGGGTGCTCTAGATTGCTCTTCCCTATCAAATTTTTTGCACAAGACTTGTGCCTTCATTATTTTTTATTAGCAACATCATAAATGGGAATATGCATCTAATACATCTGACATAGACTTCCAATTCCAATCCAATCAAATTTAGGACTAGTAATAAGGCATTCTGATTAATTTGGGTAACTTGTGCACAATGTGATTAATCATGCTTAAGAGCTAATCAACCCAAATCAAAGCCTAATTAATAATTCTATATAAACTTGATGAATACTTGTTTTTATAAATTAATATGAAATATCTACATCATCAAGTGACCTCATTTCTTGGGAAGACATCCCTAGGCCATAAATGCCATAAATATCAGGATTCATGCCTCATTAACGCCTTTCATGATGCCCTCCATGCCTCTTAATTGCCCATTATTACACTATCATGATGAGGATAATTACAAACTTAATTCCAAAAATTGAATTAATCCTCAACCGCACATCTTAATCTTGAGATGGATGGTTGAGGTTGATTCTGATCATTCTCAAAAATCTATAAACAAGAGCCCTCACAACATCATTTCTAAGCTATTTTGGTGCAAAGTTATTATGCAGGATTGGTTCCAAAATCTTCATTTCAACAAGTGGTACCATCCCAAATTGATTCCAATCCAAGCCAAGCTATAAGCCACAAGGTGCCAAGGAGAGATGGGGGTAGCCAAGCTTCCATTGCCAAGGACTTCATGAGCACAAGATGAACAAGCCACCACTACAAAGGCATTTCGAGCATCCAAGGAAGGTGAAAGAACTCTTGTATTTCATTCTTTGATTTTTATTTATGTTTATCATTTTATTTTGTTAACTAAGCTCTCCTGAGTGTTTAGGCCTAGAGATGTTATGCTATTAGTGTTTTTATTTCACTTTGTTTTTATTTTAGAACTAACACCATACTAGCCATCCTCTCTTGAGTCAAATTCCTAGATCACACCCATGAGATGATATCACTTATGGATTAATTCTCAGGATATAATCAAATCCTAGTTGCTCTCGAGGATCAACACAAGACAATTTTCATTACCCCATAGGGTAATTTCTATTATTAGGTCATGCCTTTTGGTCTAAAGGATGCTGGTGACACCTACCAATGTGCTATGGCTTACATATTCCATGATATCCTACATAAAATTATGGAAGACTACGTCAATGCCTTATTTGGAAAGTCTAAACTTTGCCAAGATCACTTGATGATTCTCAAAATCATATTCAATCATCTCTTCTAGTATAATGTTTGAATAAACTCAAATAAATGTGTCTTTGGTGTCCTTTCCAGTAAGATCTTAGGCTTTATTGTTTCTCTCCATGGTATTAAATTTGATCTTGCTAATGTTCAATCAATACTAGAAATGCTTCCACATACTAATATTAAATAACTCCATAGCTTTCAAGGTAAGCTTAAGTCAATCCACTGCTTCATCTCCAATTTGTCAGATCATTACCAACCCTTTCACCATCTCTTCAAAAAAGATGTCTCCTTCCATTGGAATATATATTTCCAAGAAGCCTTTGATGCACTCAAATGGTATCTCCTTTCCCCACCAGTTCTTATACCACCTAAGGAAAATCAACCTTTATAACTTTACATCTATATAATAGACCATTCTTTGGGTGCTATGATTACACATCGAGATGATCACCATCGAAAACAAGCGGTTTACTACATAAGTTGCACACTTATTGATTATTAAACTCAATATACCCATACTAAAAATATTTGCCTCATGTTGGTATTTACAACCTCCAATCTTAGCCATTACCTCTTAAATCAAAAACCCTACATCATCACTGATATTGATTCCCTTAAATACTTGCATTCCAAATAATATCACAACTAACATGTAGCTCGATGGCTTATGCTCCTTACTAAATTTGATTTAGAGTTTATTCAACAAAAGTATATCAAGGGGAAAATGATCATTGACCAGTTAGCTGCCACCCCTTTACTTGACAACCAACCTTCAAACCTTAAGTTCCTTAATGAATCCATCACAATGCTCTCTACTAATGACATCTCTTATCAAATGATGATATTATTTTATGGGTCTAAATGTTGACATGGTGGGGGTATGGGGGTCATTCCTATTCCTCTAGATGGTGATCTTATGCCTTTATCATTTAAACTAGATTTTAAATGTACTAACAATATGGCTAAATATGAGGCTTTGATCTTAGGGCTTCAAATGGTTATCTTCTTAGGTATCAAATCAATAACCATTTTTAGTGACTCTTAACTAGTGGTTAATTAGGTTAATGGTTCCTACCTATGAAAAAATGAAATTTTGTAGTGATATAAACATCATGTAGATACACTATTGGGATCATTTAACTCCTATTTCTTATAAACTATTCCTCGATCTACAAACAAGTTTTCTGACACAATAGCTTCATTTGATTCACACATACCCTCTTCACCCTCTTCCTAAAAAAATTATGTCATTGTGCATTGCTTAACATTGCCCTCCTATGTATCAACAGACATCCTATGTATCTCCTCCTTATATGCCTCACTAGTACTAAGATTCCCTTCAATATTAACAAAGTCTATGATGGGATTTGTGGTGGACATTTCAATGGTCACGTAGTTGCCAAGTGTATCCTTTTACTTGGATGTTATTAGCCAACACTCCATCAAAACTATAGTGATTACATTCGGTATTGCATCAAATATCAATAGCACATTAACCTCCTTCACATTCCAAGTCATGCATTAAAATTCACCAAATAATTTTGGCCCTTATACCAATGGGGTTTGGGTCTAATCAATGAGATTAACCCTCATTCATCCCTCCATCACAATTCTATCATTATTACCATTGAATACTTCACCAAGTGTGTCGAGCCTATTCCTCTCATCTCCACTAAGGCTGACAAAATTGTTAACTTTATCAACCATCACATCATCTATCATTTTGGTGTCCCCCATAAAATTATAACAAATAATGACAAATTTTTCAAAAATAAGACTATCAAAAATCTTTGTGACACCTTTGGAAAAAAATTAATCTTCTCATCACCATACTATCCATAAGCAAATGGATAAGCAGAGGCTTCTAACAAAACATTGACCAAAATCCTCATGAAGGTAGTCAATGATACTGGCAAGGATTGGCACACACACATTCCCTTTGCTTTATGGCCTTATCACACTAGCATTAAAACCCTACAGGTGCTATGCCTTTTTCCTTGGTATATGGGATGGAGGCTATTTTTCCTCTTGAGGTTCAAATTCCTTCTCTTTGCATCTCTCTACAATACATACTTACTAATGATGAATTTTTCCAAGAACATTTGGCTCAACTCAAGTTGCTTGATGAGCATCATCTCATATCCCTGAACCACCTCCAAATATATCAAGAGCGTATCAAATGCACTTATAACAAAAACCTCAAGGAGTGAGACTTCAATACCAGAGATCTCATCTTAAAGGAAAATTAACATGTGATGAACATAGAGAAAAGAAAATGGGGTAAGTTTGCTCCTAATTGGCTTGGACCCTACATCATAACTCAAAAGTATGGCTCAAGAACTTATCTCCTATCTTCTCTCAACAGAAAGCTATAACTTTAGCCTTTAAATGATTTGCAACTATGACCATTCTTTTGTTAATCAAGTGATGCTTCTCCTTGTGTTTAACTTGAGCTTGTCCCTTGAGAAACCCTATTACATTCATTTACCTTCCTCTTACCCCTTATTCCTACACAATTAGTTAATTTATGAAGTGTTATGGTTTTCCCCTCAAAGTGGAAAACCCATAAGCCTCTATAGTCTTATCCATGACTAAAAGTAAAAAAAGAAATGGGATATGTAGACAAGTTATAATCTCTCAGGTCATGATTCTCAACATAGACTGCTCCCTTGAAGGATGGCTAGGCCAAGCTTTATTATCAAGGTAAATAATAATAATAATAATAATAATAATAATAATAATAATAATAATAATAAAGAAGCTTCTCATATTGATCAGCTTCATATGGCCTCAACACAAACAAAATCCCATTGTAGGCTTCCCACATTGATTAGATTACATACATTAAGTCATAGATTTGCCTATGTTAGCTCTTGGGTCACCCACAATAGGGGCATATCATCCCCACTTTGAAGGTTACACTACCTAACCACTCTCACTCATTTTACCCTTTTCCCCTCTTATTCTTTCAAGGGACTTTGAACTCACTTGACACAAGGTGAGTACGATGTTTTTCTAACAAAAAAAATGGTCAAATGATGTAAATAATGAAAGAGGCTCATATTCTTAAGCCTATTTATGTTATGATTATGGTCTTTTCCAATACACAAGCATCCTACCTCTTTATTTCCCATCCCAATCACATGTCGATCTCTAAACTGAGATGAAAACTTTATACACGCACTATCACGACAAATCCATTTATTTTAAGCATACACCATCAAAAATATGGAAAAATGATGAAATAAAATAACATAACCAACCTATCCATTTTAAGCATACACTTTCACAATTATGGAAAAATGCTAAGATGAAGCCAAAAAATCAACTATGCATATACCATGACACATATGGGAAATGCTAGTCTAACTCAACTAACATGATCAAAATTAAAATAACATTAACATAATATAAACATCCACATCATCATCACCATCAAAATAAATGCATCTCAAAATAACACATCTCATATATATATATATATATATATATATATATATATATATATATATGTTATACTCGTGTTCGTGAATAAGTAGTGTCATCACCACTCTCCACCTATCTACATTTTCATGAACTAAAATTCATGGCATGTGTCACTGATCTCTCCTACTCTCTAAACTTGGAATATCTCTAACTATGTGAGAAATACCTGATGGACCTCTCATAATAAGCAATCTCATCAAGGTCAGTATTTTACCTTGCTAGAGATATAGTCTATGGTAGTCCCATGGCACCTACTAAAGGCCCTTGTATTGTTCCTTATGGTGGAGGAGGAGGAGTAGCCTGACTTGCTGCTATTAAACTATCTATTTTTTCTGTCAATGTAGTAACCTGAACCTATAATACCCTGACCTAACTTTATAATTCCCTAACCTAGCCTTGTAATGTCACCACCTATCCATATAAAACTAATACCTATGATTGAGCTTCATCTTGAGCCTTACTACTACATCTTGTGCCTATATCACTGCATCCCATGCCTGTATAGCTACATCTCTCTCTCTCTCATCACTCCCTATAAATCTAGTGGTGGCCTCCTAACTTAAAATATGGGATGAAAACCTATCCACCATGCAAGATACACCTCTGTGCATCTAGGATCTACTACACTAAGACCTTCTGGTATCTCCTCAAAATCTAGCCCATCTATCACCTGGGACAAGGGTAGGGGTACCTCTATATCATCCCTCCTATATCAAGGAAAGGAAGGGGGTACATCCTATAACAAGCCAAACTATCTCCTGATCCATGTCATGGGTATCATTTCTAGGATTAGGGAGTTTAGTGTAAATCTATAGTCACTGACATTGGTTAAGCTACCGATGTTGGTAAAAAGATATGGCTAATGTCAGTTATATGACTGACATTGGTTATGTGATCGATGATCGTAAGGGTAGAAATTCCTAAGGGGTTGTAAGAGAGTTTTCTAAGCTGGGAGGTGGATGTTGGTCAATTATATGAGGATTAAGTCTCTTCCCAACATCCACCTCCCAGCTTAGAAAACTCTCTTACAACCCCTTAGGAATTTCTACCCTTACGATCATCGATCACATAACCAATGTCAGTCATATAACTGACATTAGCCATATCTTTTTACCAACATCGGTAGCTTAACCAATGTCAGTGAATATGGATTTACACTAAACTCCCTAATCCTACCTCAACCACCTCCAAAAGCATCAACAACTCACATTACCTGCACTGTGTCACTCTCTGCTACACTCAAACTGCAAGAATGGTACAAATATCTCTCTCTTACTCTCTCTTTCATTTTTTTATTCATTAACAATTTTGTTTCAAAAAGTGGAATATCATCCCTAAGGAATTTTGAGACTTCCAGGAATAAGCACATAGCTTGGCAGCCCACTTATATACCTACTAACAAATATTTTTGGTGGTAGTACTTTTTTATTCGCAGGTAGTCCTCCCCAGCCAAAGAGGAGTGTTAAAAATTGTATAGATATGGTACACAACCAATCTAGGTTATATATAATATATAATCCATACCTTTCATCTCTATTTCTCGTTAAACATCAAATAGATTCAAATTTTAGTGAAACACCACCTATAGGCAGGGTCAAGAAATAGGGTTTCTTCGTCAGTTAAGGAAGAGACTCAGTTTTGAAGCTTAGGGTACATGTGAGGGGTTAAAGAGAAGTTAGAAATGATAAAATAACATATTATAATAACCATTGGGATATTTTTGAACCTAATAATCTCTAATCATGTTGAAACAAGTCTACTCAGACCCCATAAGGCCCTGTTTGCAACCTATAACTAGTCAAGCATTGGTACAAGTAGTCTTATGAATTCAAGTGCATGAGGAGTTCATGAGAGGTTGGAGGTATAAGTGGCTACTATAATACATTAATAATAATAATTAAAACCTATTTATGTTCTTTTAAATAAAAATAAATCAAATAGAGGGTCTCCAATTAGAAAAACATAGTCCACATGCTAAAACCCTACACAGTTTGCTTTCTTCCTAGTCTATCTTTTTTTTTGCAAGTTTGGGAGGGTAAATGATATATCTAGGAACTAAATTGTTTTACATGGTACCTCCATGACATGATTAAGGATCTCAAATAATCATTTTGACTAAGATAATATGGTAAGTACTCCTTGTTTTATCTCAGATAGGGGGTACTTCCCCTTATACACAAACACTGGTAGGTTTAGGAAATAGGTAATAAGGTGAAACCAAGAGACATATAAACATTTTATGAAGGTTTTAAAATATTTATTACACATATATAAATATAATAAACTAGGTAGGGAGGATAAATACCCAACAAGATGGTCTAAGACACTAAAGTTTTCAAGTAGGCTTGTCAAACACATTAAGGCCTAAAAGCCAAATAGAGAACCATATTCATTTATAGTGTGGAGTGATTAACCTAAAATATGGATGCTTGTTTATATGCTCACTATAGTTTTTTTTTAGATATTATGATACAATAAGAACCATCTAAAAGAATAATTTTGAGCAAAGTTTGTAGGTAGGTGTATTGGACATGGCTAGACCTAGTGTCCAAATGAAGAGCCACTTATACTTCCTGATCTTAGTGAGCCTTCAAATTAATTTTTAAATGTTTTTAGGGTGAATTTATAAGTTTTAAATATTTTAGAGTGAAAATAAAACCAAATGAAGACATTTTTGGACCTTAAAACAACTCAGACATGCAATAAAAGAGGAAAACAAGCTCGATAGCCTAGTTTCAGATGCTCACATATTTTTGGAGGCTTTGAATGAAGTAAAAAGGAGTTTAAGGATGTTGGTGAATGTATTAATGTATCTATTTATGGAATTTTTTGGCAACTTCAATGTCAGTTTTTAATGAATGAACCTTAAGTGTTTAAATAGGCCTAAAACCCTTATAAGGACCAGTCTAGAGAAATAAAATTGGATATGAATTATAATGGAATATTTTGACCATGAAACCTATTTAAATTTTTATATGACTCACTCAATCTCCCTCCCATGATTTTTTATTGTAAAAAATTGTATGGATGGGGTGAGAAATATGGTATTTTTGACCAATTTTATTTTATTCAAGTTGTAGGAGGAGTCTAAAGATGAAACCAAATTTGGGAGAAATATTATTATTTTTGATAGCTCCACATATTCATTTAATTCATCATAATAAATCCAAATTTCCTCAATATGAACTCTCATCTCAGCTAATCAAAACTAGCCTAGTGGACAAGCTAGTGACAAGGGTGGAAAACATTATGTGAGCTGATTTTAAAGCATGAACGATGCCTCTAAGGCCATAAAGGGTATTGATAGGTGTCATCCACTCCCTCTCATGTATTTTCATGAGAAACTAATCTATTTTTGGAAGCCAAGTTTGTAGGGTGCATGAAGGAAGAGTTTTCTAGACAGTAGATGGTGATAGCTCCTTTCCAAATGATTTCAAAGGACCAAGTGTAAGGAATCTAGAACCACAAACCTGGATCTAATACCAACTGTCAGGATCTAACTCCTCAATAAGAGTACAATATGATTACCTTGTATAAGCAACTAATCACAAAATTATACCAAAATTAACAAGTAACTAGAATTCACAAATGACACAGAATATGAGAGACAATACACAATCTTGTATTAATACTCATGCCAAAAGAAAACACAATGAAGATGCCACACTCTTCCACACCTCTCAGATGTATAGATCTCTTTCCCTCAAGAGTTCACTCTCCTACCAAAAATAGTCACAACACACAACTCAAACACATAATTGTTGTTCACCTCCAACCAGTCAGTAACAACACTGCCAGTACCAAGCACTCAAAAGTACTTCAGGCAGATCTCCCGTGAACTTGTAACAACCTGCAACTCAAATGATCTTACTTACCATGTAGAAATTCTTCCTAATATTACAACAACTTGTAGATCACCCTATTCTTACAATTGGAAAGATCTACCTTGCCTTCCTCTATTGCTCTTATTACAATACATGCCAATGGGTTTATAAATAGATCGCATACTAAAAAATAACTTAGAATTCTAATTTAAAATAATTAGACATGTAGCTCAAGACTCAAAATAGTCTTTATATGCAAACAATTGGTTCAACAAACTAACCATTCATGCAATGAGTAGTTCTAGAACTTTACAGGTGACCGACGTCAGTCCCTATCTAATTGGAGGTGACCGACATTGGCCGACTCTTAACTGATGTCAATTGCCTTCTTATCCACCACTGACCAATGTCGGTTGGCCTAACCTATGCCAATGACTGTGACACTCAACAACTCCTCCATGTTTGCATACAGTGAAGCTTTTAGCTCCACAACCTAACAATCTCCCACTTGGAGATAAATAGCTGCACTTGTACCTATACCTGTACATCATCTAGTTTGTTCCCTAGCTTTGTATCCCTCTTCAAGATCACTCTTGAAGACCAACCACCAAAAATCCTATGGTGCACCTCCTATCATCCAAATCACCTGCCACATCTACATCTACAAATCCATGTAGAGAAGTGCTTGACCCCGCATAACATGTATACCTACTGCTGGTCCCTCTCAGATAATTGAGAATCCACTAAACTACCCTCCAGTGCTTCTTTCCTGGATTGGATCCAAACTTGATGACAACTCCCACTGCTTGGGAAATCTCAGGTTTAGTACACATGTACTCAACCTCATCATGTGAATCAAGAGACTGTTCATAGAACTATCCAACCATCAACGTGGTAACTAGTTTCACACAATCATCTAGAGACAAAATCAACCTGTGACCTTTTATGTCTCTAGAACACACTCATGCCAAAGAATCTTGTTGCTCCCAGATTCCTCATGACACACCTCTGAACTAACTTTACCTTTAGTTCAACAACTCCCTGTATATGTGACCCTGTAACAAGCACAACATATAGTAATAGGATAATGTAGCTAATATTATCCAACTTGGTAAAGAAAACACAATGGTTAAACCTCCATTGTCTTGCAGCTTACTCAAGACCATATACCCTAGCCTTCCATCTCACGTGTCAATTCACGCTCTTCTTTATCCTGAAAATCCATTCGTCTCTCAGTGCTTTCTTCCAACTGGCAACTTTACCAAAAAACTCCCATTTGGTTCTTCTCTAAGGAATCACATTCCTCATCCATGGTAAGCTCCCACTATTTATTGGATTCTACTTGCTCTGCTTCTTTAATAACTTCCTATTTCTTGACCATCAGTGAGCAACAAGTAGTGTAAAGAAGGGAAATGATGAATTTGAGGCTTACTTACCCTTTCAGTCCTCCATATGGGCGCTTGAGACTCCTTGACAACTTGCTATCCAACAAAAATCTATCTTAGTGACTGATGTCGATCACATCTCAGTCTGCACCTGACCGACAATAGTTCCATGCGACTGCCTCATTACCGACGTCGATTCCCCCTAACCAATGCTAGTGTTTATTTGTTTAAAGTCACTGATGTTGGGCTGCACATAGCCAATGTCAGTCCCTGTCTAGATGCCAACCTCAGTTTTCTAACTGACGTCGGTCTCTGTGTTTTACTTGTGAGTGATGACTTCTACCCATGAGCTCCTTTTGGATCAAACCCTTGTCCATATCAACCTTGCTCTACTCAGAATTCTTTAGCCCCTTATGCTGATCTCTATCCATCATCTTCTCCTTGAAAATCAAGGCTTTTCTATTCTTGTCACAAACATTAGATTTCTTAAGAAACACCACTTTCTTCTTTTATTTATAGAAATCTTGATCCATGCTTTTCAAATCCAAAAGCATACCCTTTGACTCAAGAACATGCATCCCCTTCTTATTCATGTGACCAAGCCTATTAAGCCACATCTTTGAATCTATAGCTGAAGTAGATAAACTAGAAGGAGAATCAATAATACAAGTATATAGATAAAGCGTACCTACTTTCTTACCTCTTTCTATAACAAGTGCACCCTTGGAAACTTTCCAAGAGTTCACTGTGAGAGTTACTATGCAACCCTCATCACCCAACTTTCTAACATAAATCAAATTCTGCTTCAGGACTGGGACATTCATGACCTCCTTCAACACCCATGTGTTGCCCGTCTACAATTTCAGCTTCACTTTTCCTTTGCCAACTATTTGATAGAGCTTACCATCCTCTAAATAAATTTTTTCAAAGTCTCTCTGGACATATTCATGAAAAAATTCCCTATTTGAGGATGCATGGAAAGACGCACCAGAATCTAAAACCCAAGATTTTACTTTATCCAAGGAACATACCAAAGCATCTTGTGCAACAAACTCTGCAACATCTGCTTCTTCATTTCCTTCATGCTGATCTTCATTCACCCAGCAATCTCTCTTTACATGCCCTTGCTTTCCACATTTCCAGCAGGTTATTCTGCCATACCTGGATTTGGATCTCCTGCCTATCTTTGACCTTGATTTCCCTTGCTCAATCTTCTCTCTTTGCCTTCCCCTATTTTCAACACTCAAAACATTCCATGATGATTCACCTGTGCTTTTCCTATGAATTTCTTCATTCAAGATTACACTCACAACATCATCCACTTTTAAGATTTTTGAAGCAGACGTAGTATTACTAACTGCCATTACCAAACTCTCCCAATTTTTAGGTAATGAGCATAAGATTAACAGAGCCTTAATTTCATCATTAAAAACAATATTGACTGAATTTAACTAGTTTACCAAACCATGGAAATCACTAAGATGACTATGTACAGATCCACCTTCCAACATTTGCAAATTAAATAATTGCTTCATAAGAAATACCTTATTCGAAGCTGAGGGTTTTTCATATAAATTTGCCAAAGATTCCATCAACTCTACCATTGTCTTAGCCTATGATAAGTTGGAAATCACAGATGATGCAAGGCTCAACCTTATAGATCCCAGAGCCTTTCGATCAAGAACCTCCCATTCTTCATCCTTCATATCCATGGGCTTGCATGCAACCCCACCCAATGGTAAGTACAAATCTTTTTGATATAGATAATCTTCTATCTGCATCCTCCATAATTGATAGTTCTTTCCATTGAACTTCTCCATTTTTAGCTTACTTTCTTCTGCCATTGCTATACTCCCACTCAAACAAAAACCCCTGTGAGTGACCTATAATCAACAAACACTAACCAGATTTGATACAACCTATTAGTAACCCAACCAAAATATCTGATACCACTTATAAGGAATCTAAAACCACAAACCTGGCTCTGATAGCAACTGTCAGGATCTAACTCCTCAATAAGAGTACAATATGATTACCTTGTATAAGCAACTAATCATGGAATTATACCAGAATTAACAAGTAACTATAATTCACAAATGACACAGAATATGAGAGACAATACACAATCTTGTATTAATATTCATGCCAGAAGGAAATACAATGAAGATGCCACACTCTTCCACACCTCTCAGATGTACAGATCTCTTTCCCTCAAGAGTTCACTCTCCTACCAAAAATGGTCACAACACACAACTCAAACACAGAATTGTTGTTCACCTCCAACTAGTCAGTAACAACACTGCTAATACCAAGCGCTTGAAAGTACTTCAAGTAGATCTCCCATGAACTTGCAATAACCTACAACTCAAATGATTTTACTTACCATGTAGAACTTCTTCCTGATCTTGTAACAACCTATAGATCACCTTGTTCTTACAATTGGAAGGATCTACCTTGCCTTCCTCTATTGCTCTTATTACAATACATGCCAATGGGTCTATAAATAGATCCCATACTAAATAATAACTTAGACTTCTAATTTATAATAATTAGACATGTAGCTCAAGACTCGAAATAGTCTTTATATGCAAACAATTAGTTCAACAAACTAACTGTTCATGCAATGAATAGTTCTAGAACTTCACAGGTGACTGATATCGGTCCCTGTCTAACTGGAGGTGACCGACATCAGCTGACTCTTGACCAATGTCAATTGCCTTCCTGTCCACCACTAACCAATGTCAATTGGCCTAACTGATGTTGATGACTGTGACACTCAGCAACTCCTCCATGTCTGCATACAGTGCATCTTTTAGCTCCACAACCTAACAATCTCCCACTTGGAGATAAATAGCTACACCTGTACCTATACCTATACATCATCTAGTTTGTTCCCTAGCTTTATATCCCTCTTCAAGATCACTCTTGAAGACCAACCACCACAAATCCTATGGTGCACCTCCTATCATCCAAATCACCTGCCACATCTGCATCTACAAATCCATGTAGAGAAGTGCTTGACCCTGCATAGTTGTATACCTACTGCTGGTCCCTCTCAAATAATTGAGAATCCACTAAACTACCCTCCAGTGCTTCTTTCCTGGATTGGCTCCAAACTTGATGACAACTCCCACTACTTGAGAAATCTCAGGTTTAGTACACATGTACTCAACCTCATCATGTGAATCAAGACACTGTTCATAGAACTATCCAACCATCAGCGTGCTAACTAGTTTCACACAATCATCTAGAGACAAAATCAAATTGTGACCTTCTATGTCTCTAGAACACACTCATGCCAAAGAATCTTGCTGCTTCTAGATTCCTCATGACACACCTCTGAACTAACTTTACCTTTAGTTCAACAACTCCCTGTATATGTGACCCTGCAACAAGCACAACATACAGTAACAAGATAATGTAGCTAATATTATCCAACTTGGTAAAGAAAATAGAATGGTTAAACCTCCATTGTCTTGCAGCCTACTCAAGACCATATACCCTAGCCTTCCATCTCACGTGTCAATTCCCGCTCTTCTTTATCCTGAAAATCCATTCATCTCTCAGTGCTTTCTTCCAACCGGCAACTCTACCAAAAAACTCCCATTTGGTTCTTCTCCAAGGAATCACATTCCTCATCCATGGTAAGCTCCCTCTATTTATTGGATTCTACTTGCTCTGCTTCTTTAATAACTTCCTAGTTCTTGACCATCAATGAGCAACAAGTAGTGTAAAGAAGGGAAATGATGAATTTGAGGCTTACTTACCCTTTTAGTCCTCCATATGGGCGCTTGAGACTCCTTGACAGCTTTCTATCCACCCAAAATCTGTCTTAGTGACCGATGTCGGTCACATCTCAGTCTACACCTGACCGACATCGGTTCCATGCGACTGCCTCATTGCCGACGTCAATTCCCCCTAACCAACGCCAATGTTTATTTGTTTGAAGTCACTGATGTTGGGCTGCACATAGATGACATCGGTCCCTATTTGGATGCCAACGTTAGTTTTCTAACTGACGTCAGTCTCTTTGTTTTACTTGTGAACGATGACTTCTACCCATGAGCTCCTTTTGGATCAAACCCTTCTCCATATCAACCTTGCTTTGCTCAAAATTCTTCAGCCCCTTATGCTGATCTCTATCCATCATCTTCTCCTTGAAAATCAAGGCTTTCTTATTCTTGTTATGAACATTAGATTTCTTAAGAAACACCACTTTCTTCTTTTATTTATAGAAATCTCAATCCATGCTTTTCAAATCCAAAAGCATACCCTTTGACTCAAGAACATGCATCCCCTTCTTATTCATGTGACCAAGCGTATTAAGCCACATATTCGAATCTATAGCTGAAGTAGATAAACCAGAAGGAGAATCAATAATACAAATAGATAGATAAATTGTACCTACTTTCTTACCTCTTGTTATAACAAGTGCACCCTTGGAAACTTTCCAAGAGTTCGCTGTGAGAGTTACTATGCAACCCTCATCACCCAAATTTCCAACAGAAATCAAATTCCACTTTAGGACTGGGACATGCATGACCTCCTTCAACACCCATGTGTTGCCCATCTACAATTTCAGCTTCACTTTTCCTTTGCCAACCATTTGACAAAGCTTACCATCCCCTAAATAAATTTCTCCAAAGTCTCCCTGGACATATTCATGAAAAAATTCCCTATTTGGGGATGCATGGAAAGAGGCACCAGAATCTAAAACCCAAGATTCTAATTTATCCAAGGAACATACTAGAGCATCTTGTGCAACAAACTCTGCAACATCTACTTCTTCATGTCCTTCATGCTGATCTTCATTCACCCAACAATCTCTCTTCACATGCCCTTGCTTTCCACATTTCCAGCAGGTTATTCTGCCATACCTGGATTTGGATCTCCTACCTATCTTTGACCTTGATCTCCCTTGCTCAATCTTCTCTCTTTGCCTTCCCCTATTTTCAACATTCAAAGCATTCCCTGATGATTCACCTGTGCTTTTCCTATGAATTTCTTCATTCAAGATTATACTCACAACATCATCCACTTTTAAGATTTTTGAAGCAGACGTAGTATTACTAACTGCCATTACCAAACTCTCCCAACTTTCAGGTAATGAGCATAAGATTAAGAGAGCCTTAATTTCATCATCAAATACAATATTGACTGAATTTAACTGGTTTACCAAACCATGGAAATCACTAAGATGACTATGTACAGATTCACCTTCCAACATTTGCAAATTAAATAATTGCTTCATAAGAAATACCTTATTTGAAGATGAGGGTTTTTCATATAAATTTGCCAAAGATTCCATCAACTCTACCATTGTCTTAGCCTATGATAAGTTGGAAATCACAGATGATGCAAGGCTCAACCTTATAGATCCCAGAGCCTTTCGATCAAGAACCTCCCATTCTTCATCCTTCATATCCATGGACTTGCATGCAACCCCACCCAATGGTAAGTACAAATATTTTTGATATAGATAATCTTCTATCTGCATCCTCCATAATTGATAGTTCTTGCCATTAAACTTCTCCATTCGTAGCTTACTTTCTTCTGCCATTGCTATACTCCCACTCAAACAAAAACCTTGTGAGTGACCTGTAATCAACAAACACTAACCAGATTTGATAAAACCTATTAGTAACCCAACCAAAATATCTGATACCACTTATAAGGAATCTAGAACCACAAACCTGGCTCTGATACCAACTGTCAGGATCCAACTCCTCAATAAGAGTACAATATGATTACCTTGTATAAGCAACTAATCACGGAATTATACCAGAATTAACAAGTAACTAGAATTCACAAATGACACAGAATATGAGAGATAATACACAATCTTATATTAATAATAATGCTAGAAGGAAATACAATGAAGATGCCACACTCTTCCATACCTCTTAGATGTATAGATCTTTTTCCCTCAAGAGTTCACTCTCCTACCAAAAATGGTCACAACACACAACTCAAACACAGAATTGTTGTTCACCTCCAACTAGTTAGTAACAACACTGCCAATACCAAGCACTCAAAAGTACTTCAAGTAGATCTCCCATGAACTTGCAATAACCTGCAACTCAAATGATCTTACTTACCATGTAGAACTTCTTCCTGATCTTGCAACAACCTGCAGATCACCCTGTTCTTACAATTGGAAGGATCTACCTTGCCTTCCTCTATTTCTCTTATTAGAATACATGCCAATGGGTCTATAAATAGATTCCATACTAAACAATAACTTAGAATTATAATTTACAATAATTAGACACGCAGCTCAAGACTCAAAATAGTCTTTACATGTAAACAATCAATTTAAAAAACTAACTATTCGTGCAACAAATAGTTATGGAACCACACAGGCGACCGACATCAGTCCGTGTCTGACTAGAGTTAACCTACATTGGCCGACTCCTGACTAATATCAGTTTCCTTCTTGTCCACCACTGACTGACGTTGGTCGGCCTAACCGACGCCGATGACTGTGACACTCAACAACTCCTCCATGTCTGCATACAATGAAGCTTTTAGCTCCACAACCTAACACCAAGCATGCAACC
Source organism: Torreya grandis (assembly GCA_037957365.1). NCBI lineage: Eukaryota > Viridiplantae > Streptophyta > Pinopsida > Cupressales > Taxaceae > Torreya > Torreya grandis. Next base: position 4,459,406 of record JARHVA010000122.1, on the reverse strand, counting down.
AATGCATGGAGAGGCATGCCTGAAACCATTAATATTCATCCCAACCATCATACATATCCCTAATAAGTTATGGGATATTTTAATAGGTACAAACTATAAGGACATTTTTTTGAGCCAAGATAAGAAATTTTATGCCACTTTTCATGAAGTTTATGCCTTGAATTGACACTTATGCTTATTTATATTTCAAGGTTAATCCCAAATCATTCTCTAATGCATAATTAACTTATTTTATCATCTTTAAAAGTGTCTTTTTGACCTTTTGACTTCTCTCTTATCCTCTCTCTCTCAAGTTCTATAAGAACTAGCCATTTTGGCCATTGTACTAGATGTTCCACCTAAGTATGGTGAAGCCCTACTCAAATTCATACCATTTAATCAATAATAATACTGATTTTTACCTCTTCATGAATATTTTTAATGTGTTTTAATTTAATTTTAGATCTTTCTTAGTGAATACTATGAAATCCTTAACATTTTATCTCATCCTATTTGTAGTTAGAAAGCTTCTTCTTGTAGGGCGTGTGAAGTGTTTTAGGAAATGTTAAGGATTAAGTGAGTTAGTATATTTATTAGTTCCCTCATAAGCCTCTTTTCTATCCCTCCTATATTTTCACATTCATCCATAACCTCATGATGTAACATTGATGTGAGAAGATGAAGATTGGAAAAGTGTATGTTTAATTTATCTCTTGATTTCATGTGTAACATGTTATTGGTTGGAATCCATCATATATTTTGGTGTATGACCTCCCTTAGGTTAGTTTATTTTCAATTTTATCTCTCCTTTTTCATGCCCCAAATTTTAGTGTAGTAGTGATCCAAAGTGGTACATCAAGGGAGATAAGGCTATCTAGAGATTCACTTCATCTTTAGGCTGCCCATAAGCATAGAGGTGTTTCCATTACGACACTTGAATGTGAAGAGATTTTCCATCTCCTAAAAGGGAGAAAATAAAAGTGAAAACAATATGTAGGCAACACTTGGATACATAGGGTGTCTTGGGTTAGCTCAACTGCACCTTCCTTTATTTTTTGACCACTTCATTGACTTAAGGATTCTGGGACTCCTAACTATTTCACAAGTAACCACTTGTCCTTATTGTCCTTAGGTATACATTATCTCTATTTTACGAGTTTATATTATGAGCATTGTGCATTCAAAATTTATGCACTAATAAACACTTGGTTTTTCTTATACCCTCACCATTTTAAGTAATAATTTCTAATGCTCTTGCCATTTTGTGAGTTATTTATGCTCTCACCATTTTCAAGTTTATTCTCATTCTTATCCTTAGTCATAATAAACATTATGAACTAGGTTCATATATGAGTGATTTTATATTAAATTTTTGTGTGGGTTTAACCTAAACCATACCCTCCTGCTTCAACAATTTGGTTGTGTTGATATTTTCATGCACTTGCCATTTTTTGAAACCTTTCCCCTATTCCTCTACAAGTCAATCAAGTTTTGTTATTATTAAATTTTTTTATATCCTATATCTTGGGAGAACTACATTTGGCTTGGATTTCATGTTAGATCTTGTGTCCATGGGACTACATAGTTAATGTCTACTTGCCTAGTGCATCTAGAGTCAACTCAGCTACCCATTATTTTTCTTCTCTTCCCCACTTTTTTATTCATATTTGTGTCATTATTCCCTATAGCTGAGGATAAAATTTGTGTATTTTTTTTATTGAATTATTATACCTACACCATTTATATCTAGCTTAGGGGTCACCTTATTTTCAAGAGTAACTCTTCTATTACACATGCATGAATAATTTGTATTCTATTTGTACTAACATTATCATTAACCATTATTTAGTTATTTTAATTGTATTGATTTATTTATTTGTGGCTATGTTTATATTGGTGTTTTCTTGTTTGTTTAATTTTTTTATTGGTGTTTTGTTGTGTTTTTGTGTATTGGTTTTTTGTTTTTATTTTACCTCTTTGAATTTTTGTGTCTTGATTGTTGTAGGATTTTTACACTTTATCTGCACTTAAGTATTTATTACCCATATATTGTGCTTAAGTTGTGAATTAGTGTACATTATTTTTCTTAGTTTATTGCATTATATTCATTTGGGATTTGATTTTTCATATCTTACACCTAAGTGTTTTATAATTGAATCTGAATTGAGTTTACCACTCTTTGGATACATACTATTATTATAGTTGTCTATAACTATGATATATAATATCTAAAGATACAAAAAAAGTTAGTTCCATGGAGCTTAAAAGTAATGGTGCCAAAGTACTTCTCCTTGTTCACACTTAGAAAAATATTTGACCTACCCCAACACTACTCAAATATAGAGTAATTAAATAACAAATGAATTATAATAACTATTAATTCAGACATGCATCTCCATACTAGCAGGTATCCCAAATTCATGTTGATCCTATATGATGGATTAATCTTACTCCATATGTACAGATTCAATACGTAATCCCTATTTCTTGCTTTTCCCTAATAGGTCAAAGAAAATTTTTCTCATGCTTCCATCTACCCTTTTGGGGAAAACCACTATGCCAATGATTATGCCTTTGGAAAAATCATTAATTTTTGACCTATCCACCCTACTAGGGAATTTTTCATTATGCCAATGATTATAATCACCTTTTGGTAAATCAATATTTTCACCCATATCCTAATGGGGCACCTCACTATGATAATTATTATAACCACCTTTGGGAAAATCATTATATTCACTCATTTTCTCTATTAGAGCATTTTTCATAGTTTTCATGATTATAACTGCCTTTGGGAAAATCATTATTTTTTAACCTATCCACCTTACTAGGGCATTTTTCATTATGCCAATGATTATAATCACCTTTTGGTAAATCAATATTTTCACCCATACCCTAATGGGCCTCCTCACTATGATAATTATTATAACCACCTTTGGGAAAATCATTATATTCACTCATTTTCTCTACTAGAGCATTTTTCATAGTATTCATGATTATAACTGCCTTTGGGTAAATCATTATTTTTATCTACCTTACTGGGTCATCTCACTATGCCACTAATTATAACTTCCTTTGGTCAAATTAGAATTTTTACCCTTATTTCCTATAGGTCACATTATTTCCTTCTTTTTGAGAGAATGTTCACAGACCTTATTTGTCACCTACTACCTTAAGGGGGCATCTAAGGCTCATCTATTACCTTCTGAGGCATTAGCTAAGGCATTAAAAAAAAATTCTTTGAGAAGATGTTACTATGCCTATATCTTGAAACATATTCCAAAATAGGGGAAAACTATTTACACCCCATTTTGGCCACAATAGTGTTCCAACCAGACTTTAGATTGATTTTTACCAAATCGTGCAAATTAATCCTATGAATTACTAAATGTCTAAAATGCATTTTCACATCATACATTAGTGCTTATAATCATGTTGAGGCATCCCTATTTGGGGTATTAGCCTATAATAAATAATGATCTCTCACAGATTCATCTCTAATCAACTTATGACCTATCAAATTGATAGTTTGGCAATTGGACCCATTAAATGGGGCACTTCAACAATTCTTAAAGTGCAAAAATTCTAAGTAGAATGAATTAACTAAGTAAATAAAATTAAATGCTTAAGTGAATTTTACATGTGTAATTAGTGAAAATGAATTCTATAAAAATGAAATTCCCATAAAAATGAGGTCATGATTATGTCATCATCCTTAAAGTTAAGGAATTGAAAATATCACTCTAAAGTCTTAAATTTATAAATGGAGAGCCATGCTTAATAAATTGGATATTTATCCCAAATATTAATTACTTGTCATCCCTTTAACTTAATTAGGGTTAGTCTAAATTCAACCATGATTAACTCTAACCTAACTTCACTTGGGTTAGAGTTAGTTTGGAAGGCTATAAATACCAGGCTTCACCCATTATTAAACAAGATATTTTGGTGTAATTTTATGATGAAAAAATACCTTCAAATACCCTCTTTTTAGTTTTATAATGCTCATTTGTTGAGAAACAACCAAGCCAAGCCAAATCCAACATTTCCAAGGTGACAAGGATAGATGTTGAAAGGATCACCATTCCCAAATACTCTTTAATCATATGATTGATCACATCCATCCATGGCCAACATACAACTTTTTCTCTCAAAAAAGGTAAATAATGGTTGTTTTGTCTTCTATTGATAGTTGTATTCTTCTCTTGGTCCTTGAATGTCTATGTTATAGGTGTTAGTTTTATTATTGAGTTTTGTTTGGTTTTAATCTTACTAACACAATACTAATATCCCCTCTTGGATTCTTATTGATCATACCTATTAAGTGATATAACTACCCTATGGGGTTACATAACCACCCCATTAGTGATGTATTTACTATAGAGGTTGTGTAAATCACCACAGAGGTTTCATCCTAAGAGGGTGGTTCTATATTAATTTAGGTGTAGTATTATAATATGGAAGAGTATGTTTATCACTAATAGTGGTGGTTATGTGACCTCCCCTAAAAATAAGGGTAGTTATGTCACCATTGTTCTACCTTTTAATTTTAACTTCAAAGACTGATTCCTTAACATGTTTTACATGTGTATTATCAAGTTTATTGACCCTCCCACTTTAAATTTGCTTCCAATCAAGCCCAAATCAATTATACTTATATTTCCATTCATTTTGAGTGCTTCCTAAGTTCAAATCTTAGTTTAACTCACTTAAACTCCTTCATACTACCTCCATTAGTAATCTACAAGTAAACTAATTTTGACTTGATTTTGGATGCAAAAATTTGTATTATAACATAATATTTTTGAACCCTTTACAACCCCAACCTACTATAATTTATTTGGATCCTTTATTTTCTTATATTCGTGTTTGACTACATAGTTATATATAGGGAGAACCATTATTATTACAACTAAATCTTTATAAATGGTGTCTTCATCAAACCACAGTTAGCTATTATTTATTTGGATTTTGGGTTATCTTCTTCTTCCCCTTTTTTAATAGTCAATTATTTCATCCTCCTTATTAGAGAGTTCCATATATATTCATTTTCGTAAAGGAGATAACACATCAACGACCACAATACCACAAGTTTCATGATTTTAGATGGTCTACATCAGGATCAAGTTAGAGGTTACTAACTTATATTTATTTATTTCATGTAGTATATTATATTAAATTAGCATGTATTATTGTATTATCATAAATATTTATTTTGTAAAAAATAATTTTTGATAGGTAAAATAATTCTTCTCTATCCTATCTTTGTACAAAAACCTTGATAGGTTTCTTTGTTTGTCTAAATTCATTCAATAGATTCTCTCACAACACAATATTGAATATAAACGCTAGGTGAATTTTAGATAATATATTATGCATTTACAGTCATTTTAATAATCATTTTTTTAGTTTTGAAACAATCTTCTTTTACTCTAAAACAAATAACTAGTGAGTAGAAAAACCCTAGATAAACCTAGTTAAATAAGAGGTGCCATTGTAGTTGTGATTTTAATTTATTTAGATCAATTTAGAATGTTTTTTTAATTCATTTAATTAGATAAATTATATTATAAATCATTCATTTCCATTCCAAATACATTATTCATAGCTAGTGTGCAACACCTAGAAATATTAAAATATGTACTTGATTTATTTGGGTGAGAGGAAACTCTATGAACCTCATATCATTTGTTATTAAGAGATTTTAAATATTTATTTAATCAATTAAATGTTAATAAAATATAGTTTTCATATTATATCCACTCACATATCAATCTAAAATCACAAAAACAACTCCATATAACTTGCATTTAGGAAAGTAAAAAATAAGCATTAACATAGCTATAGTAGATCTCTCTCTCTCTCTCTCTCTCTCTCTCTCTCTCTCTCTCTCTCTCTCTCTCTCTCTCTCTCTCTCTCTCTCTCTCTCTCTCTCTCTCTCTCTCTCTCAATTTTCATGCATTGAAAAACATTTGAAAAAATACAAAAAATAAGTGTTCATTCATTATATTTTAGTTATTTCATTTTAGAAAGTAATTAGTTTCCATCTTAGTCATATATTCACAAAAAAAAAAAAAAAAAAAATAAGAATTATAAAATCCTTGTCCAACCATATAAACCAAAATAAACCTTGCTTCTAACAACACAAGTCCTTATACCATACATTAAGACAAGCTCATATGCTTACACATTGCCTAATCAATTTTAGATGACACTTCTCAAAACCCCTGGTATTTTTAGAGAAGTAATTTTACCTATGGTAAGGATGCTTGGTACCATCATTAATATATAGTGTAATATCAATACCAAGCCTAGGAGAGAGGTTTTCCATTCCACTCTAATATCCCACCTCATCATTGACTCTCTCAACACTCTAAAAGAGAAATAAAAAATTCATGATCCACTTATCATTGTATTCCTTCACAATAGAGGTCATCAATAAAACATTATCCAATCCCAATGTCCCATTCTCACCTTCTTATCCTAAGGTCTAGCCTCATCCTATATAATTCACATTTATGAATGAGATTGACTAGGAATATCCAACATGATAGAGTATATCTCTTCTAGTGAGTCATTTGGCCTAATATCCATCATTTTCCTAGTCTTAACATTGATGAGGAGATTAGCCTCCTTTTAATCTTAGAGATGAAATACCCTAGAGATTTGTTTTTACACAATTTTCCACTCTCAGTGAGCATCGTACCATTATAGAGGTATTTTTGTTCCATCATAAGGACTTATAAACACCACCCATTCTAAATCATATTCCACTTAATAACTATTCCAATCCATATCCCATCTAATACATTAGGTGCCTTGATCTGACCTTGGGGAGTCAAGTACATAGTTTGACAGGTTTTATTGATGTATACATAAATTGGTGAACCTAACATGAAGGACATCCAACCTTTGAATTTTATTCTTTTTCTAGTTATCCTTTTTCCCTTCTCCACTTACCCTCTTCCTTATATTTATTATACATGTATTTATACAATTCCAAAATATGTATGGACATGACATAAGTAGATCTCTTGCTTTAAAGGGATATAGGAGAAGTTAACTCAGCACTAGTGATCCATTTTTGGTGAGTTGAAATAACCTAACCTTCAACACCAACACAAATTACTAGTTCTATGATTGCTCTCTTATTAACACACAAATCAAGAGTGGGGTCTCTATCCATGAGATATAGGGCATATACAAAATGATGAGAAATCACCCTAACTCTAATGTTATGCTCCTCACTATATGAGGAATGGCCACTCCTTTCATGGACACTAGGATGTTAATTACTCTATAAATCTTAGACATGGAAAGCATTACTAAATATGATCATTGTATAGAAAGGATCTTCCACTTAGATGATGAGGTTAATCATATGTATGTGGCTACACATCCCCATATAAAGAGTCAATATGCCTCCAACCCATTGGTAAGAATTATAATTAATACCCGTATCACTCTTTCCCTAAACCATCCTCTTAAATCTAATCCATCTCATGCTTTTACCCCTCGCATGTAGGAGGATATTAGGCCCAACATAGTCACTAGTCCAAACCAACTTGTCAACACTCTAGTAGGTTGCATTCTTGACTTGGAGAGAAACTAAAAAACTTTAAGTTTGGGAATGGGCCTAAATTCTCTTACACAATATCATACTTCTCCTTTTCCTATCTAAAAAATGACTCATAAAACACCACAATAGTAAAATTACATGTTTCCACCTCAATAGCAATATGTGCCCCCACCAAATCATGCCTCCAACTGAACCCTTAAGGACATCCTTAATCATGGGGTCCCCAACCTAGATGCCTTTAAACTTATGATCCACCCTTAGAAAATGATGTGGTGGTAATAAATCAACCATTATTCACACCTCTAAGTTACCTTCCTCCCATGTACACTCCCTTTCCACAAACAAGATATATCCCACCTTATGCAACCTTATGATACATGAAAACCACATATACCCCACCACAACAAACCACCACTCCTCTTAAATCCAAAAACCTTCCTCCTAAATTCTATATATATTCCAAATATAATTAGATAATTAACTATTTTCTTGATTATTCCATGCCACCTTATCAAAATTTCACTATCCCTTCTATTGATTATCAAACTAACCCTGATATAATCCCACCTTTACACTCTAAACCTATTATGCTAACAACCAAATTTAACAACATGGGTAAGTAAACTATGTACCTTAAGGATCCTCTCAATCTCAAAATTAAATGGTTTACTCTTCTACATCCCCTACCTAACCTTCCCAAGTTTAAAAGTGGAGTATATCCCAATGCACATGTCAAATCTTACACTACACCTATTAAAGAACTCCTACCTTAGGATGCGGTTGCCAGAATTTCCCCAAAACCCTATAGGTAATATCACTTGATGAGTATAATAACCTCTATAAGGTGTATAAACATTATTTATACCAACACATGGTAGATTTTTTCAAAGCATTTGATATGACCAAAATCCTAAAGACAAGCATATGATAGTCTTACATATTAAACAAGAACACAATGAGTTAGCTACCCATTTCACAATGAGATGGAAATAAGCCTTATATTCCTCTATCAATTTACCCCACATGGATTGATAATAATTATGCAACATTTTACTCCAATCCCTTAATAAGGATATAAGGGAATATGTTCATAAATTCCTAGATTAGTCTTATGAAGATATTATAAACACCTTATAGTTTGATGAGGTGGCCATTGATAGTGGATAGGACCAATGGATGCATCATCAACCCAAACCAAAAAATGGATTATTTTAGAATATGATTCCAAATAATACCAATAACCAAGGTCCCAAGGTTGTAAACCAAAACATGAATGCTACTACTGATGGTATCACTAACTAGAACAAAAATACAAACCATGTGAATAATAATTAGTATTGAACCATGAATGTTAACAAATGTTCTTGGCTTTATTAGAACATGCTAATTATAGGGATAAATCCTAAAATTTAAGGAAGATATTGAAGGAAAGGAAAAATAATTACATGTTATTCAACTCTATACTAGGATCATAGAGGTTTACACAATCTTTAGTAATCCTATGAACATTTACTTAGATAAATATTTAATGGAAATACTCAGGTATGATGATATAGTTGTCAAACTCACAAAGAAAATGCCTTTTATTTATTCATTAACATAACAAGACTTCTAAAAGTTGGAAGTAATTTGAAGACATATATAGAGGAAGGTTATCATTACATCGAGTTATTATGCAATATCAACTAAATTCATAATAAATAGATTATATTAGATAGAAGACACAACCATTTTTGTGAGAGATAGTATTATAACACATGTCAGTACACAAAAGATATATCTGACATATAAAGTGTAAAGGCATCATATTAATCATTAATTATTAACTTTTATTACATTATTCATACTATAAAGCACTCATTAGACTTTCATTCCAGATATCCAAGGCTATACTCATTCCTTCAAACATTTAATAAGAAATTTTAATCATATGGCCACATACAATATTACCCAACACTATCCAACTCATTCCACTACAATCCTAAAAATTATATTATTATAATCACAATGTTTATAGTTGGAGTTTAGGTATGCCAACCTGTATTATGTGGCTAAATATTCCATGTAAATGATCATAGATGGAGATATAATATATTTGTAATAAGTTTGTAGAATAACCACTAACCAAAAATAAACCATGATCCCTGTCCACATGGCACGCTCATATATACGAGAGGTTAGTGTACACATTCCCTAGTTAAAACTTTCCTAGAATTAAAATTTTGGCTTACCTCGATATAAGATTACAAATAAATTTGAGTCTACAAAAAAAGTACAGGTTAAACACACAAAAATTACGAATTTCTCAAGGTGTCATTTTTTAGTTTTCACCCATTATGCACTACTTAGCTACCCTCATGAGTTTTCAACTAAGTGACAATCCAGTCTATCTCCATTTTAGGTTTTAAATAGACTAGAAAAACTAGATGGTTTCCCTTATAGGTTTTCAACAAACCTATCCCTATGGGTTCTTGTGGTCCTAAAAAACAATAATATGACCAAAAAATTTATAAATTCCTCACTACAAAAAAATCTTAGTTAAATGGAGGAGACATTGATAGAGAAATAGATGCATATGATGGGTGCTAATTAGATTATCACTCTATGAAGAACTACAAGTAGTAGCATTTTTTTAGTGTAACTATTTTTTTAGTTGACTTAGAGGAATAATGATAGGGACATCAATTAGCAAAGAGATAGTACTATCAAACTCAACTACATCTATCTTATAATTCCACCAGTCAATCAAATAATCTTGAACACTATGCTAATGTACTTGTAGTGGAATCTGAGTGTACAAAAATTGATAAATATCACTATCCAATATATAAAGGAGATAAAATTTAGAATTAGTCATTTTTTTGAAGATATCCACATGTAGATGGGTAAGCTTCTCAGTATGGTGATATGATTGGATCTAAAAAATGTTATTACACAACATTTGAGTCTACCAGGCTTACAACTGGTGCATGAAGGAGTATATATCTTCCACAAGTTATTTAAATGAAGACACAAACTTAGTATAAGTGATAGAGGGAATGATAATTATGACCTTAGAATAACTCATAATGTTAAATTTAGGGAGTGCATCATTCCATAATACATCCACTTTTAATTTCTAGTATATTAACTGATGGGACATAGTCATGGCCTGGACAATAAAATTAGTGAGGCCATCTTAATAAGGATCTAAGAGTTCTCATAACTTATTTGAATTATCCTTGATAGACTAAATTTGAAATTTAAGACATTTGACCTATTGAATGCTCACCCAATCCTGTGTAAGTTAGGTCACTAGCTTTGGAAGTTTCATATGATATAACATAAAAATAAGGCCCATAACTTAAGATTAAAGGGTAGGTTAAGAATATTAATTCAAATTAATAATGCTACTAAGTAAAATATATAGTTCAGATTTATCCTAATCTAATTGGGACACCCTATTATACAAATAAATAATAGTCTATATAATAGACTCTTAAAAAATTGGAATCACCCTCTAAATTTTTAGTCAAGGAAAGATTATAAACATATAAAAATGCTTTAGTTATGGGTAGGGGCATGGAAGATAAAATAATAGAGGTCATGGTAGGAAGGTACTGTAATAAAGTGAGGGGGAATGAAAATATGTTTCAATGGGAGGGTGCAAAAGGAACATCTATGAGGGCTAAGTGATAGAACCCAAATGTCATTGAAAGATCAGGTTTTGGAAAGGCCTAACCTTAGTATGGGAGGGATTGAGAAGTGGAAGTGGTAGGAGGTGGAGTCCTATATGGTGGTTGTGTAGGAGTGGTCTATGTGGCCTCAACCTAGTTTGGAAGAGTGGTGTGATCCTTACGTAACATGGGCATAATGGTGGTCTCTATAGTTGTTAGTAGATGATGAGGAGCGAGAGGTGTAGATCTATGATTGATGCATCCCCATATTTCATGGACTCTTAGGTATGTTTAGTGGGAGCATCTAATTATGTTAGTACCACCTCCACTACAAGCTTGTACTCATCCATATCATCAACTTGATTATTTTTTAGATCAATAACAACATTATACTTGCACACTTCTTCAACCTCAATGGAATTATATTACTTTGCCTTAGAGTCTATAATCTATGTGGACTGAATGGGGATATCCATTGACACATGAAATTATTATATAGGTGGTTGTGAAATTTATTCCATAAGCATTGATTATTTTAACTCAATAATGGGTTCTAGATCCACTGATTGTAGGCGAACCTCAATCTACTATGGTTGTTGTGCCTCTAAAACCTTTTATTCTATGATCGATAGATCATTGTGCTTCATCTTGGGTAACCTATTTTTCCTTTGACATTTGTGCATCCAACATCACCTACTCAATATTAATGAGTCATTCATCTAACTATGATGAATAATAAATCCTAATGGATCTTCACACCTTTTCCCATGACACAGTCCCTTCTGGCACCCAAATCTAGATGAGTCCTCAAGAAGTGAAGGTGAAGTCCCTCTTAAATATATAGGATTTATTATAGAATGTTAGGTTGTGGGTGTAACTTCCCACTCTTCCTCCTCAAAATTAGTTTTATATCTTTTTAGTGTGAGATCCCTATGTTGGAGTGATTTTGGTAGACTCTTAGCAAGAGGATAAATTGGCTAGTTCTAAAAGGAATTGTTGAAGTTGCATTTTACATTAATGTATAATTTTAGCATTGAAGTTTGGCTTCCTCACCCAAAATATCAATAATAATATACTATGGATAAGATGGTAACTCTACCCATAAATATTGGGCCACCTGCTTGTAAATTTGTACGGTATACACCAATTTTTAAAATAAAAATTATTTTTATTCTTCCCTCTCATATAGATCACTAGCCATGTCTATGAGAATACCCTGATAGACCTATTTTTCATCCATTTGAATGTTCTACCACTAACATTTTGAAGCAATATAAATCACATGTGGGTCATCTAACCATGTCTTCTTACTATGAGTCTTCCTTTATTAAGGAGAAGGTGATATATGACTCACATGAGGTTTACACTTCCCTCAATATAATGGAGTAGACATTGTAGGGGAAGTTTGTATGGTGTCCACTATAATGGTAACATTAATTGGAATTGTTTATAAAGGGGTTACTCTATGTACAACCAAAGTTTTCTAATGGTCAACTTCCTTCTATGCCATATGCATATCAACAAAGAAGGGCAAAGGTGTAAATGGAGCCTTTGAAATATCATGAATGTGAACATAATTTCCATCTAGAAGCTTCACAACCACCAAATGTTGGCCCATAAATTGCATCACAAGTGGTGGGATTCTTGGGTTACTAAGCACCAATTCCATGAGTTCATCCCACCATGCATTGAATAATAGTTAATGCACAAGGTAACCACTTTTAATATGTTTCTAAATGAGGTTCTAGAATGTAATTTTTGGCCATTAATCCACATTTGTATTAACAATGCCTTCTAGAGACTTCCACTATGTAAATATGAGCAATAACATAAGAAAATGATATTAAAAATTTTATTTCATAGACATGATAAATTTTAAATACTCATTTAAATCTAAACCTCAAAAAATTCTACCCAATTAAATTGTTCCCCTTGTTATATCATGTGATGAGTAATATCAATGACCCATTTTGTGGCCTCCTTCATGGATTTTGTTATTTGCTAGAAATGTGTAGTAATATACTTCACCAAGATGTAAACATCATCTGGGATGTCATCCAAAGGAATTATGAAATTTACTTAGGTAAAATACTCCTTAATATTAGGCACAATCAAAGGAACTTTTGATTTGTGGGTCATAAGAGACTACCCATGTGCCTCCATACATGTGACCCTTTCCATCATAACCACACTCACATATATAATGATGTTTGCAAAAAAATAGATTTTCCCATCATTATACCTTCCAATATGTCCATGATGCCATTAAATTGGTTGAATGTAGGTAGCCAAATTAGGCACTCCACATCAGTGTTGTAGAACCCATGTAATGGTGTAGTTACCAAAATATGTGCATCTATGGCTACTTTGGGGACAAACAATATTTATTTAGCACATTTGAGAGAAGGATACATCAGAATAACTGAAAATTTTGCTCACTTTATGTTTACATCAACCCTAATATCTTCTAATTATGTAATGGAGAGTATTTTGATAAATTATGGCTATGCAAATATGGCCATTTTGAATATTTCTAGGTTGTGGCTAATATGGTTTGAATACAAGGAGTACATAGTGGTGAAAACGACTTAGAGAGATGATCACCAAATTACTTGAAAATAACTAAGTATGAAATGATGATTTAACTAACAAGAGGGGATATATATAGGTCTTCACATGCCCATTGCTATCCTTTAGATTTAAATACACCAAATAGTATCGGGATCTTATTTTGAAAAGCATTAGTAACTAAACCTTCAAATTGAGTAGATCACATGATTTTTTATGATGTGGCATATTTTTTTGGTAGTTAGGTGGAATGATGTGATCTATGAAATGTAAGAAGTGATTATTTTAATTGCTGATGTGGATCAGTATGGTGATTTGGGATTTATGATGCCTATCTCACATACATGGTTATTAACACCCATCCCTTAACTATTATCCATCATCAATATCTATACCATACATAGATTTATTAGGCTTAATTATATTTCTTTGCCACCCATTTTAACCTTAGTAAATATCATTTCCTCATGATTATGCATAATGCCTCCTACTTATGGGTTACTAGTGCTAATTTATTTACACATATTATTGAACTACACACACAACATAAAAAAAAAATCCAATCCAAAAAACATGAATGAAAATTAATCCTACACTAAAATAGTGTGAATGAGTACCTATTCTATCCTGGGTATATAAATTATGAGCAGTAGGGTTTGAGCCTACTACCATTCACCTTTCCAATCAAAATAGTACCTTTCAAATCTTGCATGACCACTATTCTTATCTATGGTAATGTATGAATAATATATGTTCCCTTCCAATGGATGTTTAATTTTATTATAAATTCTAAAAAAAAACTATCATATAATAGGATGAGCTGATCTATTTGAAATTATTTAGTACATAAATTCTTATCATGCCAACCTTTCTATCTATGTTTATTTACCTCTTGTATCTAGGATGCTCTATGATAGTCTTCATCTATTTTGTTTAGGTTTAATAACCTATTCATTAAATATTTTTGGATCTCCCATATGCATAATGATTGTGATTCATAGGCTGGGTATAACATACTCTAAGGGCATTACTTCTTGTAGACCATAAACTAGTTGAAAGGGGGTAAACCCTAAGGCACATTTTGAATGCATGCAATATTTCCATAAGACTCCAAGAAGTCTATCATCCCATTCATCTCACTAAAAATCATATAATTTTTTAAGCATCTTATGTAATAGTTTATTTTTAGCCTCTACTTGACCATTCACCTAAGGGTGGTACGTTATAATTTTATGGTGCAATATGATGAATACATCAGTAAATGTTTTTATGGTTTTATTCAAAAAAGTGATTACATATATTGTTTACTAGCTTTATTGGACACCCAAACCTTGTGATTATGTTATCATGTAATAAATTTGATGTATCCTTTTTACTATAGCTATTTTTCATAGTAGCTTTGACCCACTTGGTAAAATAGTCAGTCATAATGATGATATAGAATGAATGACTACATTTACTAGGTGGATTAATAGGCCAAGAAAATTCAATCCCCCATTTTTCAAAGGGTTTATATGGAAGCATTGGATGGAGTGGCATTTCATATCGATGGTTTGGATTTCCCATATTTTGATAGAAATCACACTGTTGTGTGATTCGGTGTGCATCCTAAAATAAATAAGGCCACCATAGGCTAGTTTGTAAGACATTTCTTATAGTAGCATCTCTAGTGAAGTCACCTCTAATGATGCCTTAATGTGATTTTTCAAGTAATTGAGTTCGTTCATGATCAAATGATACTCTATTCAATACTTCATTCTTACCTAAATAGTATAGGAATACTCTAATGATACTAAAAGGAAGGGCTTTGTAATCAACTACTTATTTTCTTACTCTGTGTAGTGTTGTAGAATTATCCCCTATTCTACAAAATATGTTATACATTTCAATTATTTAAGAATTATTGAAACCTATAATAAGTGTGCATCAGGTGATTCATCAATAATTTATTATAGTTCTTCACCATTTTAGAGACAACTAAAATGATTTAATCCCATATTATATCGACTAGGTTTGACATTAATACGAAATTGAAACTCCTAAAAAACATTTAAAATCAAGATATATGACTCCCAATAAAGGTTTATTCACCAAGTAATGTAGGGATTGATGATTGGTGAATAACTCAAATGGTGTAGCTATAAATTAATAGTAAAATTTATAGAATGTTAATACTATCACGAGGGCTTTTCATTAAATGGTAGTGTAATTATTTTTAGTCATAGTTAGCTTCTAGCTAAAAAAATTAATGGGATGATTTAAGCCACCTTTACCTAGTTGCATCATCACAAATCCAACTATTTTCCTTGATGTGTCCACATGTATATGGAAGGACTTACTCCAATCCATAAAAATCAATATTGTTAGAGTTACCAACCTCTTTTTTAAATCAATGAATAATGAATGACATTCATCTATCTAAATGAATTATGTATCCTTCTTTAATAAATTCTCTAAAGGGATAGATATTTCATCATACCCCTTAATAAACTTTATATATTAGTCAATATGTACAAGGAAGGATTGTACCTTTGTCACACTTATGGGTGGTGGCATTCCCATAATCACTACGATCTTGGCTATATCTTCCAAGATACCATTTTGAAATACTATTTGACCTAACAAAACCCCAAAAGGTGTAAAAATAAGCATTTTTAAAATTTGAGTGATATCCACAATTCTCTACATCATTATAACATCAATCTTAATGTGTAAAAATGATTTCAAAATAATGAAAAGATTTCCCAATCATCCAAATGAACTTCTAAGAAATCATGGATGAAATCTTTAAACATAACTATAACAACCCTTAATAAAACTATAGGTTAATTTTTTTTTATCTTAATGACATTACCTTATATGAAAAAGAATCCCATTCTATTTTAAATGTTGTCTTGGCTCTATCTTCTTATACAATTGGAATCTAATGGTGCCTACTGAAACCATTAGTAAAGGAATACACCTCATGGCTTATGATCACTTTTAGAACTTCATTAGTAATTGAGATAGGGAAAGGGTCATTAACACAAGAATAATTTAAAATATGATAGTCATTATAGAATCTTATCTCATTTGTATTATTTGGTTGAATCACCATAGGACTCACCCAATCGGATTTCTCCATAACAAAGATAAATCCAACCTCCTTCATGTGGTCCAGTTCAGCCTTGACCTTTGGCTTCATGTTTGGGTTCAAATGATATAGTATTTTCTTAATATATCATGTACAATACTTTAGTTCAATTTGCATCTCTCGTAGAGATGGGTCCATACCCTTGAGTTTAATAAACTTGGTTGCAAAGACATCTTGATAATCCTACAAAAGTTGTATTACTTTAGATATGTCTTCTTATGACCAATAATCACCAATTTTTGATAATTTTAGAATATCCTCAATTCCAATGTTCTTAATATGCTCCTTCAATGTTTCATGGTAAATATTATGTTCTTCCTTAGGAATGGAATCATGTAGTATCCATTTGGCTTCCCATTTAGGAATGTTAAGATGTTGTAACCTTTTTTCTTCAGATGATTATATGACTTGAAATGGAAGTGTCTCAATTTCCCATTATAGTTTGAATAATTATGAGAGATCTAGATCATCCTCCTCAACTAAATTTGTTTTGCACTCATCTTCATCTTGTATTATATGACATGGTAAAATAAATATCTTTGCCTTGTCTTTATTTGATTTATATGCATACAAAGCTTTATTCAAATTGAAATCTACATCATGGGAGGATGATTAATCAATTATTCCATCTTAGTCTTCAATCCTCTCATGGTATAAAAAACCCTTTAGATTATGAAATACCTTGTGTGTCAAAGGCTTATCATCTTCAAAAATAAAGGTATAAATTAAATCACCTTGAACATGTACCCAATGTCTTGTCTCCCTTCTACACTCTTGGTGTTTGTACCAAGAAGTAGGAAGGGTAACCATATTTTAGTAAAATATATGTACCCAGTACTTTAGGCCAATAGCCTCTAAATTCTAAACCTTAATGCACTAGTAAATATGAAGCTCAGGGAAATCTCCTTCATGAAATATTGGCCAGTCCTTCCTTACTCCTAGTAACTAGAAGCAAGCTAGAAGGATTTTGAAATCCTCATCCCATTGCATTTGTGCCTCCTTATGTACATACCACCTATTCACAACAATAAAATTCAATGAATGTGTGAGAGAACTAACTCTCTAGTTTATGTTAGGCACATATTATTAAAATCAAAGAATAAATTGGCCAACATATTTATGGGCAAAATAGTTTGGTAATTGTAATTTTATTGTAAAAACCATGAACATAGGTGATACCTCATGGTCATCATTCATCTAATTAAGAATGTGAGTGTTATAATCTCAAATTACCAAAGAATCCCTATCCCAAAGTAGAGTAGCTTCTCTCATTAGTTATATGTAATCTTGATTTGTTTGACCAACCTAATATAAAAAATCTAAGTCTGACTAAGTTAGTGACCTTATAGACATGGAATGTAAATCATCTACTAATAATAGTGGAATATCCACACTTGGTAACATATAATTGAGAGATAACTCTTATAAACACAATGGTACCTTTGGTAGGATTGTACGATTGTAGTATGAAGTCACATTTAATGGATTGCAAGGCCTATTATCTATCTCCAATGTTCATCTTCATCCAATTTTTCTCACCATAGACATAGGGAGAGTTCAGATCTCTTGGGATATAGTAGGCCTTTTGTTAATCCTTATTTATAGGAATCACTATAATATTATCTCTTGATGACCTTCCAACTAGTTCCTTATTGTATTGATGATCATATGACCATCACAGACCTATTTTTTTCCAATGAGTATAGGATAATGCTATTAGATTAAACAAAACACACAGAGAAAATGAGATTGAGAATAGAAAAGCACATATTCAACATGTTCAACCAAGCATGATGGCCTATTAAATAGGAAACAAATGAAATACCTATGAAACATGAGATGGGTATAAGAAAACTAACCTACGCCGGCTTGCATGAAATAACAAAGACTGAATAAACAACTAACCTCTTAACCAAAGTGGTTAAGCCAACTAACCAACATAAATTACCTTATTAAATAACCTAAGGTAAATAAAATAATATGCTAAAACCCTCCCTTAATGACTATACTAGAAGCACGAACAAGTTTATCTCTAAATTTTATGCACTTGTCTGTACCAAGTGGTTTGGTCATTATATCAGCTGGCTGCTTTGCAGTGGGGCAGTAGAAGAGACTGATGTCTTGATTTGTAACCAACTGTCAGATATAATGATGGTGAAACTCAATGTGTTTGGTCCTAGCATGAAATACTAGATTCTTCACCATCTTCAAAACACTTTGGTTGTCACAAAAAATTAGAGTAGTCTTTGATGACTCAAACTGAAGATCCTCCAAAATTTTCTTTATCCACATGGTTTCACAACTTGCATTGACCACAGATTTTTACTCTGCTTCTATTGAAGATAATGCCACTGTAGTTTTTAGTTTGATATTCCATGAGAAAACTCCTAAACCAAAAGTGAAAACATACCTTGTTGCAGATTTTCTTGAATCAACTGAACCTGCCCAATCAGAATTAGAATATCTTGAAAGTTCAAAATCTACATACTTCTTATACAGTATGCCAAAGTCAAGAGTACCTTTGACATATCTTAATACTCATTTTTTAGTTAACCAATGGAATTCCTATGGTTTAGACATGAAGCGAGATAGAAAACTCACTACAAAACAAATATCTGGTCTGGTGGTAGTGAGGTAAATGAGACTACCCACTAGCTGCCAATACACTATTTCATTAACTAGAGGTGAATCAATATCTATTGAAATTTTAGCTCCTATTTCCATAGGTGTGTGAGTTGGATTAAAATCCATCATTCTAAACCTTTCTAGCAATGAATTGGCATACTTATTATGTGACATGAATACAATATTACCACTTTGCCAAAACTCAACACCTAAACAGTATTTCAGTAGTCCTAGTCTATCATGTCAAAAGTACAACAAACATCACCTTTCATTTGCTGAATGAGACTAGTACTACTCCCAGTGATGGCTATATCATCAACATATATAATGAGAATCAAGATATCATCACCAAACACCTTTACATAGAGAGTTAGTTCTGATTTACACCTTTTAAAACCTGACTCCCTAAGATATGAGTCTATTTTTATATACCAGGCTCAAGGAGCCTGCTTAAGTCCATAAAAGGACTTGATCAACCTACAAACAAGATGTTCCTTACTAGGAACTTGAAAACTCTATGGCTAAACCATTTAGACTTCTTCCTTCAAATCTCCATTCAAGAAAGCACTCTTTACATCCATTTGGTGCACCTACCATCCAAACTGAGCAGAAATAGTAATAATCAAATGAAAAGTTACCATCTTGGTGGTTGGAGAAAAAGTCTCCTCATAATCAACCCCTTCCTCTTATGCATAACCTTTTGCAACAAGTCTAGCTTTGTGTTTGTCCAAGGAACCATCTGCTTTGTATTTTACCTTATAAATCCACTTACAACCAATGGATTTCTTTCCAGGTGGTAGTTCCATCAACTTCCAAGTCTTATTTTTCATCAAGGAATCATATTCCAATTGCATAGCTGATTCCCACTCAGACTTCCCTTTGGCCTCTGAAAAAGAAGTAGGCTCAAATACTTGTGAAATAGCAATTGTTAGAGCAAGATTGACATGCTCACCTTTATTACCAAACTTCTTTCCTGATCTCAGTCTTCTACCTTCCACACCTTGTGGCAAGTCTCCTTCTTTTAGTGCTTCAATTGTGGCAGTATACCACTTTGGATTCTTTGGTTTTTCTGCTAGAACCTCACAATGACCTGTATCAATTCCCTCCCTAGATGTGATTCCATTGATGAACAAGAATCCTACTCACTTTTCACATTATAACTAATAATTGAATCATTAGATAACAATGACTCAATATCTAAAACTTGACCAATTGTTGTGAAGTATGGCATTTGTTCATTTACTATGACATATCTATTTACCACAACTTTGTTAATAGAAACATCAAGTAATTTGTAGGCCTTTGACTGATCACTGTATCCAACAAAAATTTATGCTTTACTTTTTGCATCCAAATTTCTTCTCTTTTGACTATGAATAACTGCAAAAGCTACACAACCAAAAATTCTGAAATCACTTACATCTGGAGTTTGACCTGACCAAGCCTCCTCTGGAGTCATATTCTCCAAAGATTTTGTAGGACTTTTGTTGAGGATGTATACTATTGTATTCACTACTTCTACCCAATACCTGTATGGGACATTTCTGCTTTGGACCAT
Organism: Torreya grandis; assembly: GCA_037957365.1. Lineage (NCBI taxonomy): Eukaryota > Viridiplantae > Streptophyta > Pinopsida > Cupressales > Taxaceae > Torreya > Torreya grandis. Next base: position 4,438,308 of record JARHVA010000122.1, on the reverse strand, counting down.
ACAATGAGCCATGTCCATCACCATCCTATTACACCTTTTCACAACTCTATTTTGCTACAGAGTGTAAGGTGTAGTGTATTGTCTGTGTATGCCTTCAGTGGCACAAAACTCCTTAAACTATTTTGAGATAAACTCACCCCCATTATCCATTCTAAGAGATTTCACTAGCCATCTTGCTTGTTTTTCAACCATAGCTTTCCAAGTAAGAAAGTTAGAAAAACAATCAGATTTATTCACTAGAAAGTATACCCACTTTTTCCTAGAGAAATCATCAACCAGTAATAGGAAATACCAGACACCAGAAGGGGTAGGTGTCTGCATTGAACCATGCAAATCTGCATGTACCAAATCCAATACTTCCTTTGCTCTCAAAGCTTTACCAACATCAACTGAATGTCTAACTTGCTTCCCCAACTGACATCCAGTACATACATGATGACTATGCCAAATAAAAGGAATTTTTTAACCATCTTAGTCTTACTCAATGTAGTCAAATACTAAAAATTCAAATGCCCATACCTTTCATGCCATAGTGAACTTGTACTATCAACCACTACAAGTGCACTTTCCTTTGCTTTGATTGGATCTGCAAGCTTATACAAGCCTTTCTCACCGATCCCAACAACAATAATTTTGTTATCTTTAGTGGTGACTAAACATTGTTGTTCTTGAAATTTTACAACAAAATCAGATTTTGAGGTGATCCCACTAATTAAAAGAAGGTTTTTGTTCATATTTGGTACATACCTAACATTCTTGAATGTATAATTTATTGTACCATCAAAAATTATATGAACATTAACAAATATTTTCATAAAATATGTTGTACCATCTCCCAAAGATACAAATTCATTACTACCGTTATCTTCAACAAAATACACATGCCAGTCCTTATGGCATGTATAATGGCAAGATGCCCCTAAATCAAAGTACCAAGCTCGATCCACCACAAAATTACCACTAGAAGCCATGAAAGCAAAATCTGGTGATTCCTCACCTTCACCTTCAGCTACATTTGCATGATGAGCTTTCATTCTGGGGTTAGCCATATCCTGTTGTCTTTTCTTGCAATCTTTCTTAAGGTGACCAAGTTTCTTATAGTAAAAACATTTCCATTTAGATCTTTTATTACCACTTACTTGTGAAGATTCTGATGGATAACTATTTTTACCAAACTGCTTACCCTTTTCCTTCATAAAGAATGTACTCTCTGTGGAAGTGGATGTAGACAACACTGCCTGCTCCTGGCGTTTCTCCTTTTGCAATAGCAATGTAGACAATGTTTTAAAATCCAAAGTCTGCATCTCAGCAATCATGTGTAAGGACTCCACAAATGACTCAAATGATGGTGGAAGATTTTGCATAACAAGAGCAATCAAATCTTGCTCATCAACAAGTTTTTGCACTACTTCCAACTGGTCACTGATGTCCTTGATCTACAATAAAAGCTCAGAAATAGAGCCACCTTCCTGCATCTTAGTGGAAAACAACAAATTCTTCAAATACAACACTCTACCAGCTTCAGAAGCCTGATATTTTGAAGATAAAGTTTTCCATAAATCTAATCCTATAGTCACATTTCTGAACTATGAGATTAGATTATCTGCTACTGACAATTTTAACAACATGAGAGCCTCATAATGACATTTATCATAGTCATTGGTAGCAATGGCAGGCCTTTGCTCTTAACCGAGCACTATTTGATCAATATTCATATATTCACATATTGTCAAAACCTATGACTCCACAAACTAAAGTTCTTTCTAGTCAATTTTTGAGAATCTGGTAGTAACAAGTGTTGAATACTAGCCATTTTACCTAGTTTTTCATGAAAATGATAAAATCAGAAAAACTATAATCACTTTTTTTTTTAAAATTCCTTCTACACACTGATTCTATATTGATACTGAACAACCCTATCCATTTTTAGCAACAAACTCAATACTGTTTTCAAGATCACAAAAATATTCTACCACTGAAATAATTAAATCGATAAAACTATAATTTTGATTTAAAAAACTCTTTCTCCATTGACATCCAGATAAAAAACCTAGAAAATAGTGAAATTTTTAGCTTCCCAAACACTTCTATGATTATTAGTCAGTAGTACGTCCCCAATAACCCTTATTGGCTAAAGTCTTGATTTATTTCAATTTAAAAAATCAAAAATAATTGAAATATTAAAACTTTAGGCTAAAATTTTTATAAAAATTCAGCCAATCAGAAAATTGGCCTACCTCTAAAATTTTAGGTGAAGATTCTAAGCCTGTTTATCAACCAAATTGCAAATCATTTTCACTAGTGTCTTAGTTTTGATTTAACTCATGATTTAGGCTTTTGTTTCACTGAAAAAGATGAAGAAATGAATTTTTTTGATTTTACTGAATCTGTCCCGTGCCCTTGCACATATAAATTCAATAGAGGCTTTTGAGCCTCTAAAACAGCCTATTTTCACTTCCTTTTGGTCTTATTTAGCCTTCTGATGCTTCCTGGCAATTTTTAGACCTTTTGGTTGAGTTTTTCAAATCTCATGATGCTTTCTCTCTCCTCAGCTCTCCACTGGGCACCTGAAGCTCCTCCTTGGCAAGACACCAACCTCTCTCTGGCTTCCACAAACCTCCACTCAAGTTCTACAAACCATAGGATCTAATACCATATTATATTAAACAAAACACAGAGAGAAAATGAGATTGAGAATAACAGAGCACATATTCAACATATTCAACAAAGCATGAAGGCCTATTAAATAGGCAAACAAATGAAATACCCATGAAGCATGAGACAGGTTTAATAAAACTAACCTACGTCGACTTGCATGAAATAGCAACGATCGAATAAACAACTAACCTCTTAACTAGAGTGGTTAAGGAAACTAACCAACATAAATTACCTTAGTAAATAACCTAAGGTAAATACAATAATATGCTAACAAATGCATCTCAACCATCATAATATCTATGACTTCAAAGTCACCATGCAAGCTCAATTCTATGACTTTTATCTTCACATCCTCTAATATACCAATTGGTTTAACACACCCATAATATACAAGACTTAGTGTAATTAGGTTATAACTTAGCACATGTTGACTAATAATGACCCATGTTGATCGAGGGATCATATTAATAGTGCTACTAAAATCAAACACTGCATTGAGTACATCATACCTTGTTATTTCAATGTCTATTATTAAATCAACATCCCATGGATTTTTGGTTTTGACATACCATATTATCCATTCCTCTCATGGATGTCCCTTCTATACACACTCTAGAAAATTATGGAGTAAATTAGTGATATTTTTTGAGATTTCCTCATTCCATAGTTTACTAAGGAGCTTCATCAAGTCTATTAAGGTAGTGACAATGCCATTTTTTCAAATGATCTAGACTATATACCCATATATTTCTATATCTATGGTTGAAACATCATTTTTTATAATCTATGTTACTTCATGCATTAACCCTTTCACTGTGAAAGGGTCTAGATACTTATCTGATTGTGATTTCTTGATCCCATGGTCTTGTGGCAATTCTAAATAGGATAATCCCTAATCTAAATATTGCTGACAAGTGATAGATTGTAAGAATGTATCCTCTTGGGGCTATGCATTTACCATATTTACATTTCTTACATCTTTATCCTCATGCTACTTTACCAACACTAAATAATGTTCTATATCATATTATTCAAAACCCCCACAATAGGTATAATAAGATTGATGTTGTAGATTAATAGGGAAATTCCTTTGTATATGGATGATTTTTTCACATAGATAACATTGAATTAGGGGTCATGGTTCATTTCCTCTACCTCCTTGTATTCTTCATGTTTCTACTCATTTTTGCTATTTAAATTTAGAAGAAGAAATAAACTAAGGTTAATGGTCAGGGGTTTGTATTTACCTCAATTAAGCTGTGCACCGTATCCACTTGTAGACAGAAAGAGACTTAAACAAAGAAAATGTTAGATAAAGATATAGTGGACTGCTAAGCAATATGCTCAGTCGCAGAAGTGCAAAGACTTCTTTGAGGGATGACAATCCACTTTTTATGGAAAAGAGTGTCGTATAAAGAGAAATAATAAAAGACTAAGAAAGAGAAAGTAGACAATGTGTACCTATTCTCTGCAATCAGTCTTACATAGTCACTGATGTCATTAGTCCTGCCAACATCAGTTTGTCGATATGCCAACGTTGGTTATGTTACTGATGTCAGTCAGGGTTGTGGTCGATGTCAGTCAAGGTAATGGGCCTTGGATGGGTTTTAGAATGTGCCTGTGGTCAATAGAGGGGTCTGGAAGGAGTCTGGGTCTATGCAGGGTTTGCAAGACAATAAATAGGGTCTGAGAGAGGGCAAAGGTAAAGGGTAGGTGTGTAAAAGGAGGTGGGAATAAAAGGAAGGCTTTTTAGCCTTTCTTTGGAGGAGGATGGGTTTGATTGATAGTATTCATAAATAGTAAAAAGAAACTAATTACTAATGTATTATAAACACTAAAATGAAATAGAAGAATACTTAGCTTTGGTTGTGGCTGATGTCAAAGATCTCGTGCAATATTTCCAATCCAATTTCTGGAGTGATTTTCTAGAGTTTTTGTATCCTGGAGAGTGAAAGTCAAAGTCTGATGCTTGGTCTCAGAGTGTGCGCATCCATGTCCAAGAGTCTGAGAGGAAGAATTCAAGATTTGAGAGAGTTCTGAGAGCGATTAGAGATTCAAATTCTAGATCTGGGCTCAAGGTTAGAACTCAGTTTAAGAAACTGACATCGGCAATCCCACAAGTGTCAGCTAACAATTGACCGATGTTGGTGGCCAAAGAATGGGTAAAAGGTCTATTTTTATCCCTTCACCCATTCTCCATCTGCCAAGTGCATTTGCCATTAGAGAATGGTCAAAGGATGGGGTTATTAGGCATGAGTGTTGGTTAGAAGGTTGGAATAGGTCTTAGGTAGTTATGATATGAAGGACTTAGTCATAAGGTGAGTCATGGGGTAGGAAATGGTCTTAGTGGTGAGGTGTCCAAGGTGAGGTGTCCTAGGTGATGTCATTAATCTAAAATAAGTAATTTATTTTAAATTAATAAGATGTGTAAGGGACCAAGGGGAGTCGACACAATTTTGGTGTCTACATTTGCCCCTTTTTGTCTTGTTGGTTGTTCTTGATGAATTGTAAGACAAAAATAAGGTGTTAGTTGCCCCAGGTATGGGATAAGGTATTCCCCCTCAAAGCGAGAGTTGAGAGAAGGGAACCCAAAATTGATTGTGAATTTGATAGGCAGTGGATGGGTATGGTGAAGTTGGAGTGTGAATGCTACAATATTTGAGATTGTGTGTATACCACTTCACATAATAGTAGGTTAAAGTGTCACAGGTAAGGTCGAGGAGTGCTACAATTGAAGTAATTAGGCCCCAGCTTTTTAGTCGTAGCTGATTGGGTTAAATGATCAAAGCTTTAGCTCTAATGGTCATCGTGTTCCAAGTATCCTAGGCTTAGGAAGTGCTCTTAGAAAACATGAAAATGTCACAAATATTGGGGATCAATTTGGTCATGATCTGACAATACATGTGAGGGTCATAATATGGGGTGCATACAATTTTATAACTATTTGTGAGGTAGCATATATGCAATCAAAACAACCAAGGCAAAGTTATCTCAAAAGTGGTCGTGGTCAGAGGAGATATGCACCATCTCCAAGGTTATTTGTCGAGTCAGGCTGAGATATAAGTGATCTCAAGTGTTTGATTGTTGTGGTGAGGGAGATATATGTGATCTCCAATGTGCCCCATGAGAAGTCTAAGATGACTTCTACAGTGTCAGGGCTAGTTGTTTGGGCATGATGTTTGGTATAGATAGTTCGTCCATTAAGTAGATGGATAAAGGAATGGCTGATGTCATTAGGGAGACGAATAGGTGAATGGATGAGCTAACCTCAGAAGACTGTTGCCTACATAACCCCTATTTCAAGGGCCTCAAGCTAATGTAGTTCTCCCCAAAAGGGAAGAAGAGTCAAAGAGGTTGATAGTTGTTTTGGTCAAGTTAGCATTGTTAGCATTTCCCATATGTGTGATGGTACATGCTTGAAAATGATGAGGATATGATGATGTTACAGCCTTTTCCATATTATGTGATGGTGTATTCTATAACACTGGTTATGTAATTTTTCATCCCTAGAAATTTTCCATATTCGTGATGGTGTATGCTAAAAATGAAATGAGATATTTATGCTTCAACAAGTTTCCATATTGGTGATGGTTTATGCTTGACATAAATTGTGTTGGGTTGATAGTTTCCATGTGTATTATTTTCCATAGAAACTAATGTGAATGGGCTATAATAGTTCATGATGTCGTGACGTCATGTTAGTGGTTATAAAAAGGTTTGGTTTGGTTTAGTTGGAAAATGTTTTGGTTTTGGTTTGGTTGTATGTGACAAAAATGTATAAGAAGTGAAAGCTGCATTGCTCTTTCATTGACAAGGACCATGATGATAACATACATAGGTTTTTTTGCAAACAAAATCCCTGTGAATGCATTACATCATTGACCATTGATTTATGTTAGAGAAGTAGTCGAATCACTTGACATTAAGTGAGCTCAAAATCCCTTGAGTATGTTGGGGTAATAGGTTTGATTATGTGATGATAGTGTAACCCTTTTTAGCAGGGATAACTTTGCCCCTTTTATAGGTGACCCTGAGAACGACTATAGATAATTCCATGACTTAATAGTTTGTCAGTAAATTTTTTTTTGGTAGACTGATCAATGCAAGATGTCTACTAGGGAATGTAGTCTTGTTTTATGGTCATGTGGTGATGTGTATGTAGCAAAATTTAGTCATAGCCATCCTTCGAGGGAATGGCCTATATCTTGCTTTGTATGTTTAGATGTCTATGAATAGCTATCCTTCAAGGGAGTAGTCTAGTAATTATAGCAATGATGTAGCTGTCCTTCAAGGGAACAGTCTACATTGATAGTTTATGACCTGTGAATAAGCATCCCAATTTTGTGTTTTGTTGACTGAAATTTTAGTCATGGACTTGACTATAGAAGTTTGGGGGTTTCCCTTTTATTAGGACAAAGCATTCATGCTTTACCAAAGGGTTGACTAATGTTTTTAAGGAAAAAGGGTTAATAGGAATAGGAATGATGATGATAGAGGTTGCTCAAGGGATGAGCTCAAGTTAAACGTCAAGTGATGATTACTTGATTAACAGTAGAATGGTCATAGATGTAAGTCATTAAGGGGCTCAAGTTCTAGCCGGTCTTTGAGAGAAGATAGACAATAAGTCCCTGATCCACACTTGTGCATTATGATGTAAGGTCTGAGCCAATTAGGAGCAAACTTGCCTCATTTGCTTCTTTCCATATTGGTCACGTGTTGGTTTTCTTTAAGGACAAGATCTCCAATTTTGAAATCTTACTCTTTCAAATTTTGGTTGTAGGCATGGTTGATGTGGTATTGGATGTGAATTAGGTTAAGAAGTTCGTAGATGTTTGGTTGAGGTCGTGATAGTTAGTACAAAGTCGAATTACCCCATTTGCTTTTGTGATAGGGACAATGTTTAACACCCATTGCAGATAATCAATGGGTTGGATAAATGAGACAGAGAGAAGATGATGAAGCTCCTCTTTGATAAGGAGTGTGATGCAAGGATGCATCCTATGAAGCTTTTGCTTGGCATGCTTAGTTTAAGAGGGAAAGATCCTGATCTTCCAGGTTGTAGTCTGGAATCTCAAAATCACTGAAGGTGATGGAGGCAATAGTTGGTAATTATTTGACTAAAGTAGCTAGTGGTTGGGGGTCTTCAGGTTGGACCTCCACTGCCTATAAAGCTTTGATTAAGGCTTGGAGATGTTGTGGAGAGCCTTGAATGAGGTTTTACAAAGACATTTTCACAGGGGTTTGATGAAGTTTTTTCACCATGGAGTCACAAAGTGGCTTCGAAGATGTTGGTTGGGATGTGCCCAAGATAGAAATCTTGGGTTTTGGTGGTTGAGAGGGCTTGACGAATGGATATGTCCAAGGGATAGAAACCTTATCTTTTCCTTTATCCTTCCTGGTTTGTGACCTGGTGGCCACATTAATGGTGTTGATTTCAAACAAAGGGGGAGAAGGTGGTAGAGGGACCATAGTCTTGCATTAAGATCTCGATTTAGGTGAGGATGTTTGGGATGCATGGGATGGTGTCAGTGGTTTGTTGAAAGGGTGGTCAAGAGGATCCTTGATGATAGGGGTGTCCTTTTTCAAGTGTTGATGAATGACAACTTTAAGAGCACAACAATGCTTAGTGTCATGTCTAGGTGTGCGATGATATGCACAAAATTTAGTGTCATCAAACCAAGATGGTTTTGATTCGAGAGTTGATGAGTGTGAAGGTGAGGAGGTTTGGGAGGCATGGGATGATGTTAGTAGTTTGTCAAAGGGGTCCTTAATGAGAAGGGTGCCTTTTTTCAGGTGTTGATGAATGACAACCTTAAGAGCACAACATTTTTTAGTATCATGCCCAGGTGTGTGATGATATGCATAGATTTGAGTGTCGTCAAACCAAGATGGTTTTGGTTCAAGAGGTTGGTATGACTTAATTGGCAAGAGAAAGATGTTAGAAGACTACAACAATTGGCGTAATAGTAAAGCATAAGAACCCACTAATGGGTCTATGTGCTTTATCATAGTAGGGGTTGACAACTTCTTCTTAGGAGTTGTAGGAGGAGTTTTTCGTACCATCTTTTTGTTTGCTGGTGTAACCACATGTGTAGATGGCACTTTCTTAGTGAGAGGTGTTGGATTTTTTGGAGGAAGTATGTTTGTGATGGGTAAAGGGAGTAATGGAGTCAATTTTTTTTTGTTAGGTGTTGGAGTTGGGAGCACTCCTATTAAAGTAGATGGATGTGGGCCCAAAATAGAGGGCAATGGTGAAGGTGGGGGAGGAGTTCTCCAACATGGCTTAGTAGCCTTATTTAGTGTATTTCGATGACTACTATTATGTGGGGTGAGGTTCAAGTCTACCTTCACTTATGGGTGAGTGAAGTTTGATATAGGGGAAATACCGAGAGATTTAACCTGTCTTGGTATGATGGACACCTATGAGAGTTTGGGTTCAGGTGATTGTGAGAGTGAAAATATGTCAGACTCAGCAATCACAGGCAAAAGGCGAGAGAAAATCATCACCAGATCTTCCTTAGCCAAAGTAGGTGAGGTGATGAGTTCTTCTCTCGGTGGAGAAGGCATTGGAGAATGTGGCTCTTCGAGAGGATAGAGTGCAGGGATGATCATGCTTTCGACATGTGGTCAAGTAGTGAGGAAAATATGATCCCCCATTGATGATAAGAAGGATGAGGGTGAGGCTGCCAGTGTTGGTGCCACCAAAACATCCTCCAATATGGGAGAGGTCAAAGTAGACTCTCCTACGTGTGAAAGGGGGTTGGATGAAGGACTGTCCTCCATCAGTGGAGGACAAATAAGAGAAGAAGGCTCTTTTACCTATGATGGACAAATAGGAGAAGAAGGCTCTTTTACCTGTGATGGATAAATAAGAGAAGAAGGTTCTTCTACCTGTGGTGGACAAATATGTTGATTAACCTCTTTAGACTGTGGGAGAGGTTGGTTAGGAATAAAACAAGAAACCATGTTGATCGTGCGTATATTATGCTCTTAGGGGTCATCAACCATGGTCTGAACATTATTTTGACTAGGGGGATGGTTAGGGAATGGTTGCCTAAATATATCTATGTTTTGGTTAGGTAGCACATTTGGGTTATCCAAAACAAGATCCCCCTTGTCTAGCATGTCCTGAATAACATTCTTGAAAGTTTTGCAATTGTTTGTGTCATGACTCTTGACACGATGATAGTTACAAAAGTCATTTTCCCTATACCATGTAGGGATGGCTTTTGAGGGGTCAAATTGGGGTGGTCAGATTTGAGGGAGATTGAGGACCCCCTGGTTGACTAGTTTATTCAACATGATAGCATATGATTCTCCTATTGGAGTGTATTGATGATATACGTGTCATTGTGTGAATTGTCTAGTGATGTATTCTAATGTGGAGGGCTCAGTGTGGTTGGTTGTGTTAGAGGATGATGACCTAAGTACCACAGCATTTGCCACTCCCTTGGACTTGGAGTGGGAAGAAGAAGATTTGGAAGAAGAAGGGTCATTAGATTTTGCGTTACTACACAATTTGACCTTATCTTCTTTGACTGCGTAGAGTTCAAGCTTTTGAGCCATAGTGAAAGCTTCATCAAATGTGTGAAAAGTTTAAACCCAAAAAGTGGATGAGATGTGCTGGGCACATGCTCTTGAAAAGAGCTCAATGAGCTCAATTTGAGGTAATGAAAAGGAGAGTTGGTTGATCAAACCTCTCCAACAAGTGATGAAGTCAGCTATTGATTCATCATCGAATTGTCTAATAGAATAAAGGTCTATGATGGAGACCTTTTTAGTGATGTTGATTGAAAAGTGGTCAAGAAATAGTTGAGCTAGTCGAGTGAAGTTAAAGAGAGAATGATTGGTAATAGAGCTATACCAATCAAGGGTGGCACCAGAAAGTGACATGGGGAATGTGCGAAGTAATAACGCATCATCGTGTGCTATAAGATAGCAAGCGTGTCTAAACACTCATAGGTGTTGTTGTGGGTCCTCTTTACTTTGAAAATGAGTAAATTTAGGGAGTTACCACTGGCTAGGATATGGTCAAATAGGCACCGAAGGGTGGATGGGTTTGTTGCATATTTATTCGTATGAAAGAACATTGCTTGAACCGGAAATGGATGTCTCAAGGTTAGACATCTTATCCATCAGCATCTTGATTAGATTAGCTAATGGATTGGTAGATGGGGCACCCCCTAAGTTATAGGGAACCTGGAAGGCATTAGGAGGGTGTATGATGTACTTGGTTGCGCTTGTATAGGTGCAACATATTGGTATTTCGTCATAGGGACTGATGTTGAGGTCAAGGGGGCTTGTGCCATGAAGTTGGAGGGCACAACTTGACTAGATGCCGCCAATGGTGGTTGGATGGTGGCGACACTAGTTAGAGGATAGGTAGTCACTCTTGTATTTATGGGTGCAAGAGTGGGTGGGATAGAAACAAGCAAGTTTTAAAAAGGTGTTAAACTTGCTTGAATTGTTTGTGGTTGAGGGGATACAAAAACCTCAATGGAGGTAGGTCTAGAAATAGAAGGAGAGGCCAAATATTGATCATTGGCCATGTTTGGGTTATTAGTTTAGGCAATGGCTTGAGTTATCATAGGTTGGGTAATGGAGGCTGTTGATATTATTGCCGTTTCAGCCAAAGAAGTTGGCATCCCATAAATTGGGTTACCTGAAGGATCTCGCATTTGGCTTCTATCGAGATAGTGTTGTTGAGCCTTGACGTTATGGTCAAGGAATCTCTCAAAATTTTGATCCCCATCAGGAACAATTGGAGGTTGATTGGGGGTTGGTTGAATAGGAGTATCCTCAGTGTCTGAAGCATACTCTATTAAAGGACTTGTTATGAAGGGCGAAGGTGGAAGTGGTTGTTGCCTTGCGTGGTCAAGAAGAGTTTTGGCTTGACTATGTGTCAAAACCATTTAAGACAAAATGATTCAGGTTTCAAAAACTCTATGTTTCAGTTTTAGAAAACCAAAATGTGTGTTTAACAACAAAAAAAAGTTGAGTTTTAAACTTGTTGTTTTGAAAGAAATTTTGTGGACAGTGACTGATGTCAGTGAAAAAACTGATAATGATGAAGATATGTTGCCGACGTTGGTGGAAAAATTGATGTCGGTGAAGATAAGTTGCTGATGTCAGTGGAAAAACCAATATCAGTGTCTGTGTATTTCCAAAAACTCAAAAAATTGAAAGTTTTTGGAATAAAGGAGAAATTTTGAGTTGTTTTTAGACCTCAGAATGATGCGACCTTACCAGCTCAAAAAACTAGATAAGAACAATAGAAATGATGATGGCAAGCAACCTCTAAATGTTAAATTCCTAAGAATAAAATTTTAGAGTCGTGGTGGCTTATGCCTTAAAAGAATGTGTTTAGGAATTGGGATTTTAGAACGGGTTCTAAAGAGGAAGTCTAAGGCTAGTTTCGGGTTATGTTTTGGTGCTCAAAAATCTATGTTAGGTTCTATATGTGGCCTGGTGCTAGGGGCTTGCTCCCTTCACTTCATGAACCCAGAGCTGAGCTGGGCTGCTTAGCCAATATATACTTCACTTATAGTTTATACTCTACCAGAGAACAGAGTGGGTCCTCCTCTTGGTGGTGAAATCCAATTAGGATCACCAGGAAGGGTAAGGTATCTGCTAGGTGATGAAATCCTAGATGGGCCTTGTCTCAAGTATGTTATATGTTTAATTTGATGTGAATGTGGTCTAGTTTTGTAACATATGTGCACTACAATTTATTCATAATGCATTTTTAATTACTAAGTGAGAGGGCTAAATATGCATTCAACAAGGAATGAAATGCAATAGTGTTTTTAACCCAAATTGAAATGTTTTGTTTAGATGCAAAAAAGTGGAGAAAAGGTTAAGAGTATGAATTTTCACTACTTTAAGATGCAGGAAAGAAGTGACAAGAAGAAAAAGAAAAATGTTCTTTTTAACTTGTGCTAATGGTTTATTTTCAAAATAAAAAGATAGGAGAGGATGTAAGAAGAGAATATAATGCACCTATATGAAAGTTTGCTTTTTTTTAGAAGAAATGAACCCAAGGAAAAATCCAGGGTCCCACCGGGCATGCCAGAATGTTTCTACTCATTTTTCCTATTTACATTCAGAAGAAGAAAGAAACTAAGGTTAATGGTCAGGGGTTTATACGTTACTCAGATTAACTTATGCACTATATCCAAGCGATGAAGGAGATACTCTTTGGCTGTGGAGGAAGACACCTGTAGACAGAAAGAGACTCAAACAAATAAAATTTTAGAGAAAGATATAATGGACTGCCAAGCAATATGCTCGGTCCCAGAAGTACAAAGACTTCTTTAAGGGATGATAGTCCACTTTTTATGGAAAAGAGTGTCGTATAAATAGAAATAATGAAAGACTAAGAAAGAGAAAGTAGACAATGCATACCTGTTCTCTGCAATTAGTCTTACATAGTCACCAATGTCGTTAGTCCTACCAGTGTCAGTTTGTCGATATGTCGATGTCGATTATGTTACCAATGTCAGTCAGGGTTATGGTCAATGTTGGTCAGGGCAATGGGCCTTGGACGGGTTTCAGAATGTGTCTATGGTCGACAGAGGGATATGGAAGGAGTCTAGGTCTGTGTAGGGTTTGTAAGACAATAAATAGGGCCTGAGAGAGGGCAAAGGTAAAGGGTAGGTGTGTAAAAGGAGGTGGGAATAAGAGGAAGGCTTTTCAGCCTTTCTCCGAAGGAGGTCGGGTCTGATTGATAGTATTCAGAAATAGTCTAATTACTAATGTATTCTAAACACTAAAATGAAATAGAAGAATACTTAGCTCTGGTTGTGGTTGATGTTGAATATCTCATACAATGTTTCAAATCCAATGTCTGGAGTGATTCTGTAGAGTTTCTATAGCCTAGAGAGTGAAATTCAAAGTCTGATGCTTGGTTTCAGAGTGTGTGCGTCCACGTCCAAGTGTCTGAGAGGAAGAATTCAGGATTTGAGAGAGAGTTTTGAGAGTGATTGAGATTCAGATTTTGGATTTGGGCTCAAGGTTAGAACTCAGTTTAAGAAACTAATGTCGGTGATCCTATCAGCATCAGCCTATAGTTGACTAACGTTAGTGGCCAAAGAATAGGTAAACGGTCTATTTTTATCCCTTCACCCATTCTCCATCCGCCAAGTGCATTTGTCATTGGAGAATAGTTGAAGGATGGGGTTATTAGGCATGAGTGTTGGTTAGAAGGTTGGAATGGGTCTTAGGTTGTTATGATATGAAGGACTTAGTCATAGGGTGAGTCATGGGGTAAGAAATGGTCTTAGTGGTGAGGTGTCCAAGGTGATGTGTCCTAGGTGATGTCATTAATCTAAAATAAGTAATTTATTTTAAATTAATAAGATGTGTAAGGGACCAAGGGGAGTCGACACAATTTTGGTGTCTACACTTCCTTAGTAAGCTCTTATTGTTCCTCCATAGTATCCTCTTCTATTTGATTAGAAATCCTAGTTACCAAATTGTTATGGTCCATAGTTCCTAGAATTCTATTATGGATTCCATTCTTATGGTTGTTAGTTACCCCAATATCCTCCATATTGAGATTGAGTTGGTTGTAGTGCCCAGTTAGGTTGCATTGGTTATGAGATCACAAGATTCCATAAATTTCAATTCTACATAGGAGATGTCCAATTTTGAATAGGTGGGTTCCATCTAGGTATGTTTATAGGCTGGTAGGTTGGTACTATCAATGACAAATGTGTTTAATTTGTATTAGTTCCAGACCTATTCACTTCAAGTGTGATGATAGCCTACATTATTATATTTTCTTTCTATATAGCTACTTTAAAGACATTTTTGGTAATATCTTCTCATAGTTATTATAGTGCTTAGAAGTTCTTCTTGTCATGGTTGTGGGCTTTTCATAAGTTGTACAAAGTATATGGGTTCCTTACATACTATTTTAGTAGATAACATTGAGATGTCACATATCTTACTATGCGATGGATATCACATAAATCAATTTTTATTCTTGGGCATTCACTCCTATGATACCCTTCTTTGCCACACTCCATATACCAAATAAATGACTTAGGTCTCTATGACACTTCTTATTGTTGTTATAATCTTTTTATGAGGATTTGTAAGGTTTTCTCTATCTACAAACTAGGAGCCAAAGCTCCCCCATAATCTTCAATCTACTCCACTTAGATTGTAGCTATTCTAGCTTCTACTTTATTAGTGAATTGGGATTGTGCATTAAAAAAAACATTATCCATGGTCATAGTCCCACTATGAACCAAGAATCCTTGTATTTGTCTACCATAACAAACTCAAATTTGTTTGTTATATCTAAAAATCTTTTATCATATTCAAAGACAATCTCTTTGGCTCCTTGCCTAATTTCCTTTATATCTTATATGGTCTAAGTAGGTCATTTCTAGACTTTAAATTATGTGATCAATATTATTTTGACTTATTTTAGTGTAGCTTGGTCAAAACCTTGATGAATTATAGTGTAGGTGAGTAGGTCTTGTTTTAGGTCTATAGACCCATTAGAAGGATCTAGATAGGTTAGTACCCCTAATTAAGCTTCCATAGTGATATTTCATATAGGTATCACAATTAATTTTATTTCAATTGGTGTCAGGGATGATTACAGTTTCATGGGATTCTATATAATTTGGATGAATCATAGTCTGGTGATAGTTGTGATGTCTCCTCTAGTTATATGGATGTGGTAGTCATAGAGATATTTCGATTATCTCCTTCCTCTTATTCTAAAATTTGAATTTATGTATTTAAATACTTATCTTATGAAATAATTAAAGGGTCTATCTCTATAGATAAAAATTCTATTATGTTCTTCTTCTATTGGTCTGAGAAACTCTAGGTAACTTCATGATATGTGATCTTTTGTACTTGTACAATTTTTTTGTGAACTTCTTCTGGAATTGGTCCTTACGAAGTGTTTTCATCTAAATCTATGTAGGAATTACTATGATTTTGAAAATAATTATGCTCAAGGGATGTGTGCTCCCTCGGGAAATGATTCTTACCTCCAAATAGGTATCTATCAAATATTGAACCTACACTATGTATGTGCGTATAGGGAAAAGCTTATTTTTATTTTTAAAATATCCTTTCTAGAAACTATGAACTTTTAACCATCTATTCTACTTCTATGCTACTACCTTCTTATTTCATCTATGCTAAATCTTCATCACTTCCTTATACTCTATCTTTAGTTTGCCTAGGTTCCTTGCTCTATCTCTCCTCATAGTGTACTTCTCCTTGTCATCTCCTTTTATCCAAATCATCATTACTATTAATCCTTCTCCTATTTGTAGATTCTTGAAACACACTCTATTTAATCCATCTCCTCTATTGTCATAACTTTCTTTCTAGATCCAAAGTTTTTTTCTGATCCTTTTCCTCTAGATTCTCCATGCCAGACTCACATTGAAAATATACCTTTTGATATTTTATTCATTTTCCCTTATGTCACACACACCCCCATGGTTCCCAAAAAGACAAATTAATATGGAAAGGAACAGGTTCCATCACTTTCTCCAAAACCAACATCTTTATGAGTGTAGGAAGTTGATACAATAATTTTCCTCTTATCCCTCTCATAAATAGATCATTTCCCCCTTCAAATTCTATGTAACCTTGTATTAAAAACTCTATGATATACATGTCAATGTTCAAATCTAACCAATGATCTATCACATGAGTCTAGCTAGTGTCTAAGGCCCGAAGGTGTTTGATCTTCACCTTAGACCATGTATGTCAATAGTCACACAAGATCTGGAATAATGATGTTTTAGATGAGCTAACCAATTAGCTTGTAATCTAGGTAATTCACACTAAAATATATAATAAATTTCACCATAAATATGTTCTTACATAATCTGATATACAAAACACCCTATTTTCTAAACTTCTTTCTACACAAACTTTGTGGTTTTATGATCTAGGCAATGTTCCACATCTCTTTGAATAGGAAACCACCTTAACATATCCTCAAACAATGAGTTCCACACTCTTCACACCATTATTAGTAGAGGTTCCTAGGTTCACTAGAACATGATAATTATAGAGATAACTCCTATGATTTAAGGAAGAGCTTATGATAAAGGAAAATAATTACATGATATTCAACTCTATACTACGATCAGAGGTTTATACAATCTTTAGTGATCCTATGAATATATAATTAGATAGATATTTAATGTCAATACTCATGTATTATAACATAGTTTTCAATATTTCAAAGAAATTACCTTTTAGTTATTCATTAACATAATAATATTTCTAATATTTGGAATTAATTTATAGACATGCAGAGGAAGGTTATCGTTACATCAATTTATTATGTAGTATCACCCAGCTTCACAATAAGTACATAATATTATATCGAAGACAAAACCTTTTTCATGAAACATAGTCTTATAAAACATATCAATAAACAAAAGATATATCTAACATATGAATCACAAATCCATCATATTAATCATCAATTACCAAATTTGCTTACAATCTACATACAATAAAGCACTCATTACACTTTCATTCCAGATATACAAGGTTATATTCATTCCTTCAAATGTTTAATAAGAAACTCTACTCATAATTCCCTCGTAAAATATTACCCAACACTATCCAACCCATTTTACTACAATCCACAAGAATATATAATCCTAAAAACTATATTATTATAACTGTGATGTCTATACATGGTGTCCAAGTATGTCAACCTATATTATGTTACTAAATATTCCATTTATGTGATCCCATCTGGAAATAAAATATATTTATAATAATATTATATAATAACAATTAACCAAAAATAAACCATGATCCCTATCCACATGGCACATTCATTTATGTGAGCGGATAGTGTACACATTCCCTGTCTAATAATGAAAAACACTAATGCCACTAATGATATTGGTGATAGAAGATAAAATACACATCCTACCATTCATTAAGTTGACCTCAATTGACCACCACCACACAACATGTAGCACCAAAACCATAGTCAAAATCAATATTATCATGTTGATCAACTCCCCTAGTTTCAGAACCAAACCTATTACCAAAGAAACAATCAATAAGGGTTTGGTCAATAGAAGCATAACATGAGGCTTAGGGAATATGTGCACAAAGTCTATTTCCTATTCCACCAAGTTATCATTCATAATAATTATAACTATAGTGAGTTCAATAATTTTATCCGAAGTCTCCCATGGGATTAAAGGCAAACATTTGTTGATATGTTCCTATGGAATTCTTGTACAAACCCTCATTCCCTTGAAAATGGTCATGTTTCCCTATAAAATTATAATAAAAAAATCTACCAAAACCCCTTTACTATCCAAAAAATATGTGTTACTCAAAATAAATGATAAGGTGATGCACATAACCACCCAATTTAACATAATCATCCCACAATGACATGCACTCATGATGCTAAAACATCCATCTCTAACACTGCCAATAGTAATGTCAATCCTAAGTTGGGAGTATAAGGAAAGAGTAAAATGTATAGAGTTTTATATTTATAAGTTAAATAGTATGTGAATACCATTATTTTCACTAGATAATATTATCCTATAACTTTTCATCCCTCAAATGTTTTGTAAACTGAGTCTATAATGAAACCCTAGGGAACCATGATTTGATCTCTAACTTGATAAAGACATTCTCCCACATATAATTTATTGATTTAATTATGAAATCCCACAATCATTAGTATTCTTTGATTGATGCCCTAGGACTGGGGCATTTTTCTAGTGTTATTCCTCCTCCATAAGCTCAAATCAACATGGTTGATATAGATATGTTTCCACTTAGTCAAGAATATTAAGATGTTAGTTATTTCATTGATTTTCATAGTATTAATCTTAATTATTAGATGGAAAGGATGGGAGATACAACCTTATTTATACATGTTTGGATTTACAATAATAATGTGAAGATATCCATGGTAGATGATGGGATGGTCATTAATATTATCCCTTTTTCTTTCCTAAAAGCCTTGGTTATGGGGAAACCAACTGTTATACAAATCATAGAACCCTTCAAGGATATGATAGCCTCAAATTAATTTCCATAAGAACCATCATATTCCTAGTCACTTTGGGTCCTAAGATGGTGCTAACCAAGTTATATGTCAGAAATAAAGATACCAACTATAGCATGATGTTGGGAAGGCCTTAGATACATAGGATGGAGGCAATCCCTTCAAACTTGTTTCATAAAATTAGTTCCTACACTTAGGAAAGTTATTCATAACCTATGGGGATCCTAAAAATTTATATATATTACAAGAAACCATGCATAAATATCCCATGTTACATATCAATTAACATCTACCTACCGCTGGGGTCATAAAAACCCCACAATTGGTTGACATTATTATAACTATGAACTCCTAGGTGGTTAACCTAAATAACGGGGATAAAATTCCTTAGGATCAACTAAAATAAAAATTAGAAGAAAAGGGCATAGTGATGACTGATAAATCCACTAGTCTAGAGCTAGTCACTAGTTTGGTAGTATCCACCATGTCTATAATTGAAAGCATCAATATCTTGGACAAAGACATGCCACTCATCCTATTATTTGACTCATGAGGAGTAGGGACCTATAAATTCTCTAATAATTAAAGTCACAAACCCCAAGAAGGGTTAGCTAGTCTACCTAATATTTGCATGATACCCACCTCCATAACAATCCTTCATGTGACTACCATTTCAATCTCCCAATGCTCAACCATATAGGGGAAATTTATACTTCACATACTAATCTTATTAATTTTGAACCTCTTTAGAGAATACTCTTGGATCACACTATGATAGGGCCATATCTGTTTCCTAGTTTTCCTAATCCACTAAGTTTGCTTCCTCCTAAGATGTCATCCATCCTACTTCTACCTACACTGGTGTTATTCATAGCATATGTCAAGTTTCCCAACATTTAGTTAGGCATTTTATTCTCCCTCGATTATGCTGGTACCTAAAGAGAATATTTATACCTTAATAATAGGTACCATAGAGATTAACATTGGGTCTCAAACTTATGTCCACATTACCATGAAGTGATCTCCCCCTCCTCTCAAAGAGGGGATCACCTAATAAACCATTCATTAATTTTTTATGAGCCTTATTACATATATAAATGAGATAAATAATACTAATAATGCATTATCAATAGTACTGTAAGCTTCATAATTATGTATACATACCACCTATGTCTAAATGAGATCCTAACTATGTTAACATACTCCCCACACTAAAAATCCATCATAACCATACCGGTATACTTTCCACACCAAAGATAAATCCTAGCCAATAACCTTTCAAGTTACCATAGGTGCTTACCTACCTCAATCTAGATATTAGAAGTAATCCCTTTGAGTTCCCTAAGGTTCTTACTTTCCTTAATTTAAACCATATAATTATACCTTTCATATTTTTGTAAGCCCAACCATTCATACCATGAAGGGGAAGGGCTCATTGTTTTTCTAAGTATTAGGACCAAGAATCCCAATAGGGGTTACCCAATGTTCTTTATATCCATATGGTTGAGATATCAAAAAAGTAGGTGACTTTACCAAATGATTAGCCCTCTTATACCAATGACTAGTGGGTCCTCTACTATGATTGGGCCAAGTGTCACTTAGGTGTTAGGGTAAGAGTTATTATTATCTCTCATAATGTAAAAATATTCCTTTTGGTTTCATGTTATTATTTAAGCATAAAAAAAATGGGCCCAAATATTAATCCTTGCTATTTTACATGCTCATTGAAAAATGTTTAGGAATTCAAAATTTAAATATCTAATGTGATTCATATTTGGTTACGAACCAAATTTCTAAGGTTAATCAAATGAAATATAAGCACCTTAAATTATATAAAGTCATTATGCAAAATATTTATAAAGACTTTCAATTTGTTTCTATAGAGACAATCCTTAGGGGAAGTAATTATCTTGTTGACTCCATGGATACTTCATTTTCACTCTTTGACCCTCATCTCACTATACTAGAGTCTAATTTCATAGTTTAAGTTAAGACATAAATTTTCTTATGTGCAAAAATCCTAGTGACCAAAATATCACCAATATTTTAAGAAATGACAGTCTATTAATACTTGACTTAATTGAGAATGATGAATTAATTATCAAGTTCTTATGATCTTATGATGACCTCTAATATTTTTACCACAAGAGAGGCTTCACTCTTACTTTTTATCCCACATCCTCTCTTGAGGGTGAATACTTATATTACTAAAAACACATTGTGGATTACTTGTCCTCAGATAATGAACATGACATTTTCAACATGGAGGGTAAAGATCTGGATTTTCCCCTAGTCTCTTACATGTTTAAAGAGGTAAATTCCTCCCTTATTGAAGAGACCATTGACATTAACATCAAGACTGAGGATATTCCCATAATTCTCAATCTTGGGTATTCATTATCCATATATGAGGTGGGATACCATAAGTGATACTCACTAAGATCTAAAAATCTTTAATTTTTGCTCACTATCATGGTAGGCATCAAACCTGATTTGGTTTTCTACAATCTAGTTACAATGCCTGATAAAAAAATTGGTTAAGCAATAACTCAGACCCATCAAGCCTTAGGTCATGTTGATTGTAAAAATGAAGTTATAAAACTTTTAAAATTCAGATTTATTAAGCTAAAGGACTATTCTAAGTGGATTTCCAACATTTTACCCATTCTAAAAAAATAGTAAGATCTAGATATGTATATAGTTTCAAGATAACCATAAAGCATGTCCAAAAGATGACTTTCCTCTCCTTTTCATTGACATAATTATCAATAAAATAACAATATGTGATTTTATATTAATTATGGATATCTTATTAGGGTATAATTATATTCACATTTATGATGAATATTAGAGTAATATCTTTTTTACTATGCCATGGGGTACTTTTTATTATGTTGTGATGCCTTTTGATCTCAAAATTGTGGGGAAACATACCAAAAATCCATGACTCATATATTCCTTGAAATTATTAATAATATATTGGAGATTTGTTTAGATGATATTTTAGGAAAATAGAGGATATTAATAGACCATTTAGAGGTGTTATGCACCATCGGTATCACTCTCAACCTGTAAAAATGTGTATGGAGTCATTGATGAAAAGTTCCTAGGGTATATCATCTCATGGTTGGGACTGATATTGACCCTTTCAAGATTTTAATGATCTTATAAATTCTTCATTAGATATATGAATTAAGAATCATAACATTATTGGGTAATCTAGGATCCATTTTATGGTTCATTCTTGATCTTACCTATGTCATTCGTCCTATCAATAACCCACTTAAAAAGATAAGTGGATTAATTTGGATAGATAATTTTTAGGAGGTATTTGAATTAGTTAAATTCTTCCTTAAGTCTTCCCCCAAACTCATATCACCTAAAATAAATAATCCATTGATAC
Source organism: Torreya grandis (assembly GCA_037957365.1). Classification (NCBI taxonomy): domain Eukaryota; kingdom Viridiplantae; phylum Streptophyta; class Pinopsida; order Cupressales; family Taxaceae; genus Torreya; species Torreya grandis. The sequence continues at coordinate 4,416,205 of JARHVA010000122.1, read as the reverse complement.
TTTACATTATATTAAGTGAAGTATCTCTCACTTGTATATTGTCTAAGGAGAAGGATACCGACAAAAAACATGCCATTTATTTCATTAGCCATACCCTTATCGATTATGAGATGTGATACATTTAAGTGGAAAAAGAATGATTAGCTATAGTGTTTTAAACCAAGTAGTCATAAATATATATACTCAATGAAGAAACAAGATTTATCATGAGATCTCATGCCCTAAATACTTTTCAAAGCCAAATAGCTCTCTCTATGAAGGCTAGGTGTTTCATCATGCTCTTGAGAAAGTTTGATTTAGCTTACTTCAACAAAAGTATATTAAGGGACATATAATTTTTGATTAATTGGCTTATTATCCCTTAAAAGTTAAGGAACTCATCAAAACTAACTTTATTGATGAATTGACCCGCTACATAGAAAAACTTGTTATTAGCTCTTCTCCTTGGTATATAAATATAATCAATTGCCTAATCAAACACACTTACCCTAAAGGTGTCATCTCAAAAAAATATGGTGCCTTCATATAATTTCATATAAGTATGTTATTTTATACATAGTCCCCTATTTTAAGGTCTTTAATGGCATGCTACTTAGATGTGTTGACTAGGAGGAATTAAAAAGGTCTTTTTTTATTATCATAGTGGTGTTTTTGGTGGACACTTTGGAGGCCATGTGACTAATCATAAATTCAATAGGATGGGATATTTATGGCCCACCTTATACCATGATGTGATTTAGTATGTGAATAAATGTGAGAAATGTCAACATTTTCCCATGAGATACATATTTCCACTAGGACATTACAACCCATAGTCACCCCATGGTCCATGTGGGGATTTGATTTAGTAGGTAAGCTTTCCCCTAATTATTCAAATGATCACCATTTAATTATCATATACATTAAATACTTTACCAAGTGGGAAAAATCTATGCGATTAAAAACTATCATGGGTTTAATCATCAAAAAATTTATCTTGAACTAAATCATTTTCTGATTTGGGATCCCATATGTCATCATTACTAACAATGGGTCCCATTTAAAAAGCCTCAAAATTCATGATCTATGTAATAAATTTTATATATCACACCACTCAACCTCCTTGTACTATCCACATGAAAATGGTCAGGCCAAAGATATTAACAAAACCCTAAAGTTAATTTTGGTAAAAAAATGTCAGAGATTCTAAATGATATTGGCCCTTATAGCTCTATCCAACACTTTGGGCTTATATAACAACTATTAATAAACCTATAAGGGAAAATTCATAATCACCCATGTTTTTATCTAAGGCTATAATACCCATGGAGGTAGAGATATCCACCCTTCACATTTCTCTCTATTGAGGTATGTTTGTGTTATTTATGATGTAGCATTGTTGTTGTCATTGATGTCAAAGTCATGACATATGTAATTTATGACAAGGTCAGTTTTGAGGCTATTCATGATGAAATGGTGTCAGATAAATAAGTTGTGTCTCTATTATAGGATATAATTTGAATTCAACCTAACATTTATTCTGAATATTGATGACATGTCAAGGTCAAGTTTAAGGTTCAAAAGAAGCATATTGTTAAGGACTAGTACTAAGGAGCATACAAGTTAAGCACACATGGGTCAACTAGTCCTTGTATTCTATATGAGGTCTTAACACAAGGTTATAATGTGATAAATCTCATAAATTCTATTGATAATAGCCTTTTCTTTAGAGAATCATGTTTAAATAATGATATTATTGAGAGCTAGCTTGTTTGTGTCCAAACTCTGAGTTCTAGGTATCTTGAGCAACCTAGTATAGCTCTATGAAGAAGATGTATGCATGAAGTGTTAGGTGTGGAGCCTAATTATATTCTAATATTAGAGGTTAAAATTTTTATGTTATTTTAGCTAGGTTTGGATCCCATTCTGTGAATACCTGATAAGAAGATAAATGATTGGGGGAGAAGTTTTTTATTAAAATTATCTTCTCCAATCATTTATCTTGTTATCAGGTATTCACAGAATGGGATCCAATCCTAGCTAAAATAACATAAAAATTTTAACCTCTAATATTAGAATATAATTAGGCTCCACACCTAACACTTCATGCATACATCTTCTTCATAGAGCTATACTAGGTTGCTCAAGATACCTAGAACTCAGAGTTTGGACACAAACAAGCTAGCTCTCAATAATGTCATTATTTAAACATGATTCTCTAAAGAAAAGGCTATTATCAATAGAATTTATGAGATTTATCACATTATAACCTTGTGTTAAGACCTCATATAGAATACAAGGACTAGTTGACCCATGTGTGCTTAACTTGTATGCTCCTCAGTAATGGTGCTTAACAATATGCTTCTTTTGAACCTTAAACTTGACCTTGACATGTCATCAATATTCAGAATAAATGTTAGGTTGAATTCAAATTATATCCTATAATAGAGACACAACTTATTTATCCGACACCATTTCATCATGAATAGCCTCAAAACTAACCTTGTCATAAATTACATATGTCATGACGTTGACATCAATGACAACAACAATGCTACATCATAAATAACACAAACATACCTCAATAGAGATAAATGTGAAGGGTGGATATCTCTACCTCCATGGGTAGTATAGCCTTAGATAAAAACATGGGTGATTATGAATTTGCCCTTATAGGTTTATTAATAGTTGTTATATAAGCCCAAAGTGTTGGATAGAGCTATAAGGGCCAATATCATTTAGAATCTCTGACATTTTTTACCAAAATTAACTTTAGGGTTTTGTTAATATCTTTGGCCTGACCATTTTCATGTGGATAGTACAAGGAGGTTGAGTGGTGTGATATATAAAATTTATTACATAGATCATGAATTTTGAGGCTTTTTAAATGGGACCCATTGTTAGTAATGATGACATATGGGATCCCAAATCAGAAAATGATTTAGTTTAAGATAATTTTTTTGATGATTAAACCCATGATAGTTTTTAATCGCATAGATTTTTCCCACTTGGTAAAGTATTTAATGTATATGATAATTAAATGGTGATCATTTGAATAAGTAGGGGAAAGCTTACCTACTAAATCAAATCCCCACATGGACCATGGGGTGACTATGGGTTGTAATGCCCTAGTGGAAATATGTATCTCATGGGAAAATGTTGACATTTCTCACATTTATTCACATACTAAATCACATCATGGTATAAGGTGGGCCATAAATATCCCATCCTATGGAATTTATGATCAGTCACATGGCCTCCAAAGTGTCCACCAGAAACACCACTATGATAATAAAAAAGGACCTTTTTAATTCCTCCTGGTCAACACATCTAAGTAGCATGTCATTAAAGACCTTAAAATAGGGGACTATGTATAAAATAACATACTTATATGAAATTATATGAAGGCACCATATTTTTTTGAGATGACACCTTTAGGGTAAGTGTGTTTGATTAGGCAATTGATTATATTTATATACCAAGGAGAAGAGCTAATAACAAGTTTTTCTATGTAGTGGGTCAATTCATCAATAAAGTTAGTTTTGATGAGTTCCTTAACTTTTAAGGGATAATAAGCCAATTAATCAAAAATTATATGTCCCTTAATATACTTTTGTTGAAGAAAGCTAAATCAAACTTTCTCAAGAGCATGATGAAACACCTAGCCTTCATAGAGAGAGCTATTTGGCTTTGAAAAGTATTTAGGGCATGAGATCTCATGATAAATCTTGTTTCTTCGTTGAGTATATATATTTATGACTACTTGGTTTAAAACACTATAGCTAATCATTCTTTTTCCACTTAAATGTATCACATCTCATAATCGATAAGGGTATGGCTAATGAAATAAATGGCATGTTTTTTGTCAGTATCCTTCTCCTTAGACAATATACAAGTGAGAGATACTTCACTTAATATAATGTAAAGTATCAATGGATTATTTATTTTAGGTGAATTTTAATAACAAGATAAATGTTATGTTCAAGGGTTTTAACCCTAAAATTTATTGATATATGGTTTAGATGTATGAGTGTGAAAAATATTGTACATAGAGAGGAGGCATAAAAGGTAGAGAGGTGTAACAAGGTTTTCTATATGATTTTATTTCTTTCTTATATTACTAGAAGTAATATTTTGGAAAAGTTTGGTGGATGTATCCCATCTTGGGTGAACCACATTAAATCTAGTGTCTCTTTTTATGAGCATGTTTATGTTTATTTTTTGAATGTTTAATTAATTCATTTCATAGTTTCTCTTGTATGCGATTTAGGGACTAATTTAGGTTTTCATTTATTCTAACATGAATCATGGTGTAATATTTGTGATTTGGGTTAGTACATGCTGTTGATGGCATAAAATTGTGCTAGATCCTAGCCAATCAACAATGGGAAGTTTCAAGCTGTGGGATGATGCAGCTTGAAACAACCTCCAGGTTTTAAAGAAGCTGGCCTCTTCTATTTATAGGTGTTGGGGAAAAGGGATAGGAGATTAACAGAAACACAAAATGTAGGAATTAAAACCTATCTATGGAAATGCGCCTGAGCATAATCCTAATCTTAACTTGTGCACATAGTGACTATTATAGGATTCTATTACATTTAAGAGCAGACAAGTGAATGATCAATGTAAAAGATTGGAATAACATAAATAGAAGGCTCACAACAGGGGAGTCTTTTGCTGAGATATAGGAATTGTCAACAAAGGCATAGTGTTCTATCTTCTTAGTAGAATCCTCCAATCACATTAGAGGCACAAAAGTCACACACAATTATGTAGACCTTCAGACTCTAGAAAATGAGACAAAATCAAATAACATTTCCAATCATAACACTAGAAAATCTACATTATAGACTACTTTGCAAATGACATAGACAACACCAACTAAGGCATGGAGCTTAAATTTCCTTAATTCATTTAGCCACATAAAGGGCACAGAAACATGCACGATTATATCAGCCTTACAACTCAAGAAAATTGAGACAAGAGCAAAGGATATTACTGGTCACAAACTTTAGAAAGTCTAAAACTATGAGAATTCCCCCCCCCCACCTTTTTTTAGATTTTACAATCCTCATATATAGCCTTGGATGTCTCTTTTGATCACTTTCTTTCCCACACAATCTTCTCCATCCTTCGCCTTCTTAGCCGCTCAACTATCTATTCTACCCCCACTATTAGGGGACAAACAAATGGTGCCTTCAATGTTATGGGGGGCTCCAAAAATCTACCTGATGAACTATTTCATCTAATCGAATTAACTCCAACTTATTTTCCCTCCATTTCACTTTAACAGGTAGGTGAGCACTTTGAAATAGAAGAGGACACTTAGCAATTTCATGAAAATTCCCTTTATGGTCTAGGAGGTACTAGAGAATGACACTTGGCACCTTCCACCTAATTCATCGAAGACATGTGGCTCTCTTCACTTCCCTTGGTTGTGCTGTAGATTTATTCGGGACACATATTAGACTTTTATGGCTAGTGACACTTGGTAGCTTTCGTATACCTTTGAAGTAACACTCGGGGCCTAGCACCATTTTATATTTGTTAATAGAGCTTCACAATGATTCTCTTGGGTGTTGACACATGGAGGCTTTTGTGGCTTCGAGGAAGATAAGTGGCATCTTTCGGTTCTTTGTCTAGGGGTATGTGGTGCCTTCCACTTTCTTTGGGGATGGAATAGAGAGGGACCTGAAAGGTGACACTTCGCAACCTCCGCTACACTTTGATACTTAGAAAAATGAATGACACCTTTATGCATTGAAGGGAAAGCATTAGACCCAGGCATTGAAATAAAGGCTCTTGGTAGTCGACACGTGGTGGCTTTCACTGCTTCTTCAAAAGGTAGTTCAGGGCCTCCGCAACTGCCACCTATCACTTTCTGCTCTCTGTTGCTTAGCTTGTTGAAAGTTTTAAAATGAAATGCGGATGCTGATATGAGATGTAGATGCTGACACATGGTGCATTCCACTTAACTATTGCTAGGTATGTGGCATGGTCCATGGTTCTCAAAAGTTACAAAAAGGGGACTCAGGGGATGCCACCTATCAGCTTTATCTTTCGAAAAGTGACACTTGGAAGCATCCACTTAAACTTGAACTTGGGCACAAATGAGATGAAGGAAATAAGAAGGGGAAGAAGACCTATGCTCAAAGGGTGACACTTGGCAACTTTCACTATATCCCAACACTTAGGCAAAATGAATTGGCCCTCTACTTTAAAATTCTGCCACCATGTCCAAGGTTTGTAGGAACCAAAATTGCAGTGCTTGGATCAAAAAATAATTAAATATGACGTAGAGTAAAAATTAATCTACAGTTATTGGCAACCACCAGGACTTTTGAGCCTACTCAAAAAGAACTTGACTCCCGCTATGCGGCCATGTGCTCAAAGAACACTTAATTAAAAGAAAAAATGGGAAAACTAAGCAAAAATATTGAAAGTAAACTTATATATACAACTAACCAGGTATATTTGCCTCCCACCTAGATCAAAAGGAACATTTATAAAGTCACCTTTGTGGCGAGAAGACTTATGGTGCTAGATAAATAGCTAAATGGGAAGGAGATGTTGTGACCTGCTCCTCTTGCCTGTCACCTTGCTTTGCTTGTATTTGAGTAAATTAGAATCAAACATGCTTCTGACATATACGCTTTGCTTGTCCTTGGAAGCTTGTTGAATGTTGGTCCTTCAGACTGGTGCTCCGTGTTATCAAGAAATCATCAGCTATTGATTCTTCACCATTAGCACTTTGATATCCATCACCTTTTGGCTCATCTTCTTCAAATTCTAGCTTTATCTCATCATCATGCTCTTTGATGACTTCATCCTCTTGCAAGGATGAATTAAAAAGCTGACATCTCTTTTGCATACTCATTTTAATCTCATGGCTTTCTTCTTCATCTAAAACCAACTCAGCACCTTCTGCCTCAATGACTTGGTCAAGGGAGTGTCCATGTTCCTCTATATCCTCTTGCAAAGTGAGGAAAAAATAAAAAATGATCTCCTCCTCATCAGAAGTTAAGGACAAATCTTGCAGCTTATCCTCCTGCTCATCAAAAGGGGAATCTATGGTGATCTCCTCCTCTTATATACTGATGTAATCCTCTTGATTTGCCATGAATTGAGCATATTCTTCTGCATACTCAATTGCCTCCTTCAAATATATTTTTCTTCAAAAGGGGATGAAGAAGAAGGATGTGATGGAAAATAAGAAGCTTCTTGAGTAGGGGTGGAAGGGACTTGAGGGGAAAGTGAGAGTTTGGGATCTTCTTCCCTTGCTGCTATCATAGACTCTGCATTATTGGGGAAGTGATCTTGATGGGTTTGACCCTACTCATGAATATGGGTGGCGTATGTCTGATATGGGATTTGTGGTGGTGGATATGAAGTTTGGTAGACTTGGTAAGGCTAGTTCTCATGAATGCTTAGCCTCTCTTCTAGGAACGCAATCAATCCACACACTTCTAACATCTCATATGTAAGTTCTTGCCAATTTGCCCTTTCAATGGGATGCCACTCACTTTTAATCAGATCTATTGATTCCCTTACTTGATAGATGATATGACAAGGAATATCTTGGCCATATCCCCTTCTACTGTCAAGCTCTAACACATATTTTTTAAATCCTAGCAATGTTTTCTTGAAAATAAAAATGAGATTATGTTGGGCATAAAACTGGTATAGCTTGTGGCCATGTGCATCCTCATTACTTGACATAATTCTAGGAGAAGTTTGTTTTTGATTAAATATATAAGGAAAATAAGACTCATAGCTATGAGTTACAGAGTTATACATACCAAAGGGATTTATTGATGATACTGCTTGATTGGCTGATGACTCAGAGTCATTGTTGGTGTTGATAAAAACCTCCAAAGGTAGATTGGCTGAAGAATACACCAAAATTCTTCAACTCTTTGAAAGATTGGTCCCATTGGGCATGCCAAAAACTGTCAATGGCATAAAATTGTGCTAGATCCTAGCCAATCAATAATGGGAAGTTTCAATCTGTGGGACAATGCGGCTTGAAACAACCTCCAAGTTTTAAAGAAGCTGAAATTTTCTATTTATAGGTGTTGGGGAAAAGGGATAGGAGATTAACAAAAATGCAAAATTCAAGAATTAAAACCTATCTATGGCGATGCGCCTGAGCATAATCCTAATCCTAACTTGAGCACATAGTGACTATTATAAAATTCTATTACATTTAAGAGTAGACAAGTGCATGATCAATGTAAAAGATTGGAATAATAGAAACAGAAGGCTCATAACAAGGGAGTCTTTTGCTAAGATATAGGAATTTTCAACAAAGGCATAGTGTTCTATCTTCTTAGTAGAATCCTCTAATCACATAATAGGCACAACATTCATCCACAGTTATTTAGAACTTCAAACTCTAGAAAATGAGACAAAATAAAATAACATTTCCAATCACAACACTAGAAAATCTACAGTATAGACTACTTTGAAAATGACACAAACAACACCAACCAAGGCATGGAGCTCAAATTTCCTTAATTCATTTAGCCACATAAAGGCCACAAAAACATGCATGATTATATCAACCTTACAACTCAAGAAAATTGAGACAAGAGCAAATGATATTACTAGTCACAAACCTCAGAAAGTCTAAAACTATGAGAATTCCCCCACCCCTTTTTTTAGATTTTACAATCCTCTTATATAGCCTTGGATGTCTTCTTTGATCACTTTCTTTCCCGCACAATATTCTCTGTCCTTCACCTCATTGGCCGCTCAACTATCTATTCTACCCCCGCTATTAGGGGACAAACAGATGGCACCTTCAATGCTGTAGGGGGCTTTAAAAATCTACCTAATGAACTATTTCATCTTCTCAAATTAACTCTAGCCATTTTCCCTCTATTTCACTTTAACAGGTAGGTGGGCACTTTGAAATAGAAGAGGACACTTAGCAATTTCATGAAAATTCCCTTTATGGTCTAGGAGGTACTGGAGAACAACACTTGGCACCTTCTGCCTAATTCATCAAAGACACGCAGCTCTCTTTTCTTCCCTTGGTTGTGTTGTAGATTTATTCGGGACACATATTAGACTTTTATAGCTGGTGACACTTGGTAGCTTTTGCAGACCTTTGAAGTAACACCCAGGGCCCAACACCATTTTATATTTGTCAATAGAGCTTCATGATGATTCTCTCAAGCATTGACATGTGGAGGCTTCCGCAGCTTTGAGGAAGATAAGTGGCATCTTTTGCTTCTTCATCTAGGGGTATGTGGTGCCTTCCACTTTCTTTGGGGATGGAATGGAGAGGGACCCAGAAGGTGACACTTGGTAGCCTCCGCCGTACTTTGATACTTAGCAAAATGAATGATGCCTTTATGCATTGAAGGGAAAGCATTAGACTCAGGCATTGAAACAAAGGCTCTTGGCAATCGACACGTGGTGGCTTCCACTACTTCTTTAAAAGGTAGTTCAGGGCCTCCACAATTGCCACCTGGTGCTTTCCACTCTCTCTATTGCTTAGCTTGTTGAAAGTCTTTGAATGAAATGCAGACACTGATATGAGATGTAGATGCTAACAGATGGTGCATTCCACTTAACTGCTACTGGGTATGTGGCATGGTCTTCACTTCTTGAATGTTATAAAAAGGGGACTCAGGGGACGCTAGCTATTGGCTTTGTGTCTTAGAAAGTGACACTTGGTATCATCTACTTAAACTTGAACTCAGGCACAAATGAGACAAAGGAAACAAGAATGGGAAGAAGACCTATGCTCGGAGAGTGACACTTGGCAACTTATACTGTATCCCAACACTTAGGTAAAATGAATCAGCCCTCTACTTTAAAATTTTGCCACCATGTCCAAGGTGTGTAGGAACCAAAATTGTAGCGCTTGGATCAAAAAATAATTAAATACAACATAGAGTAAAAATTACTCTACACATGCATAATAAAGTGTCTTAATATGTGTTAACAATGAGCAAGAGACAAATAATCTTATTAATGAGTTTTAAGGTCTAGTTTTGAGGCTTAATATTTACTTGAAAGACCTAGTGAAATGGCATAGGTATGGTAGTATGATGAGTTGAGCCATTTGAGACATGTGTGATCAAGGTTGATAGTTTATGAGTGAAATATGAGATCACATGACATGATTTTGATGTTTTTATCATAGTTCAAGAGGTTTCAAGGCATGACCATAGTCTAAGTGTGACTGGAAGTATAAGTCCTAGTATGCAAAGTGACTAAAGTGACCTAATTAAGGGTAAAGATCATTTCCAAGGAAGCCAAAGATGTTGATAACATTGATAGATGTGTGAAAGGTTATGTTAAATTTATGGACAAAGTTTGAGGTCAGTAATTAAAGAAGAAATCATCAAAACTGGTAATAAGGTCCTTTGTGTACACAAAATGGGGTGTTGTAGACCTGAGAAGAAAATTCTTATGGTTGTTGGCATGTGAAACCTTTGCATGAGATCCTAATAACTTCATGAAATTTAGGGAAGGTCTCTAGCTTGATTTTCCTAGTATTAGTTTTGGATTTTAATGGCAATCCTTTATGAATGATTGTTAAGAATAAAATCCAGTCAAAATGCTCTCAAACCCTTATAATGACCCAATAGGAAATCTATTATCAGTTATGGATTAGAATGGTGTTTTGACCTATTTTTATTTTTGGAATATGTATAGTAATCTCCAATATTTATCTAGGTGGTTTTTGTTTATCATGATAGTGAGTAGAAGTTACAAGAAACCCCTTATTTATAAGAATTTTATTTTAGAAGGTAGGGTTGACCAGGTCAAATCATTAAAATGGATGGAGGATGATGTGTAAGACTTATATTTTAATCCCATGAAAGTTTATGATCATGTTTTAGACCAAAAATGTGCTAAACTAGTCATGGAAGTTGGCCTATCACTAAATATGCTTGATGAGCAAAACAATGAGAAAATTAGGCAATAATGAGAATGAGATTAGTGATTGGTTATAGAGGAGTAAAGATGGATATTAATGCATGGGTTCATTATTAAATACATATTACTCCTAACACATTGGATTATAATTATTGATGATGCCTATAATCAAGTAAAAAGTTGTCATTAAACTGATCTATCTAACACAGTGAAGTCTATGTAGAGTGTAGTGAGATTGGTGTGTAAGACCACTATTGATATATGATCATGAAATATATATTTTAAGAGATTATATAAGGATTTTAAATTTTAAAACAATCCCATTGTAATATCACATAATTTTTCCCACATGTGTTCTAAAATTTGATTTTCTTTACTGTGTTTTTGATGCTGCAGGCAACTTTCTATGTGTATGTGAAAATGGTGTTTATGATTCATTTTGCACTAAGTTTAAGGGTCCAAAGTCATTGAATGTGTTATAAAATTATCATCAGATCATATTAATGTATTTATATTCATTCTAAGTCCATGTTTAAGTATGTATAATCAAATGTTTTTGACTATTTATTGACAGTGTTTAGTGATTCCGAGTCAGCCATTTACACGAGTGTTCCTAAGGCCTTTTAGCCTATGTGGTGAAAAATAAATAATTTATGGGAGAATTTTAATTCATAAATATTCTATTAATATTATTTTATATGTGGGTTATGTGTAAAAATTGTGTATATGGTTTATATTTTTAATACAAACTTTCTAGTAGTGAGAAGGCCTAATGATGAGTAGACCTAATTGGGTGGTTCAAGGTGTGAAATGAGACAAATGGTGATCAATGTATGAAATCATAAATTCATCATGTCTATAAATATATCTTGGCTTAGATAAGATAGAGAATACCTACACTTATGATTGGGAATATATTTATTAAACTAGAGCGGGACCAAGATGGGGATCTGCTAGAATTGATTAGGGGATCACTTATCACAATACACCATTCTATGAAGGGTTCCAAATCATAAAGTATAACATAATCATGAAAAAACTCTAAAATAGTCCTAGGTTTAATTTTAACTCTATTATAATAACAAGAAAGTAAATCTAATTTAGTGCAAACCAAAGCTTGTGGTACAAAGTGGGGGTTAAGAAAATAAACTAAACTAAACATGCATAGAAGACATATACTCACATCAATGTATACAGAATCATAATACATGGAAGAAATAAGCACAATTAAATTATATATCTATTCTTACAAATTAAAAATAAAGTTAGGAATACTTACCTTTGAAGACGAACCCATCAAGCCTTAATCTCTCCCTTAGCCAAGGTACTTCGCAAGAAATTATTGTGGTATGTAAGGATAACAATAACAAATCAGATTTAGGCTGCACAATCTATCTATGAATCTAAAAGACTTCTTCTTAAGATCCATATCTCCAAATGAATTATGGAACCTTAAGATTTATTCCTCAAGTAGAATGGTCAAAAAGTAGATGTTCATTTTCACTTATTCTTCTTTGCTTTTCTTATAAAAAATGGTTGGAAATGAACTTGTATATGTTGGTTGAATATTTTGTCGATCAGCATACTGATAAAAAAAATAGGTCTGATCATCCAAAGTAGGAAGATTGGTCATCCAAATGTGTAGGTTTACCACATCAAAAGGGGACTAATCTCTCCTCTCATCAAGGGGAGGTTCCCTATATATATATATATATATATATATATATATATATATATATATAGAAAATAATACTCAAGGGTAGGATAAACCATCCATCTCTCTTTTTTAGAGATTGCATGCAAATCAAAGGAAAAATCTCAAGGGAAATGATAGAAAGCACTCCTCTTCTTTCAGAATTACTATTCAGCAAACCACAAGAATACTCCTGCTAGTAATTTCAAAATGTAACTAAGGTCGTAGTAACCAACAAATTGAGATGTAGCACAAAGTCTCCACCTGAATTTCCCAAGAGTGAGATATGAAGGACAATGAGGGCACAAAGTCATCCCAAGGTCCTTTACATAGAAACAAAAAGAAAACACACTAAAGGCAATTGTGGGGGCACAAAGTCTCTCCATAGTTGTCTTCAGGATACCTTCCTGATTACTTTCACTAATTTTGCTTATTGAATTAAAGGAACAAAAAATATATTAAGGAAAAAGACATAAGAACAGTTTCCCCAACAATAAAGATATCATAGCACAAAGTCTGAAAGGTCACTTGCTTTCTTATTCCAATAACAAAATATGATCAACAATCTAAGCTCAAAGTCTTAGTAATTCCTTTCAATTTGGGTAGAGTTTTGTTTTTGATAATCAGAGAGAGCCGGATCCATAATAACAAGAGAGTCCCTTATATAACCTCTTCAAGAAGGACTTGGGAATAGTAACACATCATGTTGCATTGAATTTTGTTAAGAAGACATGATATAATTTAAGGGAATTTACCCATTTGCTTTTCTCAATGCAGAGAAATGGGTCACGCTATTGAAAGTTTGCATCTTTCAATATCCACTTGGCGATATACTTCTAGAAACATATTTGATGCACAAATGTTTTTGGTCATTCTTGGTCTTTACGCTCCTCTCATTGGTTCTTGCTTTTGGCCTTGGCCTTAAAGCCTTTGAATGCATTTGGGTCCATGCTTAAACTTTCAAGGATCAATGGCTATTTTATTGTTGTGACTTTGACATCTATGGGCACGTCACTTTCCTCGGCAATTCCTTTAGCTTTGTTGTTTGATCTTTCCTAGAGGGGACCTACCCTTTGGGGCCTTGAGAAATGGTCTGATTTGGGTCAGGAAGAGCCCCTTGAAAGGGTATCTACCCTTCAAGTGATCTTTGAATGGCCTTTAGGCTTCTTTTTTCCAGTGGGATTTATCCTTTATTTCCTTCAGACAAAATGTTCAAAGGAATTCCTTCAGGCAATTTGGCTGAAGGAAATCTTCCTTGCCTTGTCTTTCCACCAGGCTTTGCTTTGTTTTTCATGTGAATTTCTTTGGAAAAATTGTCTAGAGGATTTCACTTTGTCCTTTTCCTTATTCATTTCTTGAAGGAATTCACTTTGTTTATTTTTCTAGGGCAAATTTTTTGATGGGAATCCCTTTGCTCTTTTGGCCTTTGAATTGGTCCATTTGCCCCCTTTCTACCCTTTGCAAGGGTTGTTTGAGCTCCAAATTAGCCTTTCAAATTTTTTCAGTGGTTGATTTGGGCTTCTTAGTGTCCTCCACAAGGGTTGTTTGTCCCTTGGAAATTTGCCTTAGTCAATTTTATGTGAAACTCAAATGGTGACATGTGGTAACATCCACTGCTCTTAGAAACAAAGTGAAATGAGGATTGAAAGATGACACTTGGTAGCATCCACTGAGTTCTATCAGGTTTTTGTTTCCTTCCTTAGTCACTTTTGCCATAGAAATTCCCTCTATAAGGGAGCTTGTGTCTTTGATGCTTGGGGCACTCCTTTGAACTTGTCGCTTGAACCAACCGATTGAACCAAATTTGGTTCAATGGTTTAATGGTGCATTCCCTTGTTTCTATTGACCGCTCGAACCAAGATTCTTTGAAACAAGCCTTGTTGAACCCATTAAACCTTGAACCTGTTGAACCTCTAAACCAAAGTGGTTCAAGCCTCGGGAACTTATTCTTTTGATTGAACCTACGTGTAGAAGCCTTTAAACCTGTTAAACCATTAGTCCGTCACTTCCTTGTTCTTTTTAAGCTCTTTTATCTTCATTGTACTGGTTGAACCTTTGAACCTATGAACTCATTGAACCCTTTGGTTCAAGGTTCAATGGTTCAATCGGTTCATTCGCTTTATTTGGCTAAGTCCTTTTGATCTTTTTGAACCAAATGCATTGAACCATTTGGTCATTGAACCTATTGAACCATTGAACCAAAGTGGTTCAATGGTTCAATAATTCAATGGTTCAAGCCTTCTTCTCTTTGATAAGTGTTTTGAAGCCATTGAACCTTGAAGTAGTTAAACTTTAAACCTTGAAAAATGTGCTTAACTCTTGCTACTGATGTTGAACCGTTGAACCCATTGAACCCATTGAACCAAAATGGTTCAAGGTTCAACAGTTCAATGGTTCAATCCTTGCTTAGAAGCTTGCTGATGAACCCTTTTGGTTGAACCTTGTTATTGAACCAACTTTTAAATCACCGAAGTGTTGAGAGCTTGCTTCTTTACTGTAGAGTCTATAGAAATCAACCTGTGAAGCCCATAGAACTTAACCTACAGAGTCCATAGATTTTGTTCCTATCGAGTCCATAGATTCTCTTCCTATAGAGTCTATAGATTCTCTTCCTACAGAGTCTGTAGATTTAAGCCTGCAGAGTCTGTAGATTTTTGAGAAGCTTGAAAAATGAGGAATTTGAATTCTCAAAAAAAAATTTGAGAAGGGAAGATATTATTTTAGTCTGTTGAACCAAAATAGTTCACATGTTGTCCAAAAAATGAGAAATCTATTTTTGGGAACAACAACTGGCTCCACTTGGGGAACTTCTATCAATCATAAGAAAGAATTGAAGGGATTAGAATCTAGAATCTCCAGTGTCTTCATGTGTACCATTGGGCTATAGATTCATGTTACCCAAAAATGGAAGGCATCAAAAATGGAAACAAACAAAACAAAATAGAATTAAAAACTATACAAATATACATATGTATAGATGCAATGATCTGATACTTCAAGAGTTGAAGTGTTTTAGATGCTACCCATTATGAGGTAGAGAAAAGAGTGTGCCATCTTGATATTTTAATAGAAATGTATTTTCACCATTTTGTTGATGAATTATAAATGGGCCTCTCCAAAGGGAGTCAAACTTTCCATGCATCCCTTTTGGTTTTCTCCTTTTGTCCCACAACAGGACTTGATCCCCAATCTAGAAATCATGATTTTTGGCCTTTTGGTCAAAGAGTTTCTTTACCAGACTTTAATGAGTAGTAATTCGGTCCACCACCATGGTTCTCTATTCATCCAGCTTAGTCAAGCACATGATTCTCTTATCAAGAGAGATTTCATATGTCTGATCTTCAATTTCCTTTGCCAATTTCAAGGCTAGCAATTCTAAGGTGATTGGTATTTCAGCATTGATACCATAAAGAAGTTGAAAAAGAGAGATACCAATTGCCCTCTTTGGTTTGATTCTGTCTGCCCATAGAGCATCAATCAATGCTTTATTCCATGTCCTTTGATTGGCATCTGCTAGCTTCTTGATGATAGTTACCAGGTTCTTATTGCTTGATTCAGCTTGTCCATTCTCTTGTGGAAAATAATTAGAAGAATGGGAGAGTGTAATTCCATAATGGAAATAGAATTGTGTAATCTCTTGGGAGATGAAAGAAGTTACATTTTCAGTAACAATTTTGGTTGGAACTCCAAACTTGGAAATGATATTCTCCTTGAGAAAATTGCATATAACTTCTGAAGCAGCATGCTTGGTTGGGATTGCTTCTACCCACTTGGTGAAATAGTTAGTTGTTGTAATGACATAATCATGTTCAGCGCTTGAAGATGTGTTTATAGTCCCAATAAAATCAATCCCCCATTGCTGGAAAGGTTCTTCTATGATCACTAACTTGAGAGGTAGGGCAGCTAACTTGGGTCTTCCAATAAATTGCTGCCAGAGTTCACATTTTCTCACCCACTTATATGCATCTTAAAAAAGAGTTGGCCAGTAATACCTAGCTCACAGAATCTTGTGAGCAGTTACAAGAGTAGAAAAATGTCTTCCATAGGCTAGATTGTGGAAATATTTAAAAAATTGTCTTTGTTGCTCTTTGTCTACACAGTGAAGGAATACTCCATCTATGCTTCTCTTGTACAAGCCATTGTCCCAAAGGACAAAATTGGTAGATTTCAACTTGATAGTCCTTCTTTCTTTATAATATAAATGAGAAAGACATTCACCATAAGTAAGGAAATAAGAAATACCTAAATACCACTCATTGGTAGTGGAGACAAAAAGGACTATTGGTGTGTCTTCCACTTCAGCTTCTACATGTTGTGTATCTTCTGGCTCATTATCAGCGATTAATTGACATAGGCCTTTTCCCTTAACCAGCTTTGTTGGCTTGATGTCTAGATCAAAATCTTGGATCTTTGCAATCCAATTTCCTCTTTTTGTGCCAAACTCCTGATGAGTTAATATGAACTTGACTGTGGTGTCAGGAACTAAGGTAGTAGTGTGTGAATTTAGGATATAGAAGCATAAATGTTTGACTACTTTCACCACAGCATAAGCATGCTTCTCTATGTTTGAATACTTCATCTCATGGGTTTTGAGAGGGAAAATCATGAAATAAATAGGAGATTCCATACCTTCCTTATCCTATTGAACAAGAATTGCTAAAAACATGTGTTCTGAACCATAGCTGTATATGAAGAAATCTTTGTTGTAATCGAGACAAACCAAGGTAGGGGTTTGGGCAATGGCAGTCTAGATATCTTGAAATGCTGACTTGCCTTCTTTAGTCTAGCTGAAGGTGGTCTTCCCTTTCATCATGTTCACAATGTGTCTAGTCTTCTCAACAAATTTGGGGATAAACATCCATAAGAAATTCACCTTTCTGAAGAAAGAGTGAATAACATTTTTACTTGTAGGCAAATTAAGCTCTTGAATAGACTTGACTCTATTTGAGTCAATCTTTATGTCTTCTTTAGACACAATGTGTCTGAAGAGTTTCCCCTCTGTTACTCCAAAAATAGACTTCTTAGGGTTCAAGGAAATACCATTCTAGCAGCAGTGCTCCAGCACTTGTTGTAAGTGGTGTACATGATCAGAATGATGCTTTGAAAAGATGGTTAAGTCATCAAG
Organism: Torreya grandis; assembly: GCA_037957365.1. Classification (NCBI taxonomy): domain Eukaryota; kingdom Viridiplantae; phylum Streptophyta; class Pinopsida; order Cupressales; family Taxaceae; genus Torreya; species Torreya grandis. Next base: position 4,398,512 of record JARHVA010000122.1, on the reverse strand, counting down.
GTATACCACTATGAATTAACCCATCTCATCTTTGAAATCCAAGTCCATTTCTCTTTGAAAGGTGGCACCAACATTTATCAAGCTGAAAGGCATTCTTCTATATGCAAATGTACCCCAAGGTGTGGTGAATGCAGTCTTGTGTTGGTCTGCTTTACCAACTTCAACTTGATTATATTTTCAGAAGCCATCTAGCATTGATAACATCTTTGAACTTGTCACTGTTTGAAGCACTTGATCCATAATTAGCAAAGGGTAATTATCTTTCAAAGATGACTAATTCAGATTCTTGAAATCTACACAAATGCAAATTTCACCACTCTTCTTCCTTACAGGCACTATGTTTGCAATCCATGTGGAATGATGGATTAGGAAGATGATTCTAACATTTAACATTTTTTTATATCTCAGACAAAATAGTACCTGATATTTTTGAATTGTACTATCTAGATTTTTGCTTATAGGGCATTGAGTCAACATTGAGAGGAATGTCATGGAAGATTTCATCAGGTCTGAGAGACTTTAGGTCATCATAAGAATATGCTAAGACATCCATGTATTGACATAGTAAAGTGGTGAACTTGAATCTTTCTTCAGGGGTGCAACACTTACCAATGTTAACCATCTTGGGATTTTCTTTAGTAGTCAAATTTACTTGATCAAATTCCTGAGAGAAACTTGAATCTATTTGTTGTTGTTTGATGAATCTATCATGCTTGTCAAATAGTTTCTCAAGAGAAATTAGGCCTTTGAGAATTTTATTTCATTTCAGCTGTAAGAATTATTCATTTATATCTAAACTAGATTCAGAGGCTAATTCATACTTCTGAGGTTCACTGCCTTCAAAACGTAGTTGTTCAAAATTATTTTTTCATTCTAACAAGGCAATGATTTGATGATCATCATTGAATACTTGCCAATGATCAACATTATCAGGAATACTTGGTCTATAGACTAGCTCAATAGTATACTTGTCTTCTTTGAAATCTAAGTGAGGAACTAAAAGTGTTCCTGAAACAACAAGTGCATCAGCTCTAGCATTAGATTCCCTGGGTATGGCAGAGATGTTGAAAACATCAAATCTTGCAATTTGGTCCCAAACTAGGTTATGATAGTGGCATAATCTTTCATTCTTGGTTTGGTATAAGTTTCTCACTTGAAAAACCACTAATTCAACATCCCCTTTGGCATGAAGAAACTTGATGCCTTTGTCTTGAGCAGCCTTCAATCTAAGCAATAGAGATTCATATTCAGCTGTATTGTTAGTGTTTCTAAATTGTAATTTGTAAGATGAAGGAAACATATCTCCTTGAAGAGATATTAACACAATCCTAGATATTGAACCAGTAGAGGAGTAGTTGCCATCAAATTCTAGAGTCTATACTTCATCAAGTACTGATTTTTCTTTAGACTTTCCTTCATTAGAGAGGGAAGATCCTTCTTCATTTGTATTACAACCTACTAGTTCTTCTGCTATTCTAGTTGAAATAATTTTTGAGTTGACACTTTCAAGAATTTTATCAGATGTTTCACGCACTTCGTCTATAGATAAAAATTAGTTACCCGTACTTGAGGATTCAAAAAGAATTTAAGCTTCAGGGGCTGATGTTTGGGTGACCACATATTTTGCCTCCTTTTCAAGGAGCAACCTCTTCATTATGCCTTTGACAGGGATTCTTACCTCAGATAGGTCCATGCTTAGTTCTCCTCCAACATCCTTATAGAAATTTTGTCCAAGAAAAATCCCATAAGATGCTGGGACGTCAGCCACCAAGACAATCATCTTGATTCTCTTGTCTGGAAACATTGCAAATGCAAATTGGGCATCTTTGATTTGCCCCAGCAATGGTACTTGCTTATTTTCTATGGAGAAACATCTTCTAAATGTCTTGGTCAGTGTGAGGCCATGATATTCAGCTAATTTAGTAGGCATAACATTGTCAGATGCACTTGAGTCTATAATACAATTACTTAGCTTGTGACCATTTATTAATAGGAAAACATAGAAAGGTTCTATTTTCCTAGGGGAAGTTGGAGGAGTAATGATAAGATTATTCAGAATGGGCATGTTTTTTGGGGAATCAGGAGTTACTTTTTTAGCTTCTTATCCTATAAGGACAATTTAGTTCTTGACACATTGGACCAACTTATCCAATTGATTAGGATTGGACTGTAAATATTCAAATTCAGACATTTGTATTTTTGTCTTTTTGACATGATCTATTATGTCAAATGGCTAAATTGAGCTAGGTACAAAGGAAGTTATTTCAACCTTTTGGGTTTTAGGAGGGATAGGAGGAAGGCTGGTTTGCGAAATTAAAGTAGAAGGTGAAGGTGAAATTGATGTACTTGTCTTTTGGGTGATATCTAGATCTTTTGACTAAAAAGGCAAAGTGGTTCCATGCTTAGCAATTATAATTGTTTTTTGAGGTTACTCCTCTATCTTCCTTTTATCAGCTTGCTAGATTGATTGGTTCTTGGACATGATAAACACTACATATGATCCATTAAAAGCTTCTCCTTTACTTCTGAGTTCATCCTGGTAGTTTAAGAAACCAATGTGGGAGTCATTAGCTGATTCTTCTTGATTTTATACAAGGATATCAGCGTCATTTTCTTGACTCAATTTAGGCTAGAAAGAGAACTTTGATTCTGCTTCAAGATATCCCATTGCTGAATTTGTTGGAGGAGCTTCTAGGGCAAGTTTCCCTTGTGGGGGAGGAAGATGATTTTGTTGCCCTTGATTCTTGGTAGCATTGCCCTGATATGATTGATTTGGAAATGTCCTTGGCATAGCTCTATATGAAGGAGCAAAAGACATTCCTTGCGTCATTTACTTTTTGAGAGCAAGGAACTCATTTGCCAACTTTTGCACCATTGGATTTGTGGTGCCTATAGATGAATATTTAGATGATGATGAAGGTCTATTTCTATTTGGATCTCTTCTTATCTTCCTTACTAAGATAAGATCATCTTCTACCTCAGTGGCCAAATTTTGAGCTACAACAAGATCTATTTGACCAGCACATCTCAAAAGAAAACTTACTTTAGGTAACTAAGAATTAATGAAGAAGCATTTAAGATTCTCAGCTGTAGGTCAAGAAATTATAAGAATTATGTTCCTCAATTTGTCAAACTTGTCTATGAAGTCCCTCAATAGTTCATGAGGTTCTTTCTTCATATGTGTAAGTTGAGCTAGAAGTGCATGTGCATCTTCTATAGGTTTGAATCTGGATTCAAATGTAGCTTTGAGGGTATTCCAATCAGTTACTGACCGAACCTGTAGATGATAAAACCAATCTACAGCAGCACCTTGTAATGTTTCTACAAATAACCTAACTAGTACGTCTTTAAATTCTACTCCAATTACGCCATAGGCTATACTGAAGGCTGTAATGTGTTCATCAAGATGAACTTTCCCATCGCCATAGAATTTGGGGAAATTCTTCTTTGAACTACGTGGAAGCTCATGTAGAGGTGGAGTAAGATTGAGATGACCAAAAGAATTACCCTAGGGGCCTTTAACTACCATTATATGACTATGAAAAGGAGGAATAACAAATCTCAAAAGGGTAATTATTGGCAAAGCTTGATCAATAGTAGAAGTGGATACTTCGTTTGGCAATGAAGATCTAACTTTAGTAGGAGGAAAGCTCTTGGTTCATTGGAGTCGAGATGGTGAAGGAAAAAGATCAAAATTACTTTGCTGTACCAACTTGAATATAGGGTCAACAATACCTTTATCCCTTTGGCTTTATGTATACCTTGAATCTGCTAGATTGTGAAACAAAAATGAAAAGAATTGGTCTTGCTTTAGCTTGAAGCTTGAGGCTTTAAACTACGCATTCTTTCCCAGTTAGTGTGGAGGTGAATGGTAAGGTTATAATAATAATGGGTAAAACAAAGAAATAGAATGAAGTCTATAATGGATAATGGTAAAGATTGATTTCATCTAAAACTTGAGGTTTCAAAATGCAGATAACTATATCCCCAGTGGAGTCACCAAAAACTGTTGCTTGAATATTTTGTCGATCAGCATACTGATAAACAAAATAGGTCTGATCATCCAAAGTAGGAAGATTGGTCATCCAAATGTGTAGGTTTACCACATCAAAAGGGGACTAATCTCTCCTCTCATCAAGGGGAAGTTCCCTATTGTCCTTTGTATCTCACTCTTGGGTAATTCAGGTGGAGACTTTGTGCTACATCTCAATTTGCTGGTTACTATGACCTTGGTTACATTTTGCAATTACTACCATGAGTATTCTTATGGTTTGCTGAATAGTACTTATGAAAGAAGAGGAGTGCTTTCTATCATTTCCCTTGAGATTTTTCCATTGATTTCCATGCAACATCTCTGAAAAAAGAGAGATGGATGGTTTATCCTACCCTTGAGTATTATTTTCTATTTATATATATCTATGTGTGTGTGTGTGTGTATGTATATATATATATATATATATATATATATATATATATATATATATATATATATATATATAGAAAATAATACTCAAGGGTAGGATAAACCATCCATCCCTCTTTTTTTAGAGATGATGCATGCAAATCAAAGTAAAAATCTCAAGGGAAATGACAGAAAGCACTCCTCTTCTTTTAGAAGTACTTTTCAACAAACCACAAGAATACTCCTCGTAGTAATTACAAAATGTAACCAAGGTCGTATTAACCAGCAAATTGAGATGTAACACAAAGTCTCCACTTGAATTTCCCAAGAGTGAGATACGAAGGACAATGAGGGAACAAAGTCATCCCAAGGTCCTTTACATAGAAATAAAAAGAAAACACACTAAAGGTAATTATGGGGGCACAAAGTCTCTCCATAGTTGGGTTTAGGATACCTTCTGACTACTTTCACTAATTCTACTTATTAAATTAAAGGAACAAAAAATATATTAAGGAAAAAGACATAAGAACAGTTTCCCCAACAACAAAAATATCACAACACAAAGTCTAAAAAGTCACTTGCTTTCTTATTCCAATAACAAAATATGATCAACAATCTAAGCTCAAAGTCTCAGTAATGCCTTTCAATTTGGGCAGAGTTTTGTTTCTGATAATCAAAGAGAGCCCAATCCACAATAACAAGAGAGTCCCTTATATAGCCTCTTCAAGAAGGACTTGGGAATAGTAACACATCATGTTGCATTGAATTTTGTTAAGAAGACATGCTAGAATTTAGGGGCATTTACCCATTTACTTTTCTCAATACAGAGAAATGGGTCACGCTATTGAAAGTTTACATCTTTCAATAGCCACCTAGCGGTATACTTCTAGAAACATATTTGATGCACAAATGTTTTTGGTCATTCTTGCTCTTTACGCTCCTCTCAGTGGTTCTTCCATTTGGCCTTGGCCTTAAAGCCTTTGAATGCATTCAAGTCCACACTTAAACCTGCAAGGATCAATGGCTATTTCATTGTTGCAATTTTGACATTCGTGGGCACATCACTTTCCTCGACAATTCCTTTGGCTTTGTCATTTGATCTTTCTTAGAGGGGACCGACCCTTCAGGGCCTTGAGAAACAGTCTGCTTTGGGTTGGGAAGAGCCCCCCCACAAGGGTATTTTCCCTTTGAGTGATCTTCAGATGGCCTTTGGGCTTCTTTCTTCTAATGGGCTTTATCCTTTATTTCCTTCAGACAAAATGTCTGAAGGAATTCCTTTAGGCAATTCATTCAAAGGAAATCTTCCATGCCTTGTCTTTCTATCAGGCTTTGCTTTGTTTTTTAGGCAAATTCCTTCAAACAAATTGTCTAGAGGATTTCACTTTGTCCTTTGCCTTGTTCATTTTCTCAAAGGAATTCACTTTGTTTATTTTGTTGGGGGAACTTTTTTGAAGGAAATCCCTTTGCTCTTTTGGCCTTTGAATTGGTCTATTTGCACCCTTTCTACCCTCTTTAAGGGCTATTTGAGCTCCAAATTAGCCTTTCAAGTTTTTGCAACGGTTCATTTGGGCTTCTGAGTGTCTTCTGCAAGGGTTGTTTGTCCCTTGGAAATTTGCCTTAGTCAATTTTATGTGAATCTCAAATTGTGACACATGGCAACATTCACTGCTCTTAGAAACAAAGTGAAATGAGGCTCAAAAGATGACACTTGGTAGCATCCACTAATTTTTTTTAGGTTTTTGTTTCCTTCCTTAGTCACTTTTGCCACAAAAATTCCCTCCGCAAGGGCCCTTGTGTCTTTGAATCTTGGGGCACTCCTTTGAGCTTGTCGCTTGAACCGACCGATTGAACCAACTTTGGTTCAATGGTTCAATGGTTCATTCCCTTGTTTCTATTGACCACTTAAACCAAGATTCTTTGAAACAAGCCTTGTTGAACCCATTGAACCTTTGAACCAAAGTGGTTCAATGGTTCAACGGTTTAATGGTTCAAGCCTCAGGAACTTGTTCTTTTGATTGAACCTACGTGTAGAAGCCTTTAAACCTATTGAACCATTAGTCCATCACTTCCTTGTTCTTTCTAAGATCTTTGATCTTCATTATACTGGTTGAACCTATGAACTCGTTAAACCCTTTGGTTCAAGGTTTAATGGTTCAATCGATTCATTCCCTTTATTTGGCTAAGTCCTTTTAATCTTTTTGAACCAAACACATTGAACCATTTGGTCATTGAACCTGTTGAACCATTGAACCAAAGTGGTTCAATGGTTTAACGGTTCAATAGTTCATGCCTTCTTCTCTTTGATAAGTGTTTTGAATCCATTGAACCTTGAAGCCATTGAACTTTGAACCTTGACAAATGCGCTTAACTCTTGCTACTGATGTTGAAACTTTGAACCCCTTTAACCCGTTGAACCAAAATGGTTCAAGGTTCAAAGGTTCAATGGTTCAATCCTTGCTTAGAAGCTTGCTGATAAATCCTTTTGGTTGAACCTTGTTATTGAACCAACTTTGAAATTGCCTAAGTGTTGAGAGCTTGATTTTTTCCTATAGAGTTTATAGAAATCAACCTATGAAGCCCATAGAACTTGGCCTATAGAGTCCATAGATTTTATTCCTATAGATTCTCTTCCTACAGAGTCCATAGATTCTATTCTTACAGAGTCTGTAGATTCAAGCCTATAGAGTCCATAGATTCAATCCTGCAGAGTCCGTAAATTTAAGCTTGTAAAGTCCATAGATTTTTGAAAAGCTTGAAAAATGAGGAATTTGAATGCTCAAAAAAAAATTCAAGAAGGGAAGAGATTATTTTGGTCTATTGAACCAAAATAGTTCACATGTCCAAAAAATGAGAAATCTATTTTTGGGGACAACAGTATATATAGGTGGATCTTGCCCTAAATCCTTCTAAATATGTCAGCAATACAGGATCAACCCAGTCAACCCTATATGTTTTTGGGAGATAATTCACTAGGTCCTAAGCTAGGTTGACCAAAGGGATAATGATGTTCATAATGAAAAATACCCCTAAATAGTATAGGGTTGACCTAGTCAACCTTGTACAGTAATCAAAAGTTGAAAACTATAAAGGGTTGATCTAGTTGACCTAGTATAGTCAATTTGTTAAAAGGGGGTCAAAGAAAGGAGGATAAAGCATGACAGATGATCTTAATGGGTAAGCCTAAGAAGAACAAGCTTAGGCTAAATGATTTTTAGGAGATAAGTGTGTAGATGGCAAGTGGCAAAAGGGACAACAATCTTATGAATCACCAATGCTCTACCCACCCCATTCCCAGTGTACCCTATAAGGCATGCACTTAGAGAGATTAAAACTTGATAGGTTCTTACAAGATACAAAGTGTGAGTAATAAATAAAATTTAAAAGTATTATGTGTATACATATTCCCCACTCGAAGCACATCACATGCCATGTAAGTACAACATGGGATGGTGCTTCAGGAAATAAAACATGATAACACATAAAATTAATGCTAAGTAAAGTACAGTAAGAAAAAAATAAGATAAATAAAATGAGATAATTAAAAAACACATACCTTTACTTACCTTAGTGTTGTAGATAAAGAATTAGACTGCAAGAGATGTGAAGGTGTCCAATGTGAAGAATACTAGGTAAACCTATAGAAGTTAGTAGAAAAAAAGCCAAAAATCAAAAAATTGGAATATAGGCATATAATAGTGGAAAATATTCTCTACCTCATAATGAATCTAATGCATTTTATAGTTTAAAAAATGGATGAATAGAAACAAATATAGAGGCAAAAGAAGGAATCTGCAAGAAAATAATTAAAGAATTTGAATTTTGAAAAGGTGTTTTTAAATAGGGTGAAAAAGAAGTCATTTGGTTATGTTAACTTGTGAAAGAGAGAAAAAAGACCTTTGGATACAAAATAAGTTAAGATGGTTAGGAGATGACATGCTAGACAAGGAGGATCTCTAAGAGTAGTAACAAGTGCACTACAGGTATACAACTATGAATCTTAAGCCAATTTTTGAGTATTTTGTTGAATTTAGAGAATTTTTAGAAAAATGTATTTTTTAGTATTTCTAGATGTCAAAATGAAACAAAATTAAATTCTGTAGGTAGTAAATACCAATTATCTAAATGGTTTTGGAGGAATTAGGAATAAAACTACAATAAAGAACTTTTTAAATAAAATGTAAAGGGTCGGTAGCTAAAAACAACTAGGTCAACCCAATTGACCTAGTAGGTTGAAAATAAGCAAAATCCACACTACTAACCCAGTAGGTGTGTGCCAACCCTATACATTTTTTATACTACCAACTTAGTATAGTTTTCCAAAAAGTCTAGAATGATAATGTAGTACTAGGGAGGGGAAAATAAGAGGGTTGACTTAGATTTTTAAGTCAACCAAGGCAAAAAATAAGGAAATTTTAGTGAAACTAGGTTGACCAAAGAACCATAATTATATAAAAAAGCATGAAAAATTCTAAAAGAAGGTTATTATGGCTTGAAATGACTAAGGGTATAAAGGACCAAATAAGATAAAGATAGGAATGAATTAAAGTAATTTAGGCTTATTTTTTATTAAAATTGTAAAAAGAATGTATTTTGAGTATACATGACATGGAATATCTAATACATTTTTTGTTGTTTCTTGGTTGTAAGGATGACCTAGGTTATGGAAAATGGTAGACGTGTCTTGGCTACTTGATCTACTAGATCATCTAACCATAGGTGATAGATCTAGGTAGTAGTTGTAAGCCTAGGAGGGATAACTGACATATGAAAGATTCCCCCAAGTATAGATCTATTAGTCATATTCCTTGGATACTATGAATGATTAACTAATACCTTTAGATGGGAGATGGATGGGGATGTGGTAGAGGTAGTTATCACTCTATAGGATGTACATGCCATCCTAGGGCTACTGATGGTAGGATCACTAGTGACTAAAAGCATACTAGATAGCCTAGAGTAGAGGAGAGCCTTAGCCATGTGGACTACCAATTTGGATATGATATTATCAAGTATCATGGGCCATGCCCCATGTTATAGTGATATAGATAGTGAGATGTACAGACATAGTATGGTATCTATATGGGCACATAACAACTACATGGTCAAGTTGGTACATGTTTGCACTAGCTACAGTGACAACAAAGGTGCTTAGACATTATACTTGGTGGAAAGATCCACATCTAGTGGTATGGGTGCTAAGACAAATGGGTTTACCTCATCTGGTAACACCAATATTGATGATCGAGTAGTGGGATTGAAAAGTGAGAAAGCCACGAGGGAGGAGGGGACTAGGGCCACTAGTGATGAGGCTAATGTTTAGACCACATCATGAGTGACCATGGATTGGGAAAGCATGATAGGGAACATAGCAAGGGGAGAGGGGTGTAGAGGTAGTGGCACTAAATATACCACAAACAACTCCATAATGAGATGAGATATGACCATTGAGGACATGGTGTCTATGGAGGTATGAGGAGTAAGAGAGAGTATAGACTATCACCATCCCTGATGACCCAACAAGTGAGCTAGAGGAGAGCTAGATGATAGAGAGGCCATTTAGGCATAGGATGAGGTGGACATAAGTCATGGTAACTAGATTAAGCTAATGAGGTGACCTATAGAGGAGGTGCTATGAGGTTTTACACATGGAGAGATTGTGTTAGGTTGTCATGTAGATGGTGAGACCATAGTGGCTAAGACACATATAAGTAATAAAGATGATTAAATTATTTCTTAAGTTTTTATTTTTAAATAAAGACTAGAGGTAGATAGATATCACAAGATATGATAGTGATATAATATCTATTTGAGTGTGATTTTGTAAGAATAGTTGAGGATGAGGAGGAAAGATAGGGATACCTTATGAGGGTTGCACTCTATGATGTCCTGGATGAGACTCTACAGTCGTATGATCTTACTACATTAGAGGACCCTAGTGTACCATCTGCCCTAGCTCAGGTGAGTTGGTTCAGATTATCAATGGAAATAACAAGGTGAATACAAACACAAAGAGAGAAGAGATATAACCACCAATAGATATGGTTACAAGTGAGATATAAGAATGAAAGGCCCTAACATAGGAGAGAGCTATGCATCTGGATATAGTGATGTAGATGACACAGGCACATACGGTGATGTAGACTTAATTGGCATAGGTATAGGTATAGATAATGCACCTATAATGATAGGTATAGGGATTAAGATCTTGAATTACCTCCTTATAGTGTAATATTTAGAGTAGTCAGACCAAGGCCTTAATAGGCAATGTGGTTAGGCTAAGAGATAGATAGGATGGATCCTAGCCATAGAGTTGGAACATTATATATAGTTTTATTGTTATATCAAAACTCATGAGATGTATATATATGATGTATTATTTTGGCATATTGGATATTGGTTGTGTATGTTTCTTTTGTCATGGTTATGGTTGTGGATGCTTTGGATATATTTCTTTCTATCACATGTATTTATCTTTTATTGTATATGCTAAAGGAAATATATGAGATGTTGATTTTTTCTAGCATTATGTAAAATGAATGCATGGTTAAAAATAAATAGGTAAAAAGACTTGGTAAAATATAATCAATAAAAAATGTACTACACACTATTTCAAGTTGGTAAATGTGTAATAATAATAAAATGACTAAGTACAAAGAACCAAGGGATGATAAAACAAGATGGTAAAAAGTAATTTGTTTTTAAATCAAAGTGAAAGATTTTTTTACCAAATTAAAAAAAGTAAAATCATACTAAATTGCATTGGAAAGTATGAAAATAATTTAATAAAATGGAAGGTATGTAAAAGGGCACAAATGGTATAAAAACTAATAAATTAAGTCAATCAATTATACTAAATCATTTTGGGAAGTATAAGATAAAAACAAAATTGGAAAAGGATTGATCTTAAATTTATCATAGTAATTGAAGTTGGGAAGTATTAAAAAATGAAGAAATGGTTGTATTCTTACATGCACTCAAAAAATAAGAAGAAAAAGTGAAATAAAAATGAAGTATGCATAAAACAAACTAAATCAAGCTAAGAAACATGTCAATGATGTGTAACATCATAATCAATCACATATTATCTCATATTTGACACATGCAATTTTGTTTGTGACTTGTATTATTGGAATTTTTTTAAAAGAATGTCGGGTCTTATCCACAATCTTACACTGCAACTCATAAATAAAACACCACTGTGGTGGAATAATCAAGACAATCAGGTAACAATGGATGTGGGTAATTGGAATTAAAAAGGTTCTAATTTATGAGGATATCTAGGTCCTATGTATAGTCTTATAATGTAACTCACAAATGAAATCCCAAGGGAATTGATTACTATAAAAAATAATATTTATTAAGAAGAAATATGAGGGATATAGGGAATGAAAAAGGGAGTGTAAATATCAATACTTAGGTGTCTTATGAGAAAACCTTAGGAGGTAAGATGCATACTAAGGACACAAGAAGACACTAAGTGACTAGTGACCATTAATATACAAAGAAAACCTATTCACTATAGACACAAATCTTTGTAGGTAGATAAGTGTGCCACTAATATCAAATCATGAAGGTAGATTGGTACAATAAAATGGAGATAAACCTAACTTCCCATGATGTGCTCCCCATTCTTCAAGACCCCTTATAGAGCCATTAGTTTACTATGAAGATTGGGTACTTATGTGAGAAAGTAAGCAACACTAAAAGATTTTTTTATTCTCCTTTTCTAATCTATTGGCCTACCACACCCCAAAGGACCTCAGTTCTACCCTAAGGCCAACTATGGAGTTTGAGCTTTGACTAAAGGAAGGAGATTTGCTTTGACTCACATCTTTTAGTGTGATTTGACTTTAAGAAATATTTTTACCTTTTATATCATTACCTTTTGGAAAATGATTTAGCTTTTAATTTTTTATGGCTTCTTAAGATTATTCCACCATACAAATTTGAAATGACCAATCATGAGAGATCTAGTGATACACACAAATGACCTATAGGCTAAATATAAAGGAAGCTAAGTAACCAAAGACAAAGATTGACTAGGACACTTAGAATTAACAATGAACTAGCATGTGATCTCAAGTCTCAACCATGTATATGCTTATTTTATGAAAAAGGAAGAATGGAAAAAGGATATCTAAAGGTGGATAGTATAAGGAAAGTATAATGTGATGAATTATTTTTTAATTGATCACATGGTAAAGGGAAATAAGAACCAAAGGGGATAAGGTTTGTATAACCAAGTCATAATGATGATTATCTATGAAAAATAGATATAAGAAAGCAAACAATCATGAAGTAACAAGAAGCAAGTTTTTAGAAAAACTCAAGAAAGAAAGAGGAGGAAATGATATAATCATATGCAAATAGAAATGATAATATAAGTAGGATATAGTAAAAAAAGTAAAAAATAACTATATAAGAAAAATATGAATTTTACACAACATCAAATGATATAACAGATAGATAAAAATAAAATTGGAGCACACGTCCAATCATAATGTAAATGTAAAGGCACCATGTATGTGCTCATAAGTACTGATAAATCTATCCATGCACATTATCTAAGATATTGGATAAATATTTTTGCAGATGGATATGAACTACTACTAATGCCTCATCAATATTCAACGAAAATTGGGAAAAGACCTCTTTTAATCTTCTCAACTAAAAAAGTAAGAATAATTGATAGATCATGTTGAGGAAAATCATGCAAGGGATACTCAGGAGAATGCATGGAGTGGGATCTATGGGAGATGTAGGAATCACTGATGGAGAAGGATCCATGGATGAAAGACTCATGGGTGGAGAAGAATTCATAGGTGAGGGAAGGTCTACAGGTGAAAGAATCATGGGTGGAGGCACAAAAGGTGACAAAGGGACAACAGGGGGGATGGAACCACTAGAGGTGGAGCCATGGGAGAAGAAAGAGAAGCCTTATTATGAGGATGACCTATTGGAGGAATAGAATAAGGTCTAAGAATAGCTATAAGGTATCTTTAATGTGTTGTTTAAGGATACAACAATGATCAGTGTGATGGGTGCCACATTAGTTTCATAGATAATACACCTCACCATACTTAGGCATATATTCAAGTAGAATCTTTGGGGGAGGTGTGGTTTTGTCTGAAAAATGAGAGGAAGTATCAATATATTATCATAACTTACATTAATGGGTATAATAATGATTATATCTTTCATGAAAGTAACATATACACTTGTGAATGGTCTTAGGAGAAGCACTCATAGAAGGAGTTATAATAGAAGTGGAATAAGATAGAGAGGAACCATCAACCCATTTGGTGGTAAATAGATCCATCTTAAGTAGGTGAATAAAACCATCACCAATAAAAAGTGGTGATGGAGGAGGAATGAAACTAGGCTCAACAAAAGGAGCAATGGGATGAGAAGTAGGGGTAGGCTCAGTGAAAGCAAGATTGAGAACAAGCTCAACTATAGCAGGAGTGGAAATAGGCTCCAATAAGGGATATACTAAAGGAGGGGAAATATCTAAAGAAGGCATAAGGAGGGTTTCACTAATATCAAGAATAAACAAACTATGGTGATAAGGGAATCTAGAAAAATGGTAAGTCCCAATCATAACACGATCCATGAGCATACTCATATGAAGATCCTCTAAAATTAGAGGTGTTAGCACCATATCTACCCTATGATAGAGAGAAAAAATACTAAAATTAGGAAACATAAATGAAGGAAAATGGGAATATACATGAAAATAATCAAATAAAGAAGAATGATAATGGACAATCTTAGCATCACAGGTCTATACAAGACTGCTAAGGAATGGATCATATAAGGAATAACCATCATCATAATCTGGGGTATGAATATCAATGACACAAGTATGGATTACCTTGTCATATGAGTAAGTTTGGTGAATAGAATGTTGAGTCTTGGTTAAGACTACATGGATATCATCACAAGGATGCTTACGAGAATGAGGCTACAAGGAAGTAATAAGTTGTGAGATGAGATGAGGTGAGAGATTAGAAGTTTTAATCTTTAGGTTAATCTCATTAGGCTCATCATCATCATAACCTAAGAGTTTAGTAGGAATGTTCCCAATGAGTTTGGGATGCCCATTATAACCTTGGGTTAAATTAATGGGAAAATTAAGACACTATGACTCATAGATTGGAACACTAGGCAAAGGTTCAAGAGTAAGAATCTTGAAGACACCGAATCTTGGAAATTTTTAAAATTATAAGGGTTAATATCACCTTGAATCCTACAAATGGATCCATTAAGAGGTAATTTAATGCATTGGTAGGTAGAAGAAGCACTAACTCTCATATAATTAGTCCACAACCTACCAAGCAAGATGTTATAAGAAAGGGGAAAGTTAAATATTATCACCTTCACATAGGTAGTGATAGGTGGAATAGTAATGGGAAGCCACACATAACCTAGATGAGGCATTTTCCTTCTATCATATCCTTGGTAGGTGTTGTGTGTAGACTTAAGATTATATTCTAAATATCCAAGGATCTTAATGAAGTCAAGAGAGGCAACTCAAGCACCAAACACCTTGTCAATAAATGCATTCTTAACTTGGATATTGCCTATTTAAAAACTAATGAATAAGGAAGGATCATCCTCATGAATCATAATCTCATTAGGAATCATAGAAGCTAAATAAAATTTTAAATAAAGAGAAGTGTCTATATTTCCGTCAACGTTGATAGACATCTCTTCACATTATTGTGATATACTATCCTCAGATCCTTTTAAGGCAACCTCTTGTCATATTAGGGGAGGCTGAGGGGAATTTAAATTAAATAATAGTTGCATAAGATGGTTTCTATGAAATTAATAAATCCTCATAAGCTCAAGGAATACAATTTGGGATAGGAGATTAGTGAGTTCCTCAATGGGATCCCACTCATCATAACCCATAAGAATGTCATTATATATAGGTAAATAATGATTAAGGAGGTCCTTGAAAAGAGGAGCTGAAGTACATTGGAATTTATGTTGGTAAGAAGAAGAAGGTTTAGAACAAGGTTATAAATCATGTTGAGATGATGAAGTAGTTGATTCAAGTTGATTTTGAGAATTGGTAGAAGAAGTGTTAGTATAAATTTGAGTATCATTAGTGTTAGAAGATCATGAAAGAGTAATTAAAATAGAATAGGAGGTGTTACCCAAGGGAGAGTCAGAAATTTAATCATCAAAAGTAATAAGGTCATCCTGCCCTGACTAATTTAAATGAGATGGAGAAGAATCTTGGATAACATTATATGTTCTAGATGGAGTGTGGATAGGTTGGGAATTGATAAAAGTAACCACCCTTCATATATTATTCATGTTAACCACATTCTCTTTTAAAGTGGGTTCAATAAGACTTTATACATTATTGGTGGAAGGGGTGGATTTATTTTGATTGTCTTGAATAGTTTGATGATTAGGAAGAGGGTCTTTGTAGATAGCCAAATGAGCATTGGCTTGGTTCAAGGCTTGAGTTTTATCATTTGATTTATTATCCTTGAAATCAATTTCATAATATTATTGGTGATTTAGAATGATATAATCATGATCAAAATTAGGACCAAGAATAAAATCCATATCTAAATTATGAAGTTTTCTACAAGTCTCATGAGAATGACCCTAACTAGCATGAAACTAAAAAAACTTGTTTGGATGGGTAGGGTCAAGTTCTCATGGAAGAGTCATAGGTATATGCTTAAATAATTCAACTTAGGACAGAGGTTTATGAACATTAATGTTGTTTGGTGAAGATAAGTGAAGATTGGTATATTTTTGAGAAGGGGGAATTAGTTTCGATGAAGGGGTAGGAATGATACTTTGAACATTATGAATGGTGTCATAAGAATATATAACACCATCATTTGTAAAATTTAAATTTTTGTTTTTAAGTAAGAAATGAGGACCTAAATTTTTTTGGGGTGTCTCAAATTAATGCATAAGGAAATCTTGTCATTTATCTTGGTCAATAGCCTCCTCCAATGTATATGGAGAAAGAGTGTGAACCTAATATTGAAGTTTAGAAAAAAGGGCATTGGTAAAGAGATGGAAAATATTGTCTTAGGATATGTTATGTTCACATTTATTTGACAAAAAATTCCACATTTTAACAAAGGCTTGAGTGGTTTCATTTTCAAGTTGTTTGCAATTTATGAAGTGGGCCAAATTGTTTTTAGGAAGATCACTAGTTTTGAATTCCTGAACTAAAGCATTCACTAAATCCTCCAATCTAGTAATGGAATGAGGTCTAAATTGGTTGTACCAATCCAAGGCATCACCTATGAGATTTTTGGCTAAGATTTTGGTGGGGTAAAGGTGTTCAATTTGACCCAATCCTTATAAAGATTTCATAATGTTTTAATATGAAGGGTGGGATCAGTTGATCCATTATAATAAATTGTATTTATGATACCTCTAATATCAATGTTAGCAATTTGAGTAGTGAGAGGTTCATTTTTTAGATGGTTAATGGTTTTGTTGACCAAAGGAGGTTAAGGAATGAGATTTCCTTAATAATCTTGAAGAGGAGGATGGGGAACATTTTGGTTATGTGTGCCGCAAGCCATTGGTTGAGGATGAATTTAAAGATGGAGAAGGTGGTTTTGCATTCTCATCATTTTTTTTATGAGCTTGAAAGGTATTTATTTGATTGAGTGTTTGTAGTAATAGTTGATGTGTTTGATTATCATTTTTAGAATCATTAGGTGGTATTCATGGCTTGGGTAACACTATTGGTGTTGATAGGATCTTGAGAGGAATTATGATAATGTGAGGCACTAGTAGCATGATTACCTTGGGTAAAAAATGATTAACTAGTGGAAGGATTAAGGATAGTGGATCTTATGAGAGGCCCACTAGATGTAGAACCTACCATATTAGTGGATATACTAGGCATGGAGGTGGAAAAAGTTAGATAAGAAGATGTCATGGTATGAGAAGGGGTAAAAATCAAAGGAAGAGGCTAAGAATAAAAGAAAGTGGTACCCATAAATCTAGTTGAGAATATAGGAGTAGGTGAATGAGGCTCTTTAAATTGACCACTAATCATAAGATTGTAAATGGTAAAAGGATATTTGCCTCGATGTTGAGAAACTTTAGAGATAAAAAAGAATATTTTGGGGGTATACTCTAATTTAGGTTTATATTTTAATGAGAAAAGAGGATTACATTGTGAAGAAGTATTAGGAGGGGTACCATAGTTCATTGTGCAAGTGGCAATATGAACATTACTAACATCCAAGAGAGGAGCCCTACTCTATCTATGAGAGACCCTATGAGGGTTGGTAAGATTCATAATATCTAATAAGTATAACTTAGTATTGTCACTAATCATAAATTCCATGATGAAGGGAAATAAAGAGAGATGAGAAAGAAAGAAAATAGGAAATGATAGAAAAAGTATAGGGTTGACTGGGTTAACTTTGCATAAAAACAAGGTCTAAAAACTATATAGGGTTGATTGGGGTGATCAAATACAGTGAATAAAGATTGAAAAAAGAGGAAACAAGGTCTATAAACTATACAAGGTCAACTAGGTTGATCCATTATAGTGAATGGGGGATGGAAAAGGTACAGGGTCGACTGGGTTGACTGAGTATAGCAAATAGGGGAATTAATAAACTTATGATAGATTTATGAAATGAAACAAGATAACTTTTGCAAGCAATTTGAAGAGAAATGATAGAATGGAAATAAATAGTTAATTGGATTAATGTTGGGCAATCTAATTGAATAACACAACACAAAACCTTAAACAAACACTAGCTAATGCAAGTTTTTACACTACAAAATACAATTGAGAAAAGAGAAATTAATCAACTTGGAAAGTAAAGAGGTAACTGGTCAACCTAAATGTTAATTAGATTATTAAGATATGATTTTAAATGTGATGGGAAGTTGGTTGTAAGCAAAGAACTAGAGTGGAAATCTAAAGATGGTTTCAGTTAGTTTGGGATGAAAGAGACTATAGTGGTAATGTTACATAATTGGTATCAGGGCCCACCCCCTCACTTCACACACCACAATGATAAGGGTGTTACGTGCTTAGATATAATATATCATTAACCATGATTTATACTTGACTAGAGTATCAAGTTGGATTCCACCTTGGTGATAAAATCCAAGTAGGTTAGCCTTGGGTAGATAAATGTTAAAATACTTTTTTAGATTTGGTGATTTGGTTATGTGTGCAAAAAATATAAAATAGTGAAACTAAATGATTAATTGAAAAACCACCTAATTAATCTATGTGATCTATTCTAAGCATGAAAACAATAATAAAATAAAGTGTGAACTAATTACTAGCATATAAGGTTAATTTTAACTTTGAAACAAGGTACAATGTTGATATAGTCAACAATGTATGGAAAAAATATAGAATAGGATCAACAGAGTCAAACCTATACTACAGAAGAAAGGTATAAAAATGAATAGGGTTGGTAGAGTTGACCTAGTTATCTAGACAACACATAGAACATAAAACTAGGTCAGTAGAGTCGATCTAGTTGACTGTGTAAGGGTAATTTTAAAGACTACAAATTATAAAAGGAAAAAATGTTAAAAAAGAGACAAAGAGATATAAAGGAACCTTAGTGGATTAGATATGAAAATAATAGAGATTATTGTTTAATAACCTTGAAATATGCTTAAAATTTTTTCTAATTGTGTCAACTAGATCAATCAAGATTTATAGAAACTTACTACTGAGTGATTGAAATGTACAGGGTTGACTAGATCAACCTAGTATGTTGAAATTGATGTTTTAAAAAGTATATGATTGATTGGGTTAACCTAGTAGTCTAGACTGAATGTTTGGAAAGCTAAAAACCTATAATGGGTTAACAAGGTCAATCTAGTATCCTGTATGTGAAAACTTGAACACAGAAGTTAGATACAAAGTTGATAGAGTTGATCTAGTATGGTAAATATATGATAAAAATAATTATGAAAGAAAATGAAATAAGATGAACAAATATAATAAGGGTTAGTTCACATCAGGTTCACCAGAATGTATTATGAAGTTGAATCCAAA
Organism: Torreya grandis; assembly: GCA_037957365.1. Classification (NCBI taxonomy): domain Eukaryota; kingdom Viridiplantae; phylum Streptophyta; class Pinopsida; order Cupressales; family Taxaceae; genus Torreya; species Torreya grandis. The sequence goes on along the minus strand of JARHVA010000122.1, from coordinate 4,379,073 downwards.
GTAAACCCAATGATAATAAGAAAATGGAAATGTGAAGACAATCCAACTAGTGGTAGGATAAGATTCACGTCGATTTCACCAGAATGTATGAAATCATAAATGCATCATGTATATAAATCAATATTATCTTATAGAAGATAAAGCATACTTACGCTTCTGATTGGGAATACATTTGTTAAGTGAGAGCATGACCAAGATGGGGATCTACTAGACTCGATTACAAGATCACTTGTCACAATATAGCATTCTAGAAAGGGTTCTAAAGCTTATAGTATAACACAATAATGTAACAACTCTAAAAGAGTCTTAGGTTTAATGTTCACTTTGTTATACTAACAAGAAAGTAAATCTATTCTAGTGTACACCAAATCTTGTGGCACTAAGTGGGGGTTAGAAAAAAACAAATTAAACTAAACATGCATAAAATATATATACTCATGTCAATGTATATATAATCCTAATACATGAGAGAAATTAGCACAACTATATTATCTATATACTCTTACAAAGGATAAATAAAGTTAGTAATCCTTACCTTTGAAGAGGAACCCACCAAGCCTCAATCTCTCCCTTCGCCAAGGTGCTTCGCCATATATTGTTGTGGTATGCAAGGATAAAAAATATAAATTAGCTATAGGCTATACAACCTATTTATACATCCAAAAGTCTTCTCCATAAGGCAAGATCCATATCTCTAAATAAAGTATGTAACCCTAAGCTTTATTCTTCAAGTAGAATGGTCAATTACTAGATGTTCATTCACACTTATTATTATTTACTTCTCTTATTATAAATGGTTGGAAATGAATTTGTATATATAGGTGCATCATGCCCTAAATCCTTCCAAATATGTTAGTTGTATAAGGTCGACCCAATGGACCCTATATATTTTTGAGAGATAATTCACTAGGTCTCGAGATAGGTTGACTAAAGACCTAACAAAGATCCTAATGAAAAATACCCCTAAATAGTATAGGGTCGACCCAGTTGAACCTATACAATAATAAAAAGTTGAAAACTATATAGGGTCAACCCAGTTGATGTAGTATAGTCAACTAGTTGAAAGGGGGTCAAGGCAAGAACAAGGAGGATAAAGCATGGTAGATGAGTGGAATGGGTAAGGCTGAGAAGAATAAGCTTAGGATAAATGGTTTTTAGGAGATAAGTGTGTAGATGGAAAGTGGGAAAAGGGACAACAATATTAAAAATAACCAATGGGGTGCTTGCCCTTTTCCTAGTGCACCCATTAAGGCATGCACTCAGAGAGATTGAGACTCGATGGGTTCCTACAAGATACAAAGTGTTAGTAATCAATAAAATTAAAAAAATATTGTGTATACAATGGGGACATAATAACATATTATCATATGTCTATTTAAATAACATGTGAATTTTTTCATCCATTGGTGAAATCTCAAAGTGTTCCAAGGAGGTCTAAGTGAAACATGTGCTTAGAGAAGGACTAATAACATTAGGTTTTTATTAGGCCTCATGATGGTTTTATCTCTTAAGGGTAATGATCAACATATGTAATGTTTGTTTCACCTATGAAACATGTGTATTGATATATTTAAAGTATAATATAATTATGTAGAGGTCCTTGTCTCACCAAGATGGGTGTGAGAAAGAATCAAGTATAAAGTCAAGGCCTAATAATCCTACTTTAACAAGTTAGAGAATTGAGCTAGTAAGCAAAGAATATAAAGTTTTGGATAATAGGTTAAGGGCTTAAATATAATTGAAATACTATGTTTAATATTCCATGTGTATCTAACTATGTTTCCATAGGTGTTGAGGAAAGTCATTTGACCTAATTCTAGAAAGGAGAGGGATATTTAAGTTAGAAGGCCTAATAAGTTTTTTCAGTGAGAAAGAAGTGTGAGAAGAGAAAAAAAAGGAGGTCATAATTAGTTGAATAAGTAATAGGTGTCTAAGGGTGATCAGATATTTGAGGTAGTTGAGTTAGTTCTTGGTTACCTAGGGGGTTGGAGCCTCCCTGCAGGTTGAAGCTTGCTAAATACACTAGTTGAGTTAGTGTTTGACTAGTGAGGGGTTGGTGTTCCTTGTGGGGTTAGTTCCTCACTAAGATTTTGATTCATTTGTCATAAGATAGTAGTCCAAGTTTTTCATTAGTGTGTTTTCTTCCCCTATAGGGTTTTCCACATATATTTCACGTCCTTATTGTGTTTGATTTCATAGATGCTTGTGTATGCATTAATTGGTGTAAGTGAATGAATTCTTCATAAATATTAAGTAAAATTAGAGGAATATTTTAATATAAATAATTCACACCCCAATTAATAGCTATACTTTAAATATTTGGTATCAAATCAAGTCTTTTAAAGGAGATATTATAACCTAAATAAGATTCTAAACTAGTTAAGATGGCTAGTTAAGCACAAGGTGGTTTTTCTACAAACAAAGCTCCATTGTTTAATGGATCCAATTATGAATTTTAGACTGATAAGATGAGGGTAAATATAATGTATCAATGTAATGATGTTTGGTATTATTATTCCTTATTCCTCCTATATATGCAATAGGTAAAAAATCTAATGATAATAACTCAAAAATAATGAATGGTATTATGTGTGGCTTATCAGAGATAGAACTTGTGAAGATAATACACTATATATCTTCCAAATAAATGTGGGATAAGTTGAAAACTATTCATGAGGGATATTCCAAGGTTAAATTGGCCAAGTTTCAAACCCATATAAGACAATTTGGAAGTCTAAATATGAATGAAGATGAGACCATTGTAGCCTACTTCTTGAAAGTTGATGAAGTGGTCAACATTATAAGAGGTTTAGGAGAAGACTTAAAAGAAAATACTATTGTTAAAAAGGTATTAATGTCTCTAAATCCTAAATTTAGTTCTAATGTATGTTCTATTGAATAAATTCAAGATCTAGACAAGTTAGAAATGGATGGACTTCATGGAACCCTAACAACCTATGAAGTGAGGATGAGTGAAGGAAGACCTACAAAGGAGGAAGTTACATTCAAAGTAGAAAATAAGCCAAAATAAAATAAGTTAAAAGGTAATAAATTCAAATATAATTATGAGTTTGATATTGATGATGTTGAGTTGATATCTATGTTTGCAATAAATTTGAAGATAGGTTCAAGAAAATATAAGGATAAGCTACCCTTTAAATGCTTCAATTATGGAGAGATTGGACACTTTTACAATAAGTTTCCTCATAATAATAAGACAAAGGATGATGTATATAATGATGAATATCATTATGATGATAAAATATCTTATAAATATTATAAGATCAATAAAATTTTTAGAATATATTACAACAAGAAAAAGTACTTCAAAAATAAAGGAGTCTTTATACCAAGGAAGATTGTAGCTCATCTAGTGAGAGTGAGAGAAGTGATTCAAGGAGTGATCATGAAAGTGATGGTAATAATGTCAATGAGGTTCTAGTCATGGGTAAATAATCAAGTTTCTCAAATCCATAAGAATCCATATGGATTGGAGGTGTTGTTGGTGATTCAGATAAAGAAGGAGATGAGGTGGATTTTGAGGTTGAGTTGATAAATAATCTAGAAGAAATGGAGATGGTAAATAATAATAATAGGGTGATGATATCTGTTATCAAATATTACGAAGAGAAAATTAACTAGTTTGAAGCTAGACTAAGCATCAACTCTAAGGAACAAGAAGAAATAGTCAAATATGTGGAGAGTCAACTTTAAATTGTGACTACAGGACTAGAGGCAAAAGAAGAACAATGTGAAAGGTATGTAATTAGAGTGAACTCTTTGAGATATGAATTGAAACAAGTATCAAATATGGTCAATTCCTTTAAAAGGTTTGAAAATATTACCAATGATCTAGACAACCTTCTAAGTAGTCTAGAGATTGCTAATGACAAAATAGGCATTGGATTTATTATAGATCAAGAGAAGCACACTAATGTGATAAAAAAGGTCAAAGATCAACCAAATAATAAGGTTGATGATAGAACAAAGGTCAATACTATTAGTAAATTTAATAACATAAGGTATGATAATCCCTTCAATGGTTATTGTTATTCATGTAACCAATTTGGTCATAGAGTAAGGCATTACAGAAGGCCCTTCAAGAATTAATTTCCATGGAACTATGAGGAGAACCATCACCCAATAGGTATGGGTCATGTTTTTTCTCCATCGATAAGGATAATACATTTTAATTTTCATAATGTTGGTTATATTGAAAAATAACATAAGCATGAATTATCAAGATAAGATAATAAATTTGAGGCTTCTATAATACAATAAAGAAGACAAAATAGTAAGTGGAAACCTAAGGTAGCTAAGGTTGATAACTAGTCTGCAAGTCCAAGTAGACTATTTACCATGGTAGAGCAAAATCAAGATGCAAAGGAGTGCCAATAATTTTCTATATCATCTTAAATTATTGATGGAGTCAAGACCAATAATTCAATCCAGAATGTTGATCCAATAAAGATTGAGGACATCAAACTAGAAGAACAAATCAAGCATAAGAGGATCATGAATGAGGTTTAGTCTTGCAAGGACATAGAGATATAGGAATCTCCTAAATTTATATTTTTTTAGTTCTCCAGAGTATATGACTCCATTAGGCTTCATGGAGACACTCATCTAGTTAACAAGAAGCATGAAGGATGCTCAGTCATTATGGTCTTAGGAGATCTTTATATTCAAGGTTTAGTTAAGAAGTTTGCTATAGGTGTGATCATAAGAGACATGTCAAAAAAAGTTTGCATGATGACTTGATCAAACTAAGTCACAATTTTTAAAATCTGTTAAATTATCATAGAAAAAAGGGAATAAAATCATTCCTCATGAGTAGGTATGTATTCCTAGGTATAAGGATCAAATAGTTACCAAGAATATCAACATTTGTCATTAATGTAAAAGGGTGAGAAAGTTCTTGTTTGGTATAAAGAATAAGTACTAAAGAAGATCCAGTTTGAGGTGATGAGAAAGATCGACTATGTTAAGATGTTTTTCCATCAATGATAAAGGGGAATATTTTTTGGGTATTTTATTATTTTTTATGATGTATTATTGTTGTTGTCATTGATGTCAAAGTCATGATAAATGTTATTTATGCCAAGGTCAGTGTTGAAGCTATGCATGATGAAATGGTGTGTGATAAATAAGTTGTTTCTCTCTAATAAGAGAGAATCTAAAGGTGACCTAACATTTATTTTGAGGATTGATGACATGTTTAGGTCGAGTTAAAGGTTTAAAAGAAGCATATTATTGAGCACTAGTACTAAAGATCATATAACATAAGCACACATGGGTCAACTAGTCCTTTTATTCTATATGAGGTCTTGTCATTAAGTTGTAATGTGATAGATATCATAAAGTATATTGAGAGTAGACTTATCTTTAGATAATCATGTTTAAATAATGACATCATTAAGAGCTAGCTTGTTTGTGTCCAAACTCTGAATACTAGGTATATGCAGTCAGAAATGCAACATGTCTATAAATCAATCCTAACTTGGAGAATATAGATCATACTTACACATCTGATTGGGGATACATTAGATAATTAGGAACCTAACCAAATGAGGATCAACTAGACCTAATTAGGTGATCTTTTATCACACTAAATAATAATATGAAGCATTTTAAAGCCTCTAGTCAAGTAGAATCACACAATAACCCTAAATAGGTCTTATGTTTTCATATTAAATAAATTAATAATGACTAAAATAAAATATAATCTAGTGCTCATCAAATATTTTGGCACAAAGTATGGGTAATAAATAATAAAATTAAATATGCACAAGAGACATATGCTAATGTCAATATATATGGAATCCTAATACATGGAAGAGAAGAATAAATGTGTATCTATCTACTCTTATAAAAGAGGAATAAAGTTAGAAATACTAACCTTTGAAGATGAAACCATCGATCCTCAATCTCTCCCTTGGCCAAGGTGATTCGTAAGAGGTTGTTGTGGTATGTAAGGATGACAATGGTAAATAAGCTCTAGGATACAAAACCTATCAATGCATCCAAAATACTTCTCTATAAGATAAGATCTGTATCTCTAAATAAAAGTATGAAACCCTAATCTTGTTCTTCAAGTAAAATGGTAGATAAGTAGATGGGAAATAGATCTTAATTATTATTGTCTTCTATAAATAATGGAGAAATGATCTTGTATATATAAGAAAATTTAACCCTAAGCCCATCTAAAAGTTTCAACTGATAGGGTCGACCAAGTCAACCTATTACTGTTATGGATAAAAATTCACTAAGTCACAGGCTATGTCAGCCAAGAGCTGATCTAGACCCTAAATGAATTTTACCCAAAATAGTACAAGGTCAACCTATTCAACCTAGTACTGTGAATAGTCAAAAGGGGGTTTAGGTTAGGAAAAGGAAGATAAAAGGTGGGAAATGACTGAGAAGTGTGAAATAGAGAAGAACAAGCTTAGGGGAATAGTTTTCAAGAGACAAGTGTGTAGATAATATGTGGAAACAAGGATAATAATCCTATAAAGTGCCAATGGTCTGCCCACCCATTTCATAGTGCACCACTTAGAGCATTCACTCAAAGAGATTGAGACTCGATGGGTTCTTAAAACATAAAGAGTATCAGTAAGTGATAAAATTTTGAAAATATTATGTGTATACATATGCCTAACTCAAAGCTCATCACGTGCCATGTGATGCAACATGAGATGGTGCTTTGGTAATAGAACATGATTACACATAATGATGATGCCAAGTAAAATGAAATAAGGAGAAAATAAGATAAATTAAATAATAAAATTGGAAAATACATACCTTTACTTACCTTAATGTTTTATATAAAGAAGGAGACTACAAGATATTTGAAGGCATCTGATAGTGTACTAAAATAGGAAAAACAATTTAAGTATTTTTGAAATAAAGAAATAAAAGGAAACACATAATCAATTAGGTCAATGAGGATGATTAAATTGAGGCACTCAACATAAAACCATACACCAATACTGGTCAATGAATTTTTTTACAATACAACATACAATTAGCAAAGTAAAAGCAATAAACTTGGAAAGTAAACGTTAAATAAGTGGTCAACTTGAATGGTGTTAGATTATTAGAGTATGATTTTAAGTGTGATAGGAAGTTGGCTAAAAGTAAGGAACTAGAAAGTAATCTATGGATGGTTTCAAGATGTTGAGGCTAAAAAGGATCTATGTTGGTAATGGTACTAGCTTGGTATTGGGGCCTACCCCCTCACTTCACACACTATAAAGATAAATGTGTTGGGTGTTTTTCCAATATATATCTTTAACCATGTGTTTATACTTAGATAGAAAACTAAGTTATCTTCTCCCTTGGTGATGAAATCCAAATAGGTAGGCCTTTGGTAGATAATTATTTAAATGTATTTTAAGATTATGTGATTTGGTAGTGTGTACATGAAAGAAAAAATAGTGAAACAAAAGGGTATATTGAAATAACCACCTAATTAGACTATGTGATCTATTCTAAGCATGCAAGCAACTGAAAGTGAAAGTGTGAAGTACTTACTAGCATATAGATGTTAATTCTAACTTTGAAACATAGTATTGTGTCAGTTAAAATGATAGTGTATGTAGTTATTATAGTACATAGTTAATAATGTTTCTACTGTACTACTAAAGCAAGGGTTTATTAAGAACTGTGTTGATAGTGTTGACCTAGTCTTTTAGACAAAAGATATAATACAAAACTAAGTTGACATGGTTGACCTATTTTATTGTATAAGGGTAGTTATAAAGATTTCAAAATGTGAAAAATATTACTATAATGAATAATAAAAATGACAGAGAATGAGATAAAGGAACCTTGGTGAGTTAGAAGATGTAGAGGAAAGTGAGATTACTATTGAAGTGACTTGATTTTTAATTGCAAATTCTCCCAACTGTGTTGATTGGGTTGACCTAATTTTGTAGTTCCCTATTTGCTAAAACATGTGAATAATATTATATCAATAGTGTCAACCTAGTATATTTTATGGAAGTATGGAAGTGTATTGTGTCTATAGGGTCAACCTAAAAGTTTATCTAGAAGTGAAAAAATATATTATGTTGACCTGTTAGACTTAGTAGCTTGTATCTGATGAAGACCTACAAAAATAGAACATAATAGTTTTGATGTGACTATGTGTTAAACCTATGCACAAAAGTTAGAAAATATACCAACACTATCAACCTAGTATCACAAATATAGAAAAAAAATGATAAAATAATGAAAAATGTGAAATAAAACCTGTAAGGATTAGATTCACATTAGGCTCACTAGAATGTATTCAATAAAAAATGCATCATGTCTATAAATCAATCCTAACTCATAGAAGATATATCATACTTACACTTTCAATTGGGGATACGTTAGATAGTCAAGAACATGACTAATATGGGGATCCTCTAGACCTAATTATAGGATCTATTATCATAATAAATAATAATAGAGAGGGTTACAAAGCCTCCATTCAAGCATAATCACACAATAACCCTAATTAGGTGTTATTTTTTAATATTCACTAAACTAATAACAAGTAAAGTAATGTCTAATATAGTGTTCACCAAATTTTGTAGCGCAAAGTGGGAGTATTAAATAATAAAAATAAACATACCAAAGAGACATATACTCATGTCAATGTATATGGAATCTTAATGCATGCAAGATAAGTACAAATGTATACATGTCTACTATTATAAAGGAAGAACAAAGTTAGGAATACTTACCTTTGAAGATGAATCTGTTGAGCCTCAATCTCTCCCTTAGTTAAGGTGATTCATAAGAGGTTGCTTTGATATGTAAGTATGATAAGGATAAATCAGATATAGGATACACAACCTATCAATGTATCTAAAATACTTCTCCATAAGACAAGATTTGTATCTCCTAAGAAAGTATGAAACCTTAATCTTGCTCCTCAAATAGAATGGCAGATAACCACATGTGCAATATCTGTTAATTCTTCTTCTCTTTTCTAAATAATGGAAAAATCATCTTGTATATATAGGTGGATTTAACCCTAATCCCTTCTAATTTTTTTGGTTTATAGGGTCAACCTAGTATTCTTATGGACAAAAATTCACTAGGTCATGGGCTAGGTCAGCCTTTTGGCTTACCTAGACCCTAAATGAATTTTACCCAAAATATTACAGTGTCAACCTAGTCGACCTAATACTATAAATAGTTGAAATGGGGTTTAGGTTAAGAAAAGGGGGACAAAATTTGGGAAATGACTGAGGAGTGTGCAATAAAGAAGAAAAATCTTATCAGAATGGTTTTCAAGAGTCAAGTGTGTAGATAACAAGTGGTAAAAAGGACAACAATCTTGCAAAGCACCAATGGTTTTCCCACCCCTTTCCTAGTGCACCCCTTAGGGCATGCACTTAGATATATTTAGACTCAATGGGTTCCTACAAGATAAATAACTTTAGTAAGTGATAAATTTTGAAAATATTATGTGTATACACTAGGTATCTTGAGTAACCTAGTCTAGCTCTGTGAAGAAGATGTATGCATGAAGCATAGTAAATATTTGTGATTTGGGTCAGTACAGGAATGATAAAGTATATTAATCTTTTTTAATAATAAGTAAGATACAAAGAAGCTTACTGATGAGTTTTAAGGTCTAGTTTTGAGGCTTAATATTTACTTGAAAGACCTAGTGAAATGTCATAGGTCTGGTAACATGATGAGTTGAGCCATTTGAGACTTGTGTGATAAATTTTGGAGTATATGATTAGGATATGAGATCACATGAAATTAGGTTGAAGGTTTTTAACATAGTTCAATAGGTTTCAAGGCATGATCATAGTCTAAGTATGACTTGCAGTATAAGGCCTAGAATGCAAAGTGACCTATAGTGACCCTAATGAAGGGTCAAGATCATTTTCAAAGATTAAAAAGCTATTGAGAACATTGAAATAGGTTTTAAATTTTATTTTAAATGTGTGGACAAAGTTTTATGTCATTAATTAAAGAAGAAATAATGAAAACTAGAAATAAGGTCCTTTATGTACACAAAATGGGGTATTGCAGACCTGAAAAGAAAATTCTTATGCTCATTGTCATGTGAAACCTTTACATGAGATCCTAAGTATTATATGGAAGTTTTTTAATTTCCCTATATTTATTTTACTATAATTGGTTTTGGAGTTCAAGATAAATTCTTTATGAATGACTTCTAAGAAGTGAAACTAGTCAAAACCCTTATAATAACCTGATAAGAAAGATTTTGTTATTTATGGCTTAAGTTGGCCATTTTTACATATTTTTATGTTTTTAAAATGTAAATTAATCTTTAATTTTTTATCTAGGTGGTTTTATTTGTCATGATAGTGAGTATAAGCTATAAGAAACCCCTTGTTTCTAGGAGTTTTGTTGTAGCAAGCAAGGTTAACTAGGTCAAAGCATGAAAATGGATGGAAGATGATGTGTAATACTTAAATTTTATCCCCTAAAAATTTATGAGTATATTTTAGACCAAAAATGTGATAAAATGGTCATGGAAGTTGGCCTATCACTAAATAGGCCTAATGAGCAAAACAGTGAGAAAACTAGGCGAGAATGAGATTAGGGTTTGGTTATAAAGTACTAGGGATGGATCCCAATGAATGGGGTAATTATTCAAAACCTATTAATCCTATCCAATTTGTGTATAATTATTTATTATGCCTATACTCAATCAACAATTTATCATCAAATTGATCTATCTAACACAATGAAGTTTGTGTAGAGTGAAGTAGTGAGATTGGTCTGTAAGACAAATATTGATATATGAACATGAAATATATATTTTAAAAGATTATATAAGTATTATAATCATTCAAATAAACCCATTTTAATATCACATAAGTCTTCCCACATGTGTTCTAATATTTTATTTTCTTGACTATGTTTTTGATGTTATAATTAACTTTTTGTGTGTATGTGAAAATGATGCTTTTGAGTCATTTTGCATTATGTTTAAGGATCCAATATAATTTAAGGTATTATAAAAGTATAATTTGATAATATTAATTTATTTTTATTCATTTTAATTCCCTATTCAATTATGAAGAGTCAAATGTTTTTGATTGTTTGTTGATAGTGTTTGGTGGTTCTGATTAAGCCATTTGTAAGAGTGTTCCTAAGGCCTTTTGGCCTACGTAGTGAAAATAAAATAATCTGGGGAATTATTTTAAGTCATAAATATAATATTAATATGATTTTATGTGTGGTTTATGTGGCAAAGTTGTGTATATGGTTCTGATTTATAAGACAAACTTTCTAGCAGTGACAAGGCCTAATGGCAAGTAGACCTAATTGGGTAGTTTAAGGTGTGAAATGAGCCAAATGTTGATGGGTACATACTATAATATTATAATATGTCTATTAAAGTAACATTTTAATTTTTTAATCTATTTTTAAGTCTCAAAGTGTTTTGAGGAGGTCTAAGTGAAATATGTGCTTAAAGAAGGCCTAATTACATTAGGTCTCTATTAGGCCTAATGATGGTTTTAGCCCTTAAGGGCAGTGACCAACCTATGTAATTTTTGTTTCAATTTTTAAAAAATTGTAGTGATATATTTCAATTATAATATAATTATGGTGAGGTCCTTGGCTGACCAATATGGGTGTGAGAAAGAATCAAATGTAAAGTCAAGGCCTAATAAGCCTATTTTGACTAGTTAGAGAATTGAGCTAGTAAGTGAAGGATACAAAGTTTTGGAGAATAGTTTAAGGGATTTAATATCATCATAATAATATTATTAATATTACATTATTATATAAATATGTTTATATAGGTGTTTATCAAGGTCATTTGACCTAATTTCACCAAGGAGAGGAGTATTTGAGCAAGAAGGCCTAATAAGATGTTTGAGTGAGAAAGAAGTGTGATAAGAGAAAAAAAAGGAGGCCATAATTATTTTAGTTAATTAATAGGTATCCAAGGTTGATTAGATATTTTATGTATCTAATTTAGTTCTTGGTTTTCTATGGGGTTGGAGCCTCCTTATAGGTTGAAGTTTTCTAAAAGCACTAGTTAAGTTGGTGTTTGACTACTGAGGGGTTGGTGCTCCTTGTGGATTTTGTGCCTCACTAAGAGTTTGATTAATTAATTATGGGATATTAGTCCAAGTTTTTCATCAATATTTTTTCTTCCCCTATATGTCTTCCCACATATGTTTCATGTCCATATGGTGTTTGCTTTCATAGATGCTTGTGTATACATTAATTAGTGTATGTAGATGAATGAATGCTTCATGAATATTAAGTGAAATTGGAGGAATATTTTAATATAATTTATTCACCCCCACCCCTATAATTATATATAATTACAACACTCTCTAGGTTCTCCTTGATTATTAGAAGTAGATGGAGGCACAACTAGTCAAATTAAAAACTTTAAATGAACGTTAGATCCTTGATACGAATAATCATATTGCTTACATTGATCATATAGGTAGAAAAAAAAATGTACATGAATGTCAAATATATGTAGGATAACTTATCCTTATACTAGACAATATGATTTATAAAAATAAAGGATAAGGTCAAGAATAATCTAGGTCATAAGGATGATAAACTCTCTTTAATAGGCCAATTGTGTAGCTACAATTTCTAGAATGCCATATGAGCATCCTATTAAATAAGAGAAATTTATACCTAGGTATCTAAATATTTTATGGATCATATAGCATCTTAGTTTTTTACACTTGGAAAACTCAGACCTTGGTTGTCCCTCTTAGTTCTAGACTTTTCCCACTTTTTGAAGTCTCACATTTGTTCTATCTTGTGCCCCCTTAGCCTATTTTTTGGTTTTACCAGTCTTATCTTGATGACCCAAAACTTATATCTTGATGAAAATAATTAAAAATTTCTTATCTTACACCTCTACAATTTATATGTCTATAACTACTTTTTTATTCCCTAAATACTAGCATCTCGGACACATAACTATGTTGATGTAGGTGTCTTGATCTAATATAATTGTCTAGTGCCCTAAAGTCATCCATTTTTCAAATGAAACATATCATAATGGTCAGCCTAAGGTTTTAAATTTGATTTAATTGTCCAAAGTTATTGATATAAATACAAAATTAACCTTCATTCATTTCTCATCTATAAAATTCTTACCTACTCACTAAGAAACTTACAAAAGGCATTTAAACAAGCACCCAACTAAGAAAAGCTTCCCTATTTTATCCTATTTGTATATAAATCATAGGGACAACACATACATGTCTTAAGTACTAAAGGAGCATCGTAAGAGATATATTTTCCAAGTTACAAGATATGTCATTATTGTACTTTATTTTCACATATTACATGACTCACACACAAGACAACATGTAGGGGAAACTAAAATAGTCTAAGAACCTCTATGGAGTATTGGTTATGTAATAAACACTCATTGATAAATGGGTCTTTAGGGTCAACTTGACACTATGTTCCCACTAACTCATTTTCTCCCAAGGTCACTATGAATATAAAGAATTATGATTTTACAATTTAAAAAGGAGTGATAGTCCATGACCCAAATATGAATGCACCAGAGTGAAGGTGAAGAAAAACCTAGTAGAATATAGGTGGTTTCATAATTTTCTATTAGGTATTCCATAGAAGATACCTACATTAGGTTTAGATAGTAACATCGATGTAATCATTCAAAATAGATGCTAGTGTTCTCATCTCCAAAAGCACTCAATCCATAATCTAATGATTATTCTAGAATAATTTTATAGTTTGATTTCTAAATGTTCTAGATCTAGAACTATGGTATCATCAAAACCAACGAAGTATATTCACTTGGATCTTTCACGCATTTAATTAACTAATCCAATGGAAACAATGGGATCATCCCTAAGGTGTAGGACCTTGGATTTTGGGGGATGAACCTTTGAAGAAGGCTAGTTCCTTCCTAAACTAATATACACCTAATTTAAGATTAGTTATAGGCCTAAGACTATTCTAAAGAGACATATCTATAACTACAACTATTATTTTATCATGGAAAAGCGAAGAAAATTGAATTGAAACTTAAAAAGGTGATGCACCAATAGTCTAGAGATCTTTTTTGCTTGGAATAACACAAGAAACCTTCAAAATTGATAATAAGTAACACAAATCCTAAAAATCCTATAATTCTATCAATAGTTACATAAGTAATTTACATGGAGGTAGTGGTGTACACAACATGCAACCAACAAATTAAGGAGTAAAATTTATAATACAACATCAAGAGGGACTAAAGTATCCACAAATGAAGATATACAATCAAATTCACACAATAATCAAGAAAGTTTACAACATAGGAGAGGAAAATATCAAATTTTATTAGATTCAAGGGTTAAATCCAACATTATAAGTCTTCAAAAGAGTATAGTACCTTCACACCCAAGAGGAGAGATAAATATTAAGTCATTTATATCCCTATATACAAGAAAAATGAGATGAAAGAGGAGAAAAGAGAACTAGAAAAATGCATAAATGTTTTTATTACACCATCAATACAACCTATATAAGCAAATAGACATGGAAAATAAGAGCACTAATCTCTCCTCAATTCTTTAGGCCTTCTATCATGATGCTCTTATATGGAGGTTAGTGTAGTAGTGGAGGAGAAGACTTCATTGTTTCTATTTTTATCTTTTGAAGTGCTTGAATATGCATGGTTTGGACATTCAAGGCTTCTCCACTCAAGGAAAATATGAATCTCCTTGTGTTAATGTCCTTAATTCTTCCATATCCACCTCTTATGCATGTATGCTAGCGATAATATATCTCAAGTTATCTTATCCTCATAACTACCATTCTTAGAGAATGTTTGACTTGGAGGAAGATATTTTATGCCTTTTTAGAATTATGGTTGAATTTAACATGATCACCACTCCATGTATGTAGTTATGTGTTGCTAAGATTAGTTTTAAAATTACTTATACCTCTATTATTCTCTTAATGACTATTAATAGTCATCCCTAATATTGTTTAGCATGTTGAATAATCATGGACTACTATAAATTAGCTTGAAAGTTTAGGTGATAACCTTTTGCAGAGGTTGAGAAGCTAGTTCATATTTATCCTTTCCCATAATAAATCCTTGAGAGGATTAAAAAACCTCCATTTTCATGCTTAATGATATCTTGTCTCATCTCATACCCTATAACCTTGCTTTAAGATCCTTGAAACCTTGCATCTTGTTTCTTGAAAGGCTCCATATTATATCCTACAAACTATAATTATTCCCTTCATAACCTTAAGAGACTCCTAGAAACTTGTTGTAGGTCCAAAACTAGGTGTTAAGGTCATGATAACTTCTATTTCTTCAAATTTTAGGCCTAGTAGATTGTTTCTAGGCATTAACATACTTGTTCTCCAAATTCATTCTTCATGAAGTCCCTCAACTTTACCAAGAAACCTTGATCTTTAATTTTATCATCTGCCCCTGCAAACTTGAAGCCTTAACCTTGGTTTTCTTAGGGATGTCTTGACTTTCCAAAAATTATTTGACCTATGTTCTTGTTCTTAGCTCCTTAAAGAGTCATAAAAGGCTTTGTATAACATATTATAGATGCTAATTTTATACACCTTTGTGTATTAATGTGATGTGTCATTACATTATTCTTTATTGTGTCCCCCATGATTAATTATTTTCAATAATTACATATACCTTCCCCTTTACCTTCCACTACATAGGTTAAATGAGTTAATTACTATTGTTAAATAGTAATTAACTTTATTTTACCATCCTTAACCATAAAATATTAAAATCAAATAAAAACAAAAGTCTACCCAACCTCTTAACAAACCTATCCCATGGTTAAAATAATCTAGCAACCTTAGAAATCATTTTAACCATAATTTACCCCTTCTCCAACACGTTGGAATGACATTTGGTTCAACTTCACCCATTTTGGATAAATCAATGTCGATTCTCTATAATCGATGTTGATCGGTTAGAATCGACATTAATTTATAAATATCCATCAAACCACCATTATTAGGGAGGAAAAAATGTGAAAGGAAGGAAGCCATTTTTTATCATGAAACTCTATCCAAACCAGTCTTGAATCTGTTTATAGACATTACTAGCACCTTTCCAATTTGAAGAACACTTGATTGTTGACATTATCAGGTGTTTTTTGAAGGCCATCTACCTTGTTTTGGAATCTCTTTATCTACATATATTCAACTATCCAAAGTCATTTTTCTTTTCATATTTAAGTTTTATTTATCTTCTACATATATATGTTTTTATTTACATTCAATTTTGATTATTTTATCAAATTTCTAGGCCATCATTATAGTCTATTTTATAGATCAACACTTCTACATAGAATCGACATTAATTCATTTGAATTTATGTCAATCCTGTAGGATCATCATCGATCCCTATTAAACTATAAAAATAGCATTAAATAGTTTTATTTTGCATCTTTAGTATCTATTAAATCTACATTTTGATTTTCTAAAAATCTATTTTTTCATTTAGATGACCCTAACCAGATTAGTACATGATTCTGTTAGCATCTTTGATCTTCCCATAGTCCCTCAACCTTTATTTGTTGATGAAAGTGACCTTGTATTTGAGCTAGGACTTTGCATTGTGGATTTTATATGAAATTTTAAATACATTAATGAACAATTGGCTTTAATCCAAGAGGATGCTGATGTAGCTATAACATTCTGGGATGCTTAATTTAATCGTATAAATCTTGTTATTAATTAATTATCTTTGGCATTTTCTATTTATATCTTATCCATATATATCTTTGTAATTCCATGTTTATTTATATTCTTGAATGTTAAATGTGGGTTGACATCCATCTAAGGAAGTGTATCACTTCTTGGGACTGGTTTCTTACTAGGCATCCCACTTATTTTTATATTAATCTATTATTTTTGTGAGTTAATGTGATTTGTAGGTCATTCCTCCCCAACCAAAGAGGAGTTCCCACAAGCTTGATCAATGGTGCACAACCAATATTCATTACTAGGTAACTCTAAACCATGCATTTACTTTGTTTTTAATAGTTAATTAAACCACATCAAAAAATCATAGAAAATTATTAAAACTTTTTGGCATGCCCGGTGGGACCTAAAGGTCTCATTTTTCTTTGTTAAATTCAAAATCATTGAATTTTCTCTCTTTCCCTTTCTTTGTGTGCATTCATCCAAAGATAACATTAGGACTACATTTTATTTCCTTTTCTTAAAAATTTAAAATAAATTACATTCATCTTTCCTATTTAGATTCTTTCACATAAAGTAATCTAGGTAGAAATATATCATAGTCATCACTTTATCCACACATAAACCAAATCACAATATCAATTAACACATCTAAACACCTGACATAAGGAAATTTATGGGGATTTCATCACCTCGTGACAACCTTTTTCCCAATGATCTTACTTGTATTTCACCACCAAGGGGAGAACCAACTTAGTTCTCTGACTGAGTATAATATCTAGACTATTAGTATATTTTGTCTAAGCACTCACACTAGCTGTGGGATTGTGACATGAGGGGAGAAAGCCCCAAGTACCAAGCCACATACCAATACTAATACATATTTCCTTTGAGTGCCAAAACAAAAATACCCAAAACCATCCTTAGATTACCATTTCTTAGGACCTTCATTATCCTTTCTTTTTCTATATTTCCTTCCACATCTTAAAGTTAAAAGAGATAAAAAAAACTTTTTGCAATGAATCTAGTGTTTGTGTCCTTCATCCATAATTAAAATGAGATAATTCAAAAAGAATTTTTTGTTTTATTTTTTATTTTATTTTATATCTCATGGTTTTGACTAGACAACAATCAAAAAAGGAAGTTGAAGAAGGTGTTACATCTTCTTCAATGGAATGTAAACCTAGTCTCACCTCTTCCCCTGAGTCCTTTGAGAATCCTATGTTCCCATAATGTTATCCTCAAGGAGATCCTTTATGGAAATACTAGAAAAAAATCCCATTTCTCTCAATTATTACCTTCGTAATCAAGTGATTCATATTTATCCTTCCCCCCATGCCTAAGGCTCTCCACATGTGTATGGGATGCCTTTTAAGGGAACTAAGAGATCTAGAGAATTTATCATGGCCATGGTAACCTTTTCCATTGAATCTCTTCCATCTGGGTGTAATGCTCAAATAATGTAACTTTTAGAGAACTAAACATTCATATTATCTACTAGTTATCTAACCCTTGTTGCTCATATTCAAAATACCACTCAACCTATATCCACTATACCTCCCCAAATGTTAGTGGTGTCAATTCTTATAAGTATCCCACCCATTAGAATGAATTTAGCATATAGTTCATATCATGAACCATCCCATTTACCTTCTCTCAGTGAACCTCCTAAAAGGGAAAATGAAACTACTCCTCAAGATGTCATAGATAAACATCTTGATACTTATAGAGTTGGATATCCCCTTTGATCCCTGGCGAACCTCTTCATGGTAAGCATATAATGAGATCTTGTCCTTTTTCCCAAAACCATGACCCTTTGAAACCATCTTCTACCATAGCACCTCCTTACCCTAAAAATACTAAAGGAAAGGGTAAAGCTCCTATCATAGATAGCTAGAACAATTATCTTGGTATTCCACCAAAGAAAGCCTTAGTTCATCCTCAAGCTAGATTTGATCTTTCTCAAACATAAAATGACTAAAACCTTGGTCTGAAGACCCTCTCTTTTCTCATCAAATGAAAAAATAAAGGGCCTACCTCTTTTATATCATCTCCATTATCTATTTTGGGGCCTTCTCCATCTTCTAGAGTAATTGCCCCTATCATAGGTGCTTCTACTCAAACACGTGGGAAAATACAAAATCCCCCTCCATTATTAAGTACACCTCAATCTTGATATCCACCTTCCTTTATTAAGGAACCATCAGAGAAATCTAAAATAAAATATCTTAAATTTGTCCCTCCTATAAAGGTTAAGCGATAAAACCAAATGAGTATTAATTTTCCAAAGGATCCTAATATAAAAACCCCTATAAAACTATAATATGACCCTTTGAAAGGATATTATGATATAATCTTGAAATAATTATTGGATACATCCCTCATTATGCTACCACTTATAAGGTCTGTTAACCTTCATCCTCAAAGACCTGCTTAGTATATAAATTGTAAAATATGTGCATATCATAGAGTACCTGGACATGATACAAAAATTTACAAAGCTCTTAAGGACATAATCCAACAGTTAGTCTAGTATGATGCCCTCTTAATTAATGATCTAAATGATCAAAATCCTATGAAAAAAGTCACTATTCCATCCATTCCACTTGTCCATAATCCTTCTAGTCCTATAAGTGATAAGGAGTTAGTAGTCTCTTCAAATCCATTTTTTTTACATATTGATGTTGTCCATATAACCACCCATTCTCAAAACTAAAATCCTAATAAAGCTAAAGTTTCAATTACAAGAGATTTTACCTCTAATACACTTAAACCATCTAAATAAAATCCTAAAGTTTCTATTATAGGAACTATCCCAGTCAAATCCAAGGAGTTGGTATAAATCTCCATACTAAAACAACTCCACTAAATACCTATCAAAATGTCATTAAATGAGCTTATAAAAAGTTATCCACAACATCAACAAGCAATGATAGAATCTCTCCAAACTAATAAGGTCTGACCAGATGAACCTCAACCTTTGTTAGATTTTATATGAGCCCTTTAAATGGTCTCAACTATTAGATTTACTAATTTTAAGGTCATTCTTTTATCACTTGAAGATCAATATCCCCCACTTTTCATCACAGCTCAAATGAATCAAGCATGAATTAAAAGAGTTATGATTGATAATGGGGCCAATATTAATAGTATTTATTCACATGTTTTCTAATAGTTACAACTACCCAAAACCATTATTTCCTAATCCTCAACAATTTTTTATGCATTCAATGACATGGTAGAACCCATAGTAGGAATAGTAATCCTTCCCATTTGCATAGGTTCTCACACTTTTCATGAGCTCTTTTATGTTATATAAGGAACATTCCATTAAAACATTTTATTAGGACATCCATGGATTTGTACAATGTGATGTGTACCCTCCATAGTTCATTGGTAACGTAAATATGAACATGAAGGCTAGGTACACATCATCCATGTTGATCCTTATCCTTTTAAATCATGCAACTTTACCTTTTGGCCAAACAATGTCATAATACCCTCACCTAATATAATTCCATCTTTATATTCTAATCAAGCATCGACTAGCACAACCAAAACTACCTACTCTAAACTCCATTGAATCCCTGATGTAGTATATTTTGATGGGGGAATACCATTTATTAACCCTTAACACCTTACCCACTCCTAGAGAATATGGTCATCCCAATAAGCAACCCATGTATTCACCCTATCTAGGTGAGCTCATTCCTTTTGGACTGCCTTTCTTACATACTCACTTAATATATGGTGGGATCAATCAAGTTACCTTAGAACTTAATGATATTACTTGTGCTAAACAATTTACATCCAATTTATCCTTTCTTATCAATCCCCAATTTGTGCAAACTTATCTTTATCATTGCGCCTAGAAAGGTTTCAACATGGGTAGATATGAGCAGGGTCCCCATGATGTCACATTAGGAAATTTTAGAAAACCACATAAAAAGCATGGGTTAAGTTTTAGGAAATATTCTAAATCTACCCCCAAACCTATTCTTCTACCATCTTTGGAAGAAGAAGAACCATCTTCCTCATCTGACACCTCTTCCTCAACTAGCAATACCATATGCATCCCTTCTGACTTTTTTTTTGTCAATTCTATTTCCATAGATCCCCTTGTCTTTCATCATGGTGGTGAGGTATGAACCATCCCCTTAGTATATCCTAACTTAATAGGACATGATACACTGATTATCCTTATTTTTTAGTGTCAGGATGATGAGTTAATCTTGACCCATTTAGGCACTGAAAACTCTTATCTACACAATTATCTTCCATATAAAATGTCTAATTTATTAAGTGAAACCACTGCTAATATTAATATTGGGTCTCAAGAAACCCTAAGGATTATTAAAATTAGCAAATCCTTAGATCCATAAGAAAACCAAGATTTTACCACTTTTCTATCAGACCGTAGTAAGGCCTTTGCCTAGTCATATAGTGATATGCCTAGTATTAACCTTGTAATTATTATTCATAACATCATTACATTTCTTGATGCTAAGATGGTAAATCAAACACTTTGTAAAATTTATCTTTGCATCACACTCCTAGTAAAAGAAGAACTGCAATGCCTTTTATTTTCTAACTCTATTCAACCCATTGATTATCCTCAGTGGATGTCCAACATTGTTCCAGTCACTAAACCTATAGGGGAATCTACATTTGTACCAATTTTCAAGATTTAAATCTCACTTGTCTGAAGGATGATTTCCCTTTCCCTAATAAAGACCAGTTGGTGGACCTGACAGCTAACCATGAAATATTTCCCCTTATGGATGGTTTTTCTAGTTATAATCAAATACTTATTACACCAGAAGATCAACATAAAACTACATTTATTACTCTTTGGGGGACCTTCTGCTACTATGTTATGCCTTTTGGCCTAAAGAACACATGAGCCACCTATCAATGGGCCATGAATTATATATTTCATGATATAATCTATAAAATTGTTGAAGACTATATAGATGACCTCTTTAGGAAGTTAAAACTCTGCAAAGATCACCTATTTGTACTTAAGATTATTTTTGATCATCTACTCTAATATCATGTGCATTTAAATCTAAAAAGTGCATTTTTGGCATCTTGATGGGTAAACTCCTAGGTTTCATTATTTCTATTCATAGAATAGAAGTGGATCCTACTAAAATCAAGTCTATTTTAGAGATGCCTCCTCCATCCAACCTCAAGCAAATTCATAGCTTATAAGGCAAGCTCTAGTATATTTGTCATTTTATTTCCTAGCTCTCTAATCGGTGTTAACCTTTCCACCATCTATTAAAGAAGGATAGTCACTTTATATGGGATTATCATTGTTAAGAAGCCTTTAACACACTCAAAGGTTATCTTTTATCACCTCATTTCCTCACTCCACCTAAGGAAGGGTAGCCTTTCTTCCTTTATATCTTAGCTATAGATCATGCTCTAGTGATATGCTTGCCCATCGAGATGAGCATCACAAAGAGTGAGCTATTTATTATATAGGTTGTACCTTCATATAATATGAAACACATTATCTACATAATAAAAAAAATGCCTAGCATTGGTCCTTGTAGCTTCTAAACTTCATCATTACCTACTTAACCATAAGATGTACATAATTACAAGTATTGATCTCCTTAAGATCATGCATTCTAAGCCTTAAAAAATCAATGAATGGCTAGATAGATTATCCTTCTAACTAAGTTTGATCTAGAATTTATCCACCAAAAATTTATTAAAGGGCATATTATTATTTATCAACTAGTTGAAGCACCTCTTAGTGATAATCAACCAATCAATTGTGAATTTCCTGATTAATCTATCACTTTTTCTTCCCAGTTAGTCCTAGAATATCAAATGATTCGATTGTTTGATGGGTCTAAATGTGAGTGAGGAGGTGGTGTAGGAATTATAGTAATCCTCCCTCAAGGTATTCTCATGCCTTTGTCTTTTAAGTTAGAATTCAATTACACCAATAATATGGCTAAGTATGAAGCATTTATTATAGGGCTCCAAACTACCCTTGCATTAGGAGTCAAGTCCATTAATATTTATGGTGATTCTCAGCTAGTTATCAATTAAATTAATAGTGTATATCAATGCAATAATGATATTATTTAATGATATAAGACATTAGCCTATCATATCTTATCCATCTTCAAACGTTATGCCATCTAGGCTATCCCTAAATCAATGAATAAGTTCACTAACACTATGGCATCTCTTGTTTCTTTTATCCCATCCTCATCTCAGGAGTCCAAATTATTTATCCTTATCCATCAAGTTAATCAACATTCCTACATAAGTATTGATCTTCCATCCATCAATAATATTAAGGAAAACTCAGAGGAGCCATTGTATGCATAAATATTTAGTTATCTATTTACAAGATTATCTCCTCCTCATTTATCCAAAGGTGTTAGGTACATCTTCCAATAGAAAGTTACTTTCTATATCATACTAAGGGGTGTTATTTATAAACACAGTTTCAATGGCATTCTTATCTATTGTATCCAAAAACATGAAGCTACCCTAGCTATCCAATAATTCCATGATGGGTCATGTGGTAGAAATTTTAATAGACACATAATTGGTAAGAAGATCTTATGTCTAGGTTACTATTGGCCCACCCTAAATCAAGATTATTGTACTTATGTTAAGAGGTACATAAAATTTCAGTAGCATGCAAACCTATCTCATGTCCCTAGTAAATCCTTATAGGTAGCAAGAGACTTTTGGCCATTTTCCCAGTGGGGGCTTGATCTTATAGGGTAAATCAATCCTAAATCTTCCCATGTCATGGCTTTATTATCACCACTATATAATACTTTACTTAGTGGGTATAAGCTATGCCACTTATCTCAAACAAGGAATAAAAGACTGTGGAGTTTATCCACCAACACATTATTTGTTATTTTGGAGTTCCACATAAAATCATAATAGATAATGGAAAATATTTTAAAAATAAGAAAGTCTAGGCACGATGTGACTTATTTAAAATCAAATTGAGTTTTTCGTCACTTTATTATCCTCAGGATAATGGTCAAGTAGAAGAATCTAATAAAAACCTGATCAAAATCCTAACTAAAGTTGTTAATGAAGCTGGAAAGGATTGTCATCTTCGTATCCCTTTCACCTTATGGAAATATCAAACTAGTATTTGAACCCCTATAGGTGCTACTCTATTTTCTTTAGTCTATGGTTCGAAAGTTTTACTTCCATTAGAAATACAAATCACTTCCATGCACATCTCCCTCAAAGACATCATTTCTAATGAATATTTCCATCAAGATCATCTATCCCAGCTTGAACTCCTAGATGAGCATCATGAAATAGCCCTTGATCACCTTCATATATATCAAGAATGATTAAAATAAGAATATAATCAACATGTAAAAGAGCATGAATTTAACATTGGAGATCTTTTACTTAAATAAAATCAACATGTTACTAATATGGAACAAATTAAAATAGGTAAATTTTCTCCTAATTGGATTGGACCATACATCATAACCCATAAATATGGATTTGGGGCATATCGTTTAGCCTCTCTTAAGGGTAAATTAGAGTGTGAACCTCTTAATGCATTGAATCTACATCCTTTCTATAGCTAATAGATCTTGACTCATCTTGGTTAGATTATCTCAAATTACTATCATCTCCCCCTATCCTAAATACCAAATAATGATATGAGAATTATGTGGTTATCTGGTAGTCATTATAACCCTAACCTTGAATATGAATACCCTGGCTCTATTCATAGAATTTTTTTATGGATAAGTTTCACCTATTATGGGAGAAACCCTAGATCATTATTTTCTTGTTTCCTTAAAAGCCTTTAATTTTTCAAGATAACACAATCACCCCATGTCTTGTTTTAATGGAAAATATCATAAGTTATCTTTTTATGACAACTCACATTACTATTTTTTAGATCCAAAATCAATTAAGCAATGAAAATCAAAAGTATCAAAATGGGCTAAATAAATAGACTAATGCCTTAAAATATAATTATAATCAAATATATAAAGGCAAAATAATAGACTGATCCCTTAAAGGATAGCTTTACAAAAACATCAAAATATAGACCACTCCCTTGAAGGATGGCTACCAAGTTAAAAACTTCCCGCATTGATCAGTTTTCAAATTATGCCATTTTAAAGCCCTAAAAAAACAACAAAGCAATAAAATAAATTATCAAAATTAGTATCCCAAGAAAGCTTCCCACATCAATCAGATTTTTAATTGTAAGCTTCTCATATTTATCAACCTACTTGTTAGCATAAAATTGATCCCTGAAAGATAAATCTTGATTTCAAAAATATGGTGTGGAGAATGTTATCTCTAAAAGCAATAATTCCCCCTCATCCCATCAACAAGCATAATAGTCCTAGTATAAAAAAAAACAAGGCCAAAACTTTAAGCTAACTAAGGTTGTGTCAATATCTCTTATCATCTAGCTAAGGATGTATATGCCACGTGTATGAAAGATTCTCTTTTTGATTATGGTCCAAGTCAATGTCGAGCAAATCCATAAACTATAATCACTAAAATCCATAACTTCACATCAATAAATTACTAAAATTTATAATCCATAATTATTATAATTCAAACTCATAATCCATTAATATGAAACCATCTCATGATATACATAACATCTACATCAATCCATAAACATCCACAACATATATAAGCACTGATCAAAATTAAAAACATAACATCTAAATCTATAATCCATCACATCCAAAATCTAGAATCCATATGTAGCATGCATGATAACAATAATCAAAATTAGAACACCTAACATCTAAATCTATAAACCATCACATCCATGAATCCATAAAAGCATAACATATATATAACCATCAATAAATCCATAAATGAATATACATGATCCAACCATAAACATAAACTCTGTGTGTGTGTGTGTGTGTGTGTAGACACACACACACAAACACACACACACACACACACACACACACACACACACACACACACACACACACACACACACACACACACACACACACACACACACACACACACACACACACACACACACACACACACACACACACACACACACACACACACACACACACACACACCCACACACACACACACACACACACACACACACACACACACACACACACACACACATCAAAGGTCTATACCAATGTCATAATATGAATACAAAGGGGGCTCTCAGCCCATATAGTATGCTCTACTCAGTGAACTCGATCCTAATAATGTGAATGATATCACCTCCCTCATCATAACCTCCTTAATGTGTTATACTCCCTAAACTAATAGTACCCCTAGTATTCCTCTATAATCTACAATGGCCAACCATGTATGAATCAAATTGAGGAACATTAGGTAGCTACTTTTGTATTATCCTCTCATAATATGACATCTCTACAATTAAATCCTTATACTGCCAGAGTGGTATCATATCTATAGAAGGTGTCATGTTAGATCCTAAAATGTCTAGGGCTATTCTCTTTGCTGAAGTAGATCTCATCTACTCTAATTCTATCCTTTATCTATCTCACTCCTATATGGCCTGATCACATTACCCCCTCATGCTATCTAGATCACTTTGTAATATAGCAATCAAATCCTATAGTGTAACATGGACTGCTTATGCATCCTATAGCTCAGCCCTTAGACTATCCCTCTTAGCAATAATGGAGGCTATATCTATATGATCATATGTTGGGGCATCCTATAAAGGTCCTTCCTCCATGTGTGCATTTGGTGCATCTTGTAATGATGCCTCCTCCATGTGTATATTTAGAGCCTCTTGCTCTACCTCTCCTCTCTCCTCATCCTCCTTATCTCCCTCACCTTCTTAATAACCACTCTATATCATAGTCTAACTACTCTCTCTTATCTCCTCACCATCTTAGCTACAAACTGAACTATGTAGTCATCTATATACCTAACATCATCTAGGTCACTCAATATAGGCTCCTCTTATGGCCCCATCAAAATAATGATAGTATTAGGTGTTGGCTAGTCCAATTTTGTATCCTCATACCTATACAAATGTGGGTCTAAGGGAACATCTTGTAATAACCTAAACTATTAATGGACCCTGCCAAAGTAAAATAACTCAAGGTGCTTTGGCCATTATCCATGTACCCATATCTCTCAAGCCACATCTCTTATCTCCACCATTAAATTGATGCATAATAATAAGTATACATAAGGCCTCTAGATCACATCCCTTATCTATAAGCCATTGAACACATATCTATAGTACACTAGATCCTACACCACTCTATTTACATGTGAAACAATCAGATCTTCCTTCCACTGAAGGAAGCATATGTTGTATACCATCTCCCCAAATCTAGTCCATGGAGTCCCTATAGGGTGAATCACATGGATGTGTTCATACACCTATACATGTAATATCAAGCCTTGAGTGGTACCCAGTACACCAACTCCACATCTCCCTATATATCTACCCCAATAGTGTGGGGACCAAAGGAAAAACCATCCAGAACTCCACCATGTCTACTATAACACTAGTAAAACTCCATGGTAGTCATCCTCCCTTAGAATCTAGTAGTACATAATAATTCAGTGCTAGAATCATCATCATTGGCACAAGTCTCTCCATAGGATCATGGTCATATAATGGCTAAAAGGATAACCCCCTAGTAAATAATATGTTATCTACTACATATTCATCATATAAGTGTACCAACCACTTATAACTCATCTAGCCTCATCCATAGTATATATAAGAGTGCCTAAAATTAGTACTCAAAAAATGCAATGAATGTCCTCTATAGTGATCATCATCTCACCTATTTATAACCAAAACATGTTGGTGGTATAATCACACCACTCTATTAATTCCACTATGATGTTGATATCTTGATGGAAATGGCGATAATGATAAATCCCTATAAATCTAACTACCTTGAGATGTACCCAATCCTTATCACTCATAAACTCCTACAACTACACCAATAGTAGAGGGACCCTATGTCTCATCATCAGTAGCTATCATGCCTATAAAAAACATCATTTTAGTTAATCAAATCCCTAAGTTTTTTATTTTCTATCGATCCTCTAAGGATCAATGTCAATTTGATACCGATTAATAATGATACTGTAGATCATAGTTGATCCTTTTATGATCGATAACAATCCTATAGATCAAGGTCGATCCTTTTACGATCAATGTTGTTCCTCTAGGATTGACAACAAGTTTCTCAACCCAAAATAAAATAAAAATAATTCCCCCAAGCTGTATGTTCTTAAAATAAAAAGCATAGACTTATCTACACCCTTTTTCCCCACAATTTTCCTATCATACCAAATTTCTAATACACAACTCAAAATAAAATAAAATATAAATAAACTACTAAATTTAATTTAAAATAAAATGCCTACCTCATACTATAGTCATCATCATTGTCATTTACTCCCATTCACCTCCATTATCTCTCATGTTTGCTTGCAAGGTTGAGACACATTAAATTTTTATCTCAAATTCTTATTCACATCGATAGTCAAATGAGCCTTATGACACATTAGATGCCTATATATAGCCTTTATATCAATCGATGTTGATCACCCCAATTGATGTCGATCCACATAATCAACATCGATCTATTACTGATCGATGTCAATTATCTTAGACTATTTCACATGATTTTAGTTTGGTTCCAAAGCCTTGTTTATTTCCTTTGCCATAACTATCCCATTTTTATGTCTTATTACCATTTAGATTTGGGAATTTTGACCCTTGTTAATTCCCTAATATCCTTAAGAAATACCCTTGTGTTTTGGTATCTTGCCCCTTGTAATATCTTAAAGGTGTATTTTTGTCTTGAGAACATTTTTATATAGGTAACGCATATACCATATGCACACTAGATGCTTTGGTTCGCTATTGCTATATTTTTTTCTCTTACTAGCCCTTACTTGTGCCCACATATTTTAGTTGTGGCATTTTGTTACTCAATTTGGTCTTTGGGACATTACTAGCTACATTAATTTTTATTCCATTAAGTGCAAACTTAGAATTACATTATAATCATCCACATATTTTGTGTGTCCTTAGCTATCACCCATTTGTCTATTTTTACTCACCCCAATTTTTTTTACCTTTCATCTTTTTCAAACCTGTCATCCATTTTGTCTCACTTCTCGATGCTCAATTTGAGGGGGGATACATTCCTCACAATAAACTTGTGGCATTAGAGAACTTATAGTTTTTGTTTCATGGCCCACTATTGCATATCACTCCACAAAAAGGGGCAAATGCAGATGCTAATTTTATACACCTTTGTGTATTAATGTGATGCATCATTACATTATTCTTTATTATCTCCCCCATGAGTAATTATTTTAAATAATTACATTTACCTTCCCCTTTACCTTTCATCACATAGGTTAAATGAGTTAATTACTACTATTAAATAGTAATTAACTCTATTTACCATCTTTAACCACAAAATATTAAAATTAAATAAAAAAAAGTCTATCCGACCTCCTAACAAACATATCCCATGGTTAAAATAATCTAACAACCTAAAAAATAATTTTAACCATCATTTACCTCTTAGCCAACCCATTGGAATGACATTTGGTTTAGCTTCACCCATTTTGGGTAAATTGACATATTTCTCTAGAATCAATGTTGATCAGTAAGAATCGACATCGATCTATAAATATCCAAAAAACTACCATTGCTCAGGAAGAATGCATGTGAAAGGAAGGAAACCATTTTTGATCATGAAATTCTATTCAAACCAGTCTTGAATCTACATATAAAAATTATTAGCACCTTGCCATTTTAAAAAACACTTGATTGATGACACTATCAGGTGATTTTTAAAGTCCATCTACCTTGTTTTGGCATCTCTTTATTTGCATATCTTCAACCATCCAATTTTAGTATTCTTTTCATATTTAAGTTTTATTTATCTTATACATCTTTGTGTTTTTATTTACATTCAATTTTGATTATTTTATCAATTTTATAGGCTATCATTATAGTCTATTTTATAATTTATCACTTCTACATAGAATCGACATCAATTCATTTGAATCAGTATCAATCCTATAGGATCATCATCAATCCCTATTAAACTATAAAAATAGCCTTAAATAGTCTATTTTTGCATCTTTAGTATCTATTAAATTTACATTCTAGTTTGCTAAAAAAAATTCTTTTCATGTAGATGACCCTACCCAGATGAGTACATGATTCTATTAGCATCTTTGATCTTCCCATAGTCCCTCAACCTCTATTTTTTTTATCACAGTGACATTACATTTGAGCTAGGACTTTAAATTGTGGATTTTATACATAATTTTCAATACATTAATGAATAATTGGCTATAATCCAAGAGGATGTTGATGTAGCTATAGAATTCTAGGATGCTTACTTTAATCTCATAAATCTTGTTATTGATTAATTATCTTCAGTATTGTCTATTTATATCTTATCCATATATATATATATATATATATTTGTAATTCCATGTTTATATATAAACTTTAATGTTAAACTTGGGCTGACATCCATTTAAGGAAGTGTATCACTTCTTGGGGCGGGTTTCTTACCAAGCATCCCACTTATTTTTCTATTAATCCATTTTTTATGAGTTAATGTGATTTGTAGGTCATTAATCCCTAACAAAAGAGGAGTTCCCACAAGCTTTATCAATGTTATGCAACCAACCTTCATCACTAGGTAACTTTAAACCTTGCATTACTTTGTATTTAGTAGTTAATTAAATCACATTGAAAAAGCATAGAAAAATACTAAAACACATATTTCAAGTTTGTTACTCCCTTGACCATGTTTGGAATCATTATAAAATTGTTCATAGGATTATATGTGCATACATTTATTCAAAAACCTCCCTTCATAAGCTTGCAACCTTGCAACTTGACTAGTTTTGGCTGCACTCACATTATCAACATTTCATGAACTCCTTATCACCCATGAAGCTTGTGGGGTAGAAATATTGATATACATTGAGAAATTATAGAACTTGTATTTATGTTAGGGGCATATATCTTTATTAAAACCTTCATATTATCCTATAATATCATGGGAGTATTCTTGATAGACAAACATATAGGTAGGTTGTAATATTGATCCTTCATACATAGTCATTGAAATCCTACAAACTTACTATCCTTATTGTATAATCCTTGGGAAACTTGGTAACTTCTTATAAATAAGTCTACATATTTGATGTTTGGTTGATGTTCACAACCTCCTTTAGAACTCCCTTGGTATTAGGTATTCCCAAAACCTTTCATCAACTTTTGAGGTTAATCCAAATATCTATAATCATGGTCTCATCTCTCTTAACAACCCTTAGTGATCTTGAAACCCTTAACTGCAAACCCTTTTGGAGGATATTTGAAGCTTGTATTTGTCATGAATTTATAAATACATTCAATAACACCTATGTTCTTCAATAATATCATCATAATCCCTATTCAAGACCTACAACCTTGAGAAGCTTACAACTCCTATTCCCTAGTTGCAAACCTACAAATTGATCTTGAAACACATGGAAACTTTTTTATTTCTTCATTTAACATGAAAATCATGTTTGGGAGTATTAAAGTAAGTCTTAAAAGCATGTTTTAGGCTATTTAAACATGTTTTAAGGGCATATCCCCATATAGAATGGCTTAAAACTATGGATTATCTTAAGATTTTTTCAAGATCCTAAAACTCTACATTTTATACCTACTAACAATGTGCATAATTATTTGAGATCTTATTGAAATATGAAAGGTAGGTTTAAATGATTTAAAACTTCATGGAACCTATTATCACATTATTCAACTCCATATAATCAATCACCATACTTGATATGATATTGTAGAGTAGAATTCATAACTTACAGGCCTATAAGTTCATGATAAAAGTCTTGAGGTCACAAAACATGTTTTAGTGTTCTTACGAGCCTACATATATACCCTCACAACCCTCAAAAATATTGGAAAAATGTTAAAGGACTCAAGAATTCCTCATTTATCCCTTAAGACATTGTGTAGGACTATAAGCTAACTTTAGGTTAGACTTGAAAAACCACTTACAACTTCCTTGATCTTAGATAATGCACCCTTTATACCTCTTAACCTTGATTTTACATGCATGAAGACCTACATGGAAAGGCCTAAAAGTGAGTGTGAAGTAAATTTGAGATAATTTATGCTTTTATCACTTTAATAAAACTTATATTGAGCCTATAATTTTTAAATTTTCTTTCAATTGGCTTTGCAAAATACATTGACTACCATAAGGTTTCCAAGAAGCCTATATAATTATAATCTTGATGTTACAACTTCCTTACAATGGTAGGATTTCAATAGTTATTAAGGAGATTGAAATATCCATTGTCTCACTTTATAACCTATAGATGGTCTTGGAGTAAGTTTTAAGGTGTTTTTGAACTTGAATTATGGTCTAAAATCTTACAAGAGGCATGTTAAAGGGTTTTAGGTCTCTTGTTAATTATTGAGGACCATGAACATTACCTTTCCTTTTGAAGAAACCATATAACCTTGGGGACTTTACAACCTTGTCTATGGGGTCTTAATAACTTGGAAACCTTAATTTTCATGGTTGTGTCATCAAGCTAGAGAAATCTCTAGAGGATGTTTAAGAACCATTATAACTCTTGAAACCAAAAATTGTTATCTTTCTCTTTGCATAGGCCTGTAATCCAATTTTCCTATTTGAAGATTTATTGGATCAAAATTTACATGCTCATGTCCTCATGTTCTTTTTATTGGCCCTAAGGAGGATTTGGGGAGTGTGTTAAACCATCTTCAATGTTCATATAGCTTCTAAATGCTTCTAAATGTCACCCTTAAGATTCTAGATTACAAGGGAGGTTTTAGGCTAGTCTTCCATCCTTTCCTTAAAGCGGCATGCTCCTTGTCTCATCCCCTATTCTGATAATAATTTATGGGAGCCTCAAAACCTTCTTGATTTCTTCCAAGACAGGATCCAAGCTATGTAGTAACATAATTTAGATAAAACATGATTATTTGCAAGAAAACCTTATATTTTATATGCATACGGTATGTAGGTTGAATGCACATAATTTGTTGGTTTTTGTTTCACCTAAATATCATGGTGAAGTTCCATATGACTCTATCAAGACCCTCCCAAATTTATCTTAGACCATGCACTTTCAAGATTGAGATAGCACATGATGAAGAAACCTGGTTTCCTATAAACCATCATGTAGCCATGGTTTTTGGAGATGCCTATATGGTTTAAACTTGATATCCTTCCTTGTTAGCTTCTAAATTTTTCATAGGTGATCCTTATACCTTATTTAAAAATTTTCATGATTAATATCCTTCAAAAATCCCTCTAAATGCATCAAAACTTACAACTTTTCATTCACAACACAAGACATTCCTCACCCTTTATCAATGGTTGGTTTGAAGGAGATTTGGAGCATAAAGTCACTCTACCATTCCAATACAATAATTAAATGTATCAAAACCAAATTACAATCATATAATGGAGGAATTTGAATCTTATAGCCTTGAATAATGTCAAAACCTATAACTTAGTCTTGTAGGCTTTGAAAACAACATCTTATTAGAAAACTCAAGAAAGTTTGCCATATCGATTGTATCTTTCAATAAAATATTCTCATCTCTACCTTTTACTCTTGAAAATGGACCTACAAAATTCTAAAACACCTGCAATCATAATCTTCATCCCACTCTCAAAGGATAAAGACCTTGTTTTTATGTTTTATCAAATTTTGAAATAACATGGATGCTCTTGAAAGTTTTATAAACCTTAAACATGCTTGAAAGTTTAACCTTATTTATTACAACCTCATGGGTTATTTAAACATGATGTAAATATCACAAAATAATGAAATCCACCCTGAATATGAGCTTTAATATATGTAATATACTGGTTATGGTTTGATGCACTCCTCCACATTGAGACAATTGAAGTTCACCAAAAGGTATAGAAAGAGGGAGAACCTAGTCAAACAAGTCTTTTTTGAACACTATTAATGGGTTATAATCACCATGCAGAGCTTTTAGTCTTATTAATTACCTAAATAAATGACCTATAAACCATTTAGTCCCATTTTTTGACTTCATGAGACCTTATAGAATGAGTTCAATGAGTGAAACAAGACCTTTTGGCCCTTTATGAACTCATAAGCACTTTTAGGACATTTTTTTCTTTATTTCACATTAAGAGCACTTTATAGGCCTATAAAAAGTTATAATGATACTATTTAATGAATTTTGGACTCTTTTAATGCATATTAACCTTGAAAATTATCTTCATGTCTCTAGCTATCACATAGGTTTCATTAGGTCATCATAACTTTAGGATTGAACTATCAAGTCTTCTAATAATATTTTGCATTAGGGAGCAACTTGAATGTTTTAAAACATAAAATGGGGTCTAACTAGTTTAACAATAATTTAAACACACATTTTTCCATTGAGAGGTATTTTAATAGGTTTCCCATAGGTCTAATGCAAACTGTGATCTCAATAAATGAATATTAGGCCTTATCCAATGAAGAGGCTCAAGTAACATGAATAATCTAAACATACCTATTATTAGGGTAATGTATTCATAATGAAGGTGATTTCAAGGACTATACTCAGTTGGTTTTGGTATAAAATGATCCATCCCTATGCAAATTAAGTAGCAAGAGACCAAGAATGGCTAGAACATCTAACATTCTAGTGACTTATGAGGCGTGTTTTTTTTCTTACACACCTAGACCAATTTACTTAAGCATTAATTGGGCATGTAGTCCTATAATTTTCTCTACAACTCACCTTTGAAGGTAAAACCATGGATGTAACATGTAATACCAGCCTTTAAAGAGTTAAAAATTGTCCCAAAAACACATAACAAAGGAGAAAGGAATAAAAACAACTATGTAAAATCACTAAGAGGAATGAGGAAAATCTACATTACTCAACAAACGATGTGCAACAACACTTAGAAAAATGAAAACAACTAACCTTATATACACAATGTTAGAAAATTACCTCAAGAATAATGCTTAAGATGGATCCCATTGATTGGGATAGGTAGCTCCTCTCAAATCTGAAAAGCATTGGCTTACTTGCAACTGGTTATTATATAGGGGCCTTTCTATATAGAATCAAAATTTATGTGTTTACTAGATTTTTCTCTATCCTCATCCCATTTAAAGACTAAGTCTCCTTATTTAAAAAACCTATCAATATCTTTCCTATCAAATGTTATCTTTATTTGGGATTGATAAAGCTCCATGATATGCATTACATGGTTCCTAGTCTCCTCTAACTCCATTAATTATAAAAATATAATTGACATAGAATCATTCTCCATTAGTTCTAGTTATTGAATGAGTTTTGACGCTAGAAGATCAAGTGGAAAATCCAAAATTGATTATTTTCCATAAAATAGCATGAAATGAGAGTTACCAACATCCCTCTTAGGTGTTATCCTATTAGCCCACAATGTTATCTTCAACTTGGTATGCCAAGATCTTTGGTTCTCCTCCATGGTCCTATTGCTAGATAAGATTCAATTATTATTTGTAGATTATACTAAGCCATTACCTTGGGGGTAATAATTGGAAGAGGTGTTCAAAAAAATTCCATACTTGACTGGCCATTCATTGATCTTTGTTCTAAAAAAATAGATATCATTATCAAATTTGATAGTAGTTGGAAAACCAAATAGGATAACAATACCTTCATAGAAATCCAATACTAAGGTCTAATTTTGATCACTAAGTTCCATTGCTTCTATCCACCTTATGAACTAATCTATGGGGGTTAAGACCCACTTATGACCATCACTTGAAGGTGGGTTAATCATACCAATTAAGTCCAAACCCTATTATATGAAAGGATACTCTAACTAGATGGGATGGTGAGGGAGGGATTTTATAGTTTATTTTGCTATAAAGAAGGCATGCTTCTTATAGTTTATAACCCATATATGTGCATCTATCAGTAGGTTGGGACAAGAGTAACCAATCCTCATAATATTGATAGTAGTATTCTTGGGAGAGAAATTCCCTCATAATGGGACATTATGAAATTCTTCTAGCACCTTAGCCACTTGTTTAGACTCTATGCATCTCAAAAAAACTCCATTGATGTCATTTCTAAACAATACCCCATCAATAATGACATATGTAATTTATTGAAGTCTAAAATACCTTTTTTAAGCCTTCTTGAGGCTATGTGGATACTCATCGATTTGCAAGAAGGTAGTCATATCTGTAGTCCAGCGATTAGGAACCTCATGATCAACTTGTATGCTTTGTTATATCAATAATAATGTCTTTTTATCAGTCTTTAGGTCTATTTATAGTTGATCACATAGTATTTTTCCTCTCACATGATTGGTAACATTTATGTCAATGTCATACTCCATGACCTTAGTTATCCAACTAGTTCTTTTTTCACCTATGTCCTTGTTTAATAAGAACTCTTCCATACTTGAGTGTTAAATCATCAGCTGTATTTTATTATTAGAGAGAATATGTCTAACTTTTTTAATATTATTTATGAAAACTAGTCTTATTTTTCCACAAAATCATACTTAAACTCATAATCCATAATAACTTTATAGAAAAATGCAATGGGCTATTCCATTAGATCACTATTCTCTTGTACTAGTATGGCTGATATACTTTAATTTCCTCCAAAATCATAAATGATAAAATATTTATCATAACATGGATTCATAAGTGTAGGGGACTAAGAAACTAACTCAATATCATTACCTTCTCTTTCCTAGTTGAATTAAGTAATCTTCTTAAGCATGGAAGTTAAAGGTTTCTAAAGTTACAAAATTGGGAATGAATATTCTAATAAATTTTATCTTACCCAAGAAGCTTTGGAGACCCTTCTTGTTACTTGGAAGTGAAAGATACAATATTTATTCTACCCTTTCTGGATCAATTAGAAGGCATTATTTTGAAACCACATTCCCTAACAACTTGCCTTCATGGACAACAAATTGATATTTTTTGGGTTCAAAGACACCTCAAATTCTCTACACCTATCAAATACTTGCCTCAAGTGATTTAAGTGATTAGCTACATGAATATATAAAATTATAATGTCATTTAAATATAAAAAGATAATATCATTTATGAAGACCTTAAATTCCATATATATGGCCACTTAGAATCTTACACTAGAATTGGTCAACCCAAAAGGCATTTTTTTGTAAGAAAAGGTACCCCATTTAGTGGTAAAAATTATCTTATATTGGTCACATTCTTGCACAACTATTTGGTTATATCCTGAATAATTATTGAGTGAAAACCTTTCAAACCTTGCTATAGTTTGAAGGATATGATCCATATGAGGAAAGGGGTAATTATCTTTAAGAGGATATTTATTCAAGTCCCTAAAGTCCACACATAGCCTAATCTCCCCATTTTTCATTTTAACTGGGACTAATTTGGCCACCCATGAGGAATGGTTAATGGGAAAGGTGATGTTGGATTCTATGATTTTGTTTATCTCTTTCATCATCAAATTTTCAAACTTGGGGTTTATTGGTCTCTACTTTTTCCTAACTAGTTTCACAATAGGGTCAATATCAATGGTGTGTTGGGCCAAATTTGGATCAAAGAATCTCAAGTATTGGTAAATCCAAATAAATATATCATCATATATCCTAAAAATATTAATAAAATCCTCTTTTTTATATTGGAAGCATACCTTACTAGCCTTGAAAACATTATAATTGGAGATGCTTATTGGCTCAGATTTTTCATTCTTGATTTTCAAATTTCTCTTCTCACCTTTTAACTAATCATCTAAGTAGAACATGATTTATAAAGTGACTAAATATTTAGGTAACTTTTTACCTTTCAACTAAATAATTTTATCCCCATATTGTTCTTGAAGCCTATGCTGGTTCTTAGCTGAGAATTTCGCTTCCTCTTATATAAAGTTGATGATTTTTTCATCATTTTCAAAAAATTTCCAACAATCATGGTTATTTAAGACTGCAGGTCTAACTACTAGTTTTAAAATATGTTCTAAATAAATCATAACAATATGAGGATTGTTTTATTGAGAGCCTATTATAACAAGCCTATCAACATTGACATTGTGTGTCCTTAGAATAATTTGAATGTTGAAGGTATAAACTCCTTCAATGTGATCCTAGAATGTGTGTTTATAGGATTTCAATAGGTTTTTCTTGAATGAATTTTGTCCTCTAATCTGATTTATAACTATCTCACTATCACCAAACACTTGAAGCATTATTATTCCTCTTTCTACACTAACTGGAGACCTTGGATCAATTCCTCACACTCTAAAACATTTTTAGTGTAGCCAAACTATAGTCTATATAAAAATAAATATTTTTCCTTTTGAGTTGAGATCAATACAATACCTACACCAACACTATTTATACTACTATAACCATCAAAAAATAACTTCCACACACCTCCAAGATCAGGTTGAGACTTGACAAGATTCCATAGAATTGTGTATTCTTCAAGAATATAGTAAGTACCTAAGCTATTCTCCTCCACATTGTAATATGGAGAAAAACCATAATAATCATTTTACCACTCATCAAGTAAGATATCAGGAACCTCCTCCAAAAGTGTAGTAGTCTCATGAAGTACATCACTTTCATCTTGATCATACATGGTGCAATTCATATTAATTACACTATGAGAATATGGTTCAATATGGTCTCTAGAAATGGGATTAGATTTGATAGTAAATTTGGTACCATACCTAGTCCTAAGCAACATGTGGGACTAATTAGATGATAGATACCCACCCATATTTGCAGTGAAGTCCCAAGAAAGATATAAAAACAAGTAAGGAGGAAGGCTTATAATTAAAAAATATTAGGAGAAGAAGAGACTTGGGAAATCATGTAAGGTGAGGTTTAAGTTCTTAATGATGCTAATGGTTTTGAAAAATTTACCATCTATCTAGATAATTCTATTTGAGATTGGTGTGTACTCTAAACCTAGCATATCAACTACCTTCTTGGGCATGTTTGAGATAATTTAACTAGAATGAATCATGAAATTATATACAAGGTGATTACCAATTATCAAGGATATGCAAAAATGGGTGTGATTTGATAATATTAATAATATCTCATTCCCTTGGTTGACATAAGTGAGTAAGAGTAGTTGTTGCACTTACTTTGCATGACCAAGATGATTTAATTCTTCTTTTAACAAGTGTCTTTGATTTGGAATGGAGAGATCCTCCCACATGGTGACATTTAGGTTTGTTATCTTCATTTGCTCAAATATATTGAATGGAATTTTTCCTCCATTTAACTATAATTTAGGAATAATAGCCTCCTCTATCTGATGTTGACTTTCCTTTTAATCATCCTGATTTACTTGTACCTGATTTGTTCCAACAAATATTTTCTCCATTTCAAACTCATGAGGATCTTGATAAGTAGGTTTTTGAAAAATTGAGGAAGATGGCACTTCCTCCACCACTCTTCATTTGAACCTTATATTGTGGGCTACTAGAGTTCTTGTTTTGTTTAAAACCTCATTCTTATTTATGGCATAAAAGTCACCCTCTTTCTAATTCACAAGATTTGACTCACCTTGCACCTAAGCTAGTTCATGTACTTCTCCTTATGAATT
Source organism: Torreya grandis (assembly GCA_037957365.1). Taxonomy (NCBI): domain Eukaryota; kingdom Viridiplantae; phylum Streptophyta; class Pinopsida; order Cupressales; family Taxaceae; genus Torreya; species Torreya grandis. Next base: position 4,339,740 of record JARHVA010000122.1, on the reverse strand, counting down.
TGATTCACTTGATTATCCTTAAGAATGTGACACACTTTGGACCATCAAATATTTGTTTAGTATTCCATTTGGACATGTAGTCTAATTGTAAATTTGATTACAAGGATAACACCACTCATAGTATTGAAACAAGTTATTTTTCATAGGTACAATGGATTTTTAAGTGTAATAAACATTGGGATTTTGACTAATATAATACCTAACATGTGTGATTGTCCTTGAACTTGTGTATTTCCTTAATAAGATGAATTTTAGGCTAATATGGATAGTTATAATGTTGATGTGGTCTAATATGTTGAGCTTCCTACCTATTTAAGGACACTAACTCATTGATAAAGTTTTGTAGGAATTTTTTCACTTCATGTAGCTCATTAGGAGGGGAAGTAGATTGAGCTGATTGGATGGTTGGTACTAGAATGGGTGCCAAAGTGGGTTATGTTGGTGGAGGTTTAGAGAATAAAGACAATGGAGGCCTAGGTAAAACATTCCTTTCTTGAATCAAGTTATTTTCATCCCTTATGGAAATATCATATGCTATTATTATAATTATTACTCCCATGGACTGTATCATGATAAAAATATCACTATTCAAAGATCTTAAGTAGTAAAAGAAAGCATTATTAGGATTGGGATTCACTAAGGGTGGGATTCTATCCCACATCTTTTTGAAACTAAATTTGATGTCCACTATGTATTCAGAGGAGCTCTATTGATGGTTTAATTTTTTTTTCATGAGAGAGAGAGAGATGGCCACTCTTGTCTTCAAACTACTAGTAAGACCTCTCTCCTAACTCATCCTATTTGTGTATTATTCCAGGTTGATACCCTCTATACTATTAAAGAGATATTCCTTTCAATGAGTGTCAAAATGTTTTAAGGCCATATTATCTTTAGTGATGTTATGGAATGAACCTATATTGGTAACCTCTTATATGTGTGTGTTTTATGGTAGTGGTATCATTCTCATAAGTTAAAAATGGGATTTTTTTAAGAGTTAAAACCAAGATATCATGATGTTTTTAAAGTGATAAAAGAATACCTCTATCAAATATAACAAACAACTTATTAATTTGGGTTACCATGTGAAGAAGAAAATTCAACCTCTCTCTTGGCCTTGTGAATCTACCAAAAGGGGGTGTAGATTGAGACATTAAATAAGGTTTTCCAAAACCTCTACCCAATATTTTAGGAAATATTGACAAAGTAATACTTGTTATTCTAGGAGTAAATGACAATTCAAAAAACTCAAAATTAGTACCTCTTGTTGAATCCCTTCTCTTTTAGAATGAAAATAAAGGAGTGATCTTAGATCAATAATGTATGGAGTCACCAAGTGCTTTAAAAGTGTCTTCAATTCTACTCTAACTTACTAAGAACAACACTAAATCCTTATCTAGATTCTTCTAATTCTATGGAACTCATTCCACTGGGCATGCCAGAAACTGTTTTCACTTGGATGTTTCACTCACTCATTCAATCAAATTATTTAATTGAAACAATAGGATTATCCCCAATGTGTGGGAGTTTGGTTCTTTAGGGATGAACCTATGGAGAAAGATTTTTCCTTCCTAAACTAAGATGTGCCTGATTTAAGATCAGTTGTAGGCCTAAGACTATGATAAAGTGACCTAGTTATAACTATTATTTTATCATGGAAAAGGGAAGAGTAATTAAACTTAAACTTAAGGAGGTGATGCACCAATAGTCTAGAGATATTCTCCACCTCTTGTAATAACACAAGAAACCTTATAAATTATCTATAACTCACATAAATCCTATAAATATTGTAACTCTCTCAAGGCTTACATAAGTAATTTGCATGGAGATAGTGGTATACACATCATACAACCTATAAATGAAGGTGTAAAATTGATAGGAAAACATCAAGAGGGACTAAAACATCCATAAATGAACATATATATTAAAATTCACACAATAATAAAAAATGTTTTCAACATAAGAGAGTCAAATATCAAATTTTATTAGATTCAAGGCTTAAATCCATCATTACAAATCTCCAAAATAATATATTCTTATCATACACAAGATAATGGGAACATATTAAGGCATGTTCAACCCTATATATAAGAAAACATAGATCAAATAGGAGAAGATAACACTATAATAATGCATAAATGTTGTTGTTATACCATAAATACAACTTACGCAAGTGAAAAGGCATGGAAATTATGAGAATTAATCTCTCCTTAATGAATTAGGCCTACCATCATCATGATTTTATATAGAGGTTGGCATAGTAGTAGAGGAGACGACTTAATTCTTGATATTCTTGTCCTTATAAGTGCTTAAATATGCATGGTTTTGTCCTTAAAGGCTATTCCACTATTGTAAATCATTACTCTCCTTATGTTAATCACCTTAACTGACCCATATCCACCTCTCATGCATGCATGCTAGAGATAATCTAGCTCAAGTTGACTTGTCCTCATAACTACCATGCTCAAAGAATATTTGACTTGGAGGAAGATCTCCTACACCTATTTGGAGTTGTGGTTAAATTTGACATGATCACCACTCCATGGATGGAGTTACATGTTTGAGGAAGGATCAATCCATCATCATCAAGTGAATGGATAAGAATTTGGGGCTCATGGTTTTGGATGCTTCTTGGTATATGAGTGAGGGATTGAGGAAAATTTACAATCCTTTAGTCTATGATTAGATTGGCATTTTCCATGGAGAAGGATATTGAATAGATTCTCCTTTTTCCTCAAGAAATTCAAGTATTTTTTGGATCCCATCTCAAAGTTTTTGAGGTAGAATACCATCACTGTATCAAGAGTTTGTGAATTATACCTTATCCCAAATCTTCACAATCCTATATTGGTTGGTAGACCCATTTCCATCTCTTTGGTGTACGTGTTAAATCTTGACTCAAAGATTCTTCATTTTCTTCTATTTCCCATTCTCCTTTAGTAGTGATATCATCTTTTATATTCACTTTATCTTCTTCATAATCTATGTGAAATATATTTTCCCACTAATTATATCTCTTTAATTTTGATGTGGAATCACTATATCATAACATACCCACCACCGAGGGAATTTTTATATGTGTGAGATGGTGTTCGATTATTTTTAGGGATTAATAGTTAGATAGTAGCTTGATTGAGATGGACATGTGCCTTGAAAAACTAGTTCTTAGAAAGATTATTTGGAGTTTGAAAGCATTTGCTATAAGATCAGGGGTACTACCATGGGCAATATTTTTTGAGTGGTTTATGTGTGTCTTTCTCTCTTCCACTTAGAGTAGTAGATTTATTTTATATTCGACACTTCTCCCATGGCTTATTTTAGGAGATTCATTAACATTGCCTTAGGTATTTAGGTTGAAAATGATGATTCTTTACTTGAGTATTTTAGATAGTATCAGATCATTTATCCAAAGGTCATGATCACTCCCATTGTTTCTTTTAGTTATATTTATTTTTTGGACATTACTTTATTCAAGGGTCTAGAATTCAATTATAATGGTAGGCTCACCACCCTTTATTTTTAAAATAAGTTGAATGCTTACTAATACATTTCATTCTATTCATGGCATCATCAACACCAAAATAAGTCCTTCACCATCAATGAGCTTCAAAGATACCTTGTCAGAGAGTCATATATAGTAGGATTCACTAATCTTATGAGGCTTATATATTCCAAAATTTAAGTTAGAGGTTATCTGAGATGATTTATACCTAGTTGCCTCAACAAGGTCTTTTAAAAAGACAACTTAGTGCTTTTCAATCGGGTGCTTTCAAGAATTAGAAAAAGAAAGAGGAAACCCCTTATTTTTGATATTTTTTAAACACTTCAGATAAAGATTTAAACTTGGAGGATTCCCTAAAACCTACACATAATTTGCTTTGTTAAGAAGTCCTTGCATTGCAACATATCCCCCTTCTAAAAATCTGTTCGGAAAAACCCCAAAAAATTGGGTTAATTTTTAATGAAGAGTAGATTTACTTCTTTAATTTTGTTTTCCATGGATTTTTCCTCCATTTTGGATAATTTCTAACCCCAAATTTTAACCCCCTTCTTTTCTTCTCTTATTTGTCCCATTAATATTAGCTTTTTAATTAAAAACTTAATATCCCCTATGACTTATTTAATAAATGTAATTTTTTCCATTTATTATTTAATTAAAATGGTGGGATAAGCAAATTATATGGGTTGGGGCATGTGAAATGGTGATTGGGTTGGTTTTAAAATGATTAAAAGTAGTTAATATTAATTAAAAAGTGATTGGATGGGTTTTATAACCACCCTCCCATAAAAACCTATATATACCTCCCATCTTTATCTATTTTCTCATTCATTCAAACCTTATGATTCCAATTGATGAGCCTTTAAGAGGTGAAACATGTTTTGTAAATCATTTGGAAAGTATTTTTTATTATTTATATATGGAGTACATATTTTTTTATGGAATATCTTATGTAATATCTTCTTCATTTTTTGCATATTATCTTTTATTTCATATTTTTTCTTCCTTCTATGAGTGTGTCATTAAATTGTTTCAACACTTATTATTTATTAAAATAAAATAAAATCAAACAACATCTTCTCATTAGAAAACCCAAAAATGTATGCCATATGCATTGGATCTTTAAATAAAATCTTCTCATCTCTAATTTTTGCTCTTGAAAGGGGACTTGAATAATTCTATAAAACCTAAATCATTTTCTTCATCCTTCTATTAAAGGATAAAGGCCTTATTTTGATGCTTTATCAGACCTTGAAATAACACAGATGCTTCTAAAAGTTTTATAAACCTGTAACATGCTTGAAATTTCAACCTTCTTTATTACAATCTCATGGGTTCTTCAAACATGATGAAAATATCATAAAATAATGAAAACCACCCTAAATACAAGATTGAAGATAGGAAATGATCTAGTAATGGTTTGATGCACTCCTCAACATTGAGGAAATTGAAGTTCACCAAAAAGCAGATAAAGAGGGAAAACCAAGTCAAACAAGTCTTTTTTGAATGCTACAAATGGGTTTTAAACACTATGAGGATATTTTAAGATTCTTAGTGACCTAAATAAATTATATTTAAACCGTTTAGTCCCCTTTTGTGAATTTTTAGTACTTTTAGTAAATTTAATCCAATCTTGATTTCAATGAGTGAAACAAGACCTCTTGACCATTTATGAACTCATAAGAAATTTTTAGAACCTTTTTGATTTATTTCACATTAGGAGCATTTGAATAGGCCTATAAAAGGTTATCATGATACTAATGAATTAATCTTGGACTCTTTTAATACATCTTATCCTTGAAAAAACATCTTAATGTCTTTAGTTATCAAATAGGTTTCATTAGGTCATTGTGACCTTAGGATTGACCTATTGGGTCTTCTAACAATATTTTACATTGGGAAGTAACTTAAATGATTTTAGACATAAAATGCGGTCTATCCAGGTTAAGAAAAACTTAACAAGACTTTAGACATATTTTTACATTGAGAGGTCTTTCAATAGGTATCCTATAGGTCTAATGCAAACCATGATCTCAACAAATGACTATTAGGGTTTATCTAATGAAATAAGAGGCTCAAATAACATCAATAATCTAAACACAGTTATTCTTAGGGTAACATAATCTTCATGAATGTGCTTTCAAGGACTATACGCAACTGGTTTTTGTAGAAAATGATCCATCCCTATGCAAATTAGGTGTTAAGAGACTAAGGGTGGCTAAAATAGCAAACAAAGTTGTGAATTTTGAGGTGTGTTTGCCTACCTAAACACCTAGACTAGAATATGTAATCATATATTGGGTATGGAGTCCTATAAGATTCTCTAAAACTCACTTTTGAAGTTACAAACATGGATACAACATGTTATAATAACCTTGAAATAATTGAAAATTATCTCAAAAACACATAATAAAGTAGAAAGGAACAATAATAAATGTGAAAAGATACTTAGAGGAATGAGAAAACACTACACTACTCCACAAATTATTTGTAACAACACTTAGAGATATGAAAATAGCTAACCTACTATGCAAAATGTCTAAAAATGACCTTAAGAATAATGCTTAAGATGGATTCCATTGAGTGGGATAGGCAACTCCTCTCCCTTTAGCTTTTAAAGCTAAAAAACATTAGCTTGTTTATATCTAGTTATGATACAAGGGCCACTCCATATAGTTTCAACCTTTATGTATTTCCTAGCTTTTACTCTATCTTCATCCTATTTCAAGACTATATCTCCTTATTTGAAACATCTATCAACAAATTTACTATTAAATGTTATCTTTGTTTTATCTTGATGAAGCTCCATGATATGCATTACATGGTTCGTAGTCTCTTTAAACTCCATAATTTTTTATAATATCACTAACATAACATCATTCTCCATTAATTCAAGCATTTGAGTGAGTTCTAAAGCTAGAATCTCAAGTGATAAAGGTATCCTTGCTTCTCTTTCATAGACTAGCATTAAAGGGGAGTTACTAGCAACCCTATTAGGTGTTATCCTATCATCACACAATGTTGCCTTTAAATTCATATGTCAAGCTCTTTGGTTCTCCTCTATGGTCTTCTTTAATATATTGATTAGGTTCTTGTTTGTAAATTCTATAAATAAATTCCATACTTGACCACCCATTCACTGATCTTGGTTTTAACAAAAGCCATAACATTATCAGATATGATAGTAGTTGGAGCATCAAATCTAGTAACAATACCTTCATATAAATCCAATATTGAGGTCACATTTGCATTTATAAGTGTCCTTGCTTCTGTCTACCTTATGTATTAATATGTGGTAGTTAATACCCACTTGTGACTAATATTTGAAGGTGGGTTAATCATCCCAATGAATTATAAACCCCATTACATTAAAGGCTACTCTACATGGATGGGATGGAGAGGGAGGGCTACTAGATTTTTTTTCCTATAAATAAGGTACATTTATTGTAATTTCTCACCCATGTATGTGCATCTATAAATAGGTTGGTACAATAGTAACCATACCTCATAATCTTGTCAATATTAGTCTTGGGAGAGTAATGTCCTCCTGATGGTCTATTATGAATTTTTGTATCACCTTAACCACTTAGTTAGACTGTATGCATCTCAAAATAAATCTACTAATGTCTTTTATAAATAATACCCCATAAATAATGACATGGAATTGATTGAAGTCTAAATTACCTTATTTGATCCTTTTTTAGGACATGTGGATAATCATCAATTTTAAATAAGGTATAAATGTCTTTAGTCCAGTTGTTAGGAACCTCATGATCAGCTTGTTGACCTTCTTATAGCACCATCACTGCCCTATTATCAGTCTCTAGATATATTGGCAGCTATTCACATAGTATTTTTCCTCTCACAAGCTTGGTAACCTTGATTTCAATTTCATACTCCATGACCTTATTTATCTAACCAAATCTCTTTTCACCTATGTCCTTGTTTAAAAATAATTCTTTCATTCTTGAGTGTGAAATCATCAACTATATTTTGTTATTAGAGAGTATATGTCTAAAATTTTAAAGAGATCTTATGATAGTACTTTTTTTTACCAAAAAAAAAAAAAACTTAAACTCATCCTTAAGATCTTGACTAAAAAATACAATGGGCTACTCCATTAGATCACTATTCTCCTACAAGTATGATTGATATACTTTCATTTCCTCCAAAATCATACATGATAAAATCTTTATCATAGCATGGATTCATGAATGTATGGGATTGATAAATTTCTCTCTTGATTTAATCAAAGTTATCCTTACCTTCTCTTTTACATTTGAAGTTAGTATTCTTCTTAAGCATAAAATTTAGAGGTTTGACCAAAGTTAAAAAGTTGGGAATGAATCTTCTAATTAAATTGATCTTACCTAAGAAGCTTTGGAAACCCTTCTTGTGACTTAAAAGTGAAAGATCCAAGATTTATTCCACCCTTTATAGATCAATTGAAAGGAATTATTTAGAAACCACATGCCCAAAAAACTTTCCTTTATGGAAAACAAATACACAGTTATTTGTGTTCAAGGACATTGCAAACTCTCTACACCTATCAAATACTTGCCTCAAATGATATAAGTGACCAACTTCATGACTAGAGGAAATAGTAATGTCATATAAATATACCAAGATAATATCGTTTATGAGCCCCTTAAATTCCATATCCATGGCCTTTTGGAATGTTTCACTAGCATTGGTCGACCCAAAAGATATTTTTTTAAAGCAAAGGTACCCCATTTAGTGGTAAAAGTTATCTTGTACTCATCAAATTATTGCACAAGTATTTGGTTATATCCTAAATAACCATCAAGGAGTGAAAAAATTTTAAACCCTACCACTATTTAAAGGATTTGATCCATTGGAGGAAGAGGGTAATGATCCTTAAGGAAAGCTATATTCTAGTCCCTAAAGTCCACACATAGCCTAATGTCCACACATAGCTTAATGTCCCCAATTTTATTTCTAATTAGGAATAATTTGGATAACCATGAGGAATGAATAATGGAAAATATAATGTTAGATTATATGATTTTTTTTAGCTCTTTCCTTATCAAAGGTTCATGCTTAGGGTTTATTGGTATCTGCTTTTGCGTAACTAATTTTGTATTAGGGTCAAGATTAATGGTGTGTTGGGCTAAATTAGGATAAAAATATCTTGAGTATTGGTAAATATAATAAAATATATCATCATATCTCCTAAAAATATGTTTTTATATTGGGAGCATACCTTACTAGCCTTTAAAAGCTTTCCATTGGAGATGCTTACTAGCTCATAGTTTTTATTCTTGATTTTCAACCTTTTAGATGATCATCTGAGTTGAACATGACTTCTAAATTGATTAAATAATTAGGAAAATTTTTAACTTTTAGTTGAATATTTTGATCCTTATATTGTTTTTGAATCCTATGTTGATTCTTAACTGATAATTCAACTTCCTCTTATAGAAAGTTGATGATTTATTTATCATTTTCAAACACTTTCCAACTAACATTGTTATATAGGAATGTAGTTATAAATACCAACTTGGAATGTTGTTCTAAATCAATCATAACATAATTATGAATGTTTTATTGAGATCCCATGATATCAAGCCTATCAGCATCAACATTATGTGTCCTTGGAACATCTTGAATGTTGACGGCATCAAAGCCTTCAACAAGATCCCATAATCTATGTTTATAGGCCTTAAAAAGGATTTTATTGACTAAATTTTATCCTATTACCTAATTTATAAATCACTCACTATAACTATAAACTTTAATCCATTTTATTCCTCTTTTCCATACCAATTGGAGGCCTTGGATCAATGCCTCATACTCTAAAACATTGTTAGTGCAACCAAATTGTAGTCTATATGAAAATAAGTATTTATCATTATGAGTTGAGATCAATAAAATACCTACACCAACACCATTTATGTTCCTATAACCATAAAAAATAAATTACCACACACTTATAATATTAGCTTGATACTTGGCAAGATTTCACAGAATTGTGTCTTCCTCAAAAATATATTAAGTATCCAATCTAATCTCCTCCACATTATTATATGGACCAAAACCATAGTGCTCATTTTACCAATCTTAAAATAAGATATCAAGAAACTCAACTATATGTGTATTAGTTTCATGAAGTACATCACTCTCCTCTTAATCATACATGGTATAATTCATGGGAATTAGACTAGGATAATATGGTTCAATGTGGTTTATAGAAATAGGATCAACTTTGATAGTCACTTTGGTACTATGCCTAGTATTAAGAAACATGTAGGGCCAATCATAGGATAAAACCCCACCCATATTTGTATAAGTCCTTGGAAAGACATAGATAAAAATAGTGAGGAATTTCTATGACTGAAACATCTTGTATATGGAGAGGCTTAGGCAAGAATCTAAGATGAGGTTCAAGTTATTAATGATGCTAATGGTTTTTCCAATTACACCATCTAACTATATAAATCCTTTTGAGACCAAAGTGTAATCTAAACCTATATTATCAACTACCTTTTCAGGCATGACTGAGCTACTTGTACCAAAATAAATCATGCAAATGTGTAAAAGGTGATTACCAATAGTCAAGGAGATGTAAAATTGGGGTGGTTTACAAATATTACTAATATCTATTTCCCTTGGTTGGCATAAGTGAGTAGGAGAAGATGTTTTACTTTATTTGTTTGTATGACCAAGATGATTTAATGATTCTTTAAATATGTCTCTTTGAGAAGGAATGGAGAGAGCCTCCCATGTGGTGATATTTAAGTCTGTTCTCTTCATTTGATCAACTATATTGAAGGTAATTTCCCCTCTTTTTGAATATAATTTAGGAATAATAGCATCCTCTATTTGATGTTGATTGAATTGAGGTTGAGTTTCTTTTTTAACAATATAATTTACTTGCACTTGATGTGTTATAATAACTATTCTCTCCTTTGAAGCCTCATGAGGATCTTGAGGAGTAGGTGTTTGAATAATTGAGAAAGATAGACCTTCCTCCACTACTCTTATTTTGGACCTTGTATTTTGGGATAATAGATTAATTGCTTTTTTGGAAACGTCATTCTAATTTATGGCACAAAAGTCACCCATTTTACAATTCACAAGAGTTGACTCACCTTGCACTTGAAATAGTTCATGTACTTCTCCTCCTTGTAAAGCTGATTCACTTGATTGTACTTGGAAAAGTGACACACTTTAGACCATCAAGGCTTATTTAAGTACTCAATTCATACATGTAGTCTAATTTTGAGGTTGATTTTAAGGATAACATCTCTCATAGTCTTCAACAAAGTTATTTTTCATAGGTATAATGGTTTTTGAAGTACTAATAGCATTAGAATTTTAACTATTATATGGCCTAACATGTGTGATTTATCCCTAAGCTTATGGATTTCCTTGATAGGGCTAACTATTAAGCTAATATGGATAGTTATAATTTTTATGTGGTATAATATGTTGAGCTTATTTCCTATTTAAGGCCAATAACTCATTGATAATTTTTTGTATAAATGTCTTAAATTCATGTAGCTCATTGGGAAGGGAAGCAAGTTAAGTTGCTTTGTTAGTTGCTATTGAAATGGGTGCCAAAATGGATTGTGTTGGTGGAGATTTTGGGAAGAAAGGAATTGGAGGCCTATAAGAAATCTTCCCTACTTAAATCAAGCTATTTTTGGCCCTGATGTCAATATCATATGTAATTCATAGTATTGTTCCTGCCACAGACTGTATCATGATAATAATATCATTGTTCAAAGATCTAAAGTAGTAAAAGAAAGTTGTGTTAGGAATGGGATTTACTAAGGATGGGAGTCTATCCCATGTATTTTTAAATATGAATTTGAAGTCCACCATGTATTAATGAGGATATCTATTGATGGTTTCAAGTTTTTCCATGAGAGAGATATGGTCATTCTTATATTCTTGTAACTCTCTCCAAACTAATCTAAGTTGTATATTACACCAAGTTTCAACCCTCTATACCATTGATTATATCTTCCTTTTAATGAAGTGGCAATAAGTATTATGGACACATTATCTTGAGTGATGTTTTGGACTAAACATATATTAGAAACCTCTTGTATGTGCTCTATGCTAGTGGTATCATCCTCACCATTGAAAAAGGGGATGATTTTGAGAGCTACATCTAGAATATCATCTTGTTACTAAAGTGACAAAGGATTACATTTATAAAATGTAACAAACAAATAATTATTTTGGGCTACCATGTGAAGAAAAGGAATCATCCTCTCTCTTAGCCTTGGGAATCTACCAAAAGGGGGTGTAGACTAAGCCCTTGTATAAAGCTATCTAGAAACTCTACCCCTTCTTTTAAGAGATATTGAAAACTTAGTTCTTCTTATTTTATAAGTAAATGATAATTCATCAAACTCAAAATCAATACCTATTATTAAATCTCTTATCTCCTTTGGGATGAAAATGAAGTTATGATATGAGATTAGAAATGTATGGAGTCATCAAGTGCATGTGAAGTGTCTTTAATTATGTTACAAATTGATAATAGCACCAATTATTTAGTTGGATTCTTTTTATCATCTAAAACTATGATTTTATCATATAAAAGGGAAGAATGATTGAAATAATAATTAAGGAGGTGATGCACCAATAGTATAGAGATATTCTCCTCTACATGGAATAGCACAAGAAACCTTAAAAATTGATAATAAATCATTCAAATTTGATAAATATTTTAACTTTATCAACACTTGTGTAATCACCTAAAAATGACACTTGAGTGCTAAGAGTGATACTTGAGACCACCCATCCATATCTTAACCCTAGACCTATATTAGATAATATTTTCACACTTATCCAACCCTTTTGTCGGCTACGGGCATCCCTAAACATCCTTAAAGTAGTCTCAAACCCTCATCTTGACATCCTAGCCTTTAGTAACTTAGGTTTTACCACTTAGACATTAGTGTAATAATAGGAATAGTAGTGGCACATGGTGTTAATGTCATAATTTTGGTGTTATTATCCTTTCACTCCTTTTTCTACCAATAGATATCTTTTAAATTCTAAGACCACTATGGTCAACCTATATTTATTTTAAGACTTGAACAAGCACCAAATAGTATATATACATGACTTTTAGCCCTCTAAAAACTAGATTGAAATTATGTGTCTTGTAAGAAAAATAACTAAGATGGGATGGGGGGTGAATTATTGTACTCAAAACATTTATTCAATTACACTTAATCATACATGAACCATTCAAACAAACATGAACATCTAAAAAATCATATGTAAGCATACAAGATCATAAAACATGATAATACATTACATATATGGGAAACCTTCAAGGGGAAGAAAACACATTGATATATTTAAATTTAATATATTCAAATAATATAAAAAAAAAATTTAGTGAAGCACCAACTCCACATGGAACACCAACCCCAACTAGCCAAGCACCCACTTGATTAGGCTTCAGGGATCACCCATTGATAAGGAGGCACCAACCCCCTAGATGACTTACTACCAACTCAACCACCTAAAATTTTTTATCACCTTAAAAAAAACTTGTTTCTTACATAATATCTAATTATCCTTCTTTATCTCTTCACACTCTTATATCCCTCTCAAATTGCCTTCTAGTCTTCTTCACTCAACTAGGTCTCTTCAAGACAGATTAGGTCATATGACCTTGATATTCATCTATAGTTCCCATGTTATATACTAATTATAGTTCATATACACCCATATTATGGTCTAAAATACCTCCTTAAGCTCTTAAATGTGTTAATTTCTTCACTTTCTCTATCCAATTCTCTAACAAGTCAATTAGGATTATTAAGCCTTATTCTTATATAATCCTCTAGTGCACACACCTATTGGTTACCCTTACACATTTTCACACTTCTATTACCATTTAAATATTTATTATAATACGTTTAATACATAAATAAATCATTATAATAGGTTATACATAACTTAAAAGACCAAAATATCTTTTAGGCCTTAAGGAGACCTAATTCAATTAGGCCTTCATTATTACACGTTACCCTTTGATCTCATTAGAACACTTTTAAACTCAAAAAATATAGAAAATAATTAATATACCACTAAAATATACCATAAATAATCTCATATATGTCTATGACACTTTTTAACTCTAACCACCACTTGAAGCACACCATTAGTATTATTTGCATTAGGCCTTCACACACATAGAAAGGTATGTCTTGAACAATGAAAGAAAATAAATTATTTAAACAAAAAAAAATGATAATAAATAACATATAAATAACCTAAAATACATCAAAAAATTCACCAAGTTTATTATACTTAATTTCATAGGGAGAAAAGACTAAAAAACACTCCTACAACTTGCACACTTAAAACTGTTAGACTATTAAAAACAGTCATGAAAATACTTGAAATACAACACCTGAAAGTAAATTTTAAATGTTAATATATAAATTTTAAATATTTTATAATTTATTTATAAAAACTTAAATAAAAAAACTTCAAGTTCTAATATCAAACATTTATCTTGTGAACCAATCTTCTAGCCTTATCTCACATAGTCTTGCATGAACCATACGTGCCATTTTGACTTCAACTTTTCAACCTCTTATAATAGATTCCAAGATTTAAAAAACCATGAAAAATGATTTAAAGTATAAAAAAACAAAACCATATAAATTAGATATTTCAATTCAGGGCATAGAGCCTCAAACTCATCACTACAACTTACTTACTCAGAACTACCAAATTACCTTAAAGTACAGTCATGGTGATATTGAACTTCTACAGCTATATAAATATTTTAAAAGAATTATTATGAAAAAATATGATCATGTGAGATATATACAACATCTTAAAATATTAACATTATATGTTCTAGTGGCAATTATTGGTCTTACAGACTAGTTTATTGACCTCACTACACACAGTCATCATTGAGCCAGACAAGCCATTTTGTCTTCATCATTTTCACCATTATACCTAAATTAAAATATTTATAACCAGAAATAATAAGAAATAAAAATACAAACAACATCTAAATTCACTTTGTTTCATCACACTATTATGATAACACATTCCTATTCATCTTCTCACTATTGAATGGGTTTTTCATTATTTGCACTATTTGGCCTATTAGCGACTAGCTAATTTGCATGACTAATTTATCACACTTGATGGATATAACTTATCTAAAAACCTTAATTTACATGGAATATGTGTTTCAAGCTTCATCCTCCATCCATTTGAGTACTTTGACTTGGTCAAATATGATTGTTACAATAAAACTCTAGAAATTAACACTTTCCTGTAGGGTATACTCACACACTTGACAACTAAATCACACATAGAGGTGCCTGAGAGATTTTAATACAGCCTCCAATATCTTACCTAAGAATACCAATCCATTCTATGCACTTTTTATCAACATCTTCAACATTAGGTCCTTATTAGGGTTTTAAGAGGGTTTAAACCTATTTCTATTCTTAATAATCATTCATAAAGCCTAGCCCTTCAATCCAAAAACAAATGCCTATAATTTTGATCTAGGAAAATTCAAAATATATCATGAATATCTTAGGTTAAAATTCAAAGTTTTTATGAGTTAATAAGCACAACAAAATCTCTCTCAAGTTGAGAACCCTTCATTCTGAGCACTCAAGAGACTTATAAACAATTATTCATGCCTTATCCTTCACACTATGACCTCAAACTAAATGAACATATTTGAAATAACATACATCACCTATGAAAATTCTTACATGATCTCAAACACCTTGAAATCTAATCATGACCCTTCATTAGGCCACACTCTCTTTCTTTGCTCTATAGATCTTGACCTACAAAACCATATTGGGCCTTAAAACTAACCTTCATACCTCTTTACATGCACTCTCCACCTCGATCACATACTCAAAAAACATCTCTTATGATTAAACACCACCATACATCCTTCACATGCCTTGACAATAGATCATAATACCTCATTAGGCTAGGAAAAGTCTAGAAGTGGTCTAGTTGTAGACTTGATCTATGTAGACACCTAAATCTGGCAACCAATAACCTCCAACTAGGCTTTTGACCAATTTCTACCTAAAGTGTATAATTTGGCCTAAAAACACTAAAATGAATTAAATGAGTTGAAATTGATATATTTAAGTGTTTATTCTATCTAGGGTATCCTCAAATGGGGTAATGCAATTTATGGGTTAGCTAACTTTGATCAGATCATTCTGAGTCAAAATGCCAATTTTTCACATGGGTACTCTAGATTGCTCTTTTCTATCAAATATATTACACAAGATGCATGCCTTTTTTATTTTTTGTTGATAACATCCTAAATGGGATAGTGGATCTAATGTATTTGACATTGCCTTCCAATTCTAATCCATTTAAATTTTAGACCAATAACAAGGCATTCTAATCAATTTGAGTAATTTGTGCACAAAGTGCTTAAACATGCTTAAGAGCTAATTAATCCAAATCAAGGCCTAATTAATAATTCTATGGAAAATTGTTGAATACTTGTTTATAGAAATGAATATTGAATATCTACATCATCAAGTGACCTCATTTCTTGGGAAGACATCCCTAAGCCATAAATGCCACAAATATCAGGATTCATGCCTCCCATGCCTCATCAAAGCCCTCCATGCCTCTTAATTGCCCCTTTTTCCATTGTCATGATGAGAATAATTATAAAATTAATTTCAAAAAATGAATTAATCTTCAACCACACATCTTCATCTCAGGATGGATGATTCAAGTTGATTATGATCAATCTCAAAAATCTATAACTAGAGAGGTCATGAACATCATTTTTAATCTTAATTTGTGCAAATTTATAATTTAGGATTGGTTTTAAAAGCTTCATGTAAACTAGTGTTACCATTCCAAATTTATTACAAGCCAAGCCAAGCCAAAGCCAAAGGTGCCAAGGAGAGATGGAGGTAGAGGTAGCCAAGCTTCCATTGATGAGGACTTCATGAGCACAAACCAAAAAATCCAATCAAAAAATACTTTTGGAGCATCAAGAAAGGTAAGGAATGTGTGTTTTCTTGAATTTTAGTTGTGATTTATTCATTTATCTTTCTTCACCAAGCTCACCCTAGTAAGTAGGCATGAAGATGTTAGTTTAGTGTGTGTTTTTTCAATTTGTTTTGTTTATTTTTTTCACTAACACAACACTAATCTCCTCTTCTTAGTCAAATTTGTCATTCATAATCTATAGGTCCTTCCCTTGTAGGCTCATCCTAATAATCTCATGATTAATCCAATGCCTCACATGCATTCTCAAGCAGCCTCATACAACCAATCATGCTTATGTTCACTTATCTCACTAAGTCACCATGCTCATACCTTCTCATAAGGTCTCTTCATTCCATGACTAAGTATAGTCTCCTTAAGCACTTATCCTCAAATATTTTGTACCTATAAATTTTTCAACAATGTAAATAAGACAAAAACATTAACAACCACTTCAATATTCTCTTTCACACTACACAAATTCAATGATCATAAGCTTATCACAAAACACACTACCAACTATTCTTGGTTACAATAACAATCTTTACATACCTACTTGTCATCATACCTTCACAAAAAATTTCAATGATAATACTGATGACTTTAATCTGACCTAAACCTTGACATCAAGCAATATAAAAGACATTGGTTTCTTTCAAATTATTTATTTATTTTAAATTATCTCTTGACCTCATGCAAACCTAAAACTTCATAATTATGCTTTAATGCTTACTTGACCATCATACCTCTTTGTGACAATCAAGACTCATAAGATTCAATAACCTTAATGACATCAATGATAATCTCAATGACATCAATGACAACTAAAAACTCACCTTGTCACACAATTCAATGATGACTTATCATACACCTTCACAAGATGCACCCTTTTGACAAACCCCCCTTTGTCATTTTTGGCAAACCTTTTTTTTATTTGATCACTCTCATATCCCCCAATCTGGTCAATCTATCTTCTTGGAATTTCTCCCCCTTTGACATTAATGATAAAGGGCCATACATACTGTAACATATAGAACCACTCATTATCCCTTTTTGGTAGCTACTCACAGCTACCAATCTCCCCTTAGATAAAGCATAGTCTTCAAATGAAATCTAAACCTCAATATTACTTACGAAGCTACCAAAATTTTGATATCAATTGAAGAATAGTAACTCCCCCTTTTTCTCTTCTATGCTTATCAACAACTACACTTGGAGCTATGGACAACCTGGATATCTCTCCCTCAAACAAAGCATCCACCATGCTTTTGCTAACTGAAGAGAGTCTCCATTAATCCTAATGGAGTCACTCTTTTCATAAGACACTAAAACAATACAAAATTAAGAGAATATCAAATCTCCATGCTCTCACAAGACTAGATATCTTTCAGGATCCTCTTAGGCTTGATTGGCACC
Source organism: Torreya grandis (assembly GCA_037957365.1). Taxonomy (NCBI): domain Eukaryota; kingdom Viridiplantae; phylum Streptophyta; class Pinopsida; order Cupressales; family Taxaceae; genus Torreya; species Torreya grandis. The sequence goes on along the minus strand of JARHVA010000122.1, from coordinate 4,321,817 downwards.
TTAGTCTTGACCTCTTCATCAACCATTTAATCAATAATATGAGTTGATATCATACATTCCTAACTTGATTTCACATCTAAAGTATTCTCTACCATAGCAAATAGTCCACCTAGGCTTGTAGACTGATCATGACTCACCTTTACTATCTTTGGTTTCAACACATTCATTTGCATTCTCTCTTGCACTACAGGGGATTCAAACATCTTGTTTTGAATTGATGGCCTTCTAACTCTATTAGGATATAATATTTAAATGTGTCCCATACTATGAAAACTATATAAAACACCCTCATTCATACCTCTCAATTAATGATTCCTTTCATAATTCCATGCATATTTATTTTTAGAGGTCTTCTAGACTCTCTTGATTTATGACCAAACTAAATTCATGAAAAATAGTAAACATGGAATGAATTAGCATACCTCATAACATTAGGTTGTCTAATTAATATTTTCATGTTGACCTTCTTATCTTCATTATCTTTCTCCTTGACTTGAGCTACCTTCTTTTGGTCTTATTTGAAACCAAGACCCATCTTATCACTTGTAGAATTCTAACTACTCAAGATGTTATCTGCAACATCAGTTGTCTTTTCAAACTTGATAAAGGTCTTTAACTTGATATATTATTTATCCAACTTAGATTTCAATAATTCCATTTTAGTTCCATACCTAGTTCATTATTCCTCTTTAGCTTTCAAGTTAGTAGTGATTATCTGCATCTGTGCTTCAATTTGATTAATGATCTCATCACACTCCTTGGATGTATTACTCAGTCTCTCCTCAAAAAATCAATATGATCTTCGTAGTCCTTAACTAATTACTTTAATTTATGATTCTTAATTCTTTATAACTTTAAATCTTCTAAATCACTCACCAATTTTACCCTAAGGTTAACTTTAGCCTCTTCTTCATATGATTCTTCATCATCCATAAGGCCTTTCCCCTTTTGATCAACCCTCATTATCTATTTTTATAGTCATGAATATGGTTTAATTTTTTTCATGTTCATGTTAATTATTTCCATTATCACTATCAAATGTATTTGTGTCACTTACATCAAATGATCTATAATCTTCTTTGGAATATAAACTTATCTTGTTCTCAAATGACCCTTTGCTACCTTCATACTTCCTAAAATATTTCTTATTTTTATCAAAGTTATAGATCTTATTATCATCACCATGATGATTATAATGTTATTCATCATGATCAATCTTGTGATCTAAGAATTTGATTCAAAATAGGATGGTTAGTATGGTGTTAGTCCCAAAATAAAAACAAGATGAAATAAACACACTAATAACATCACATCTTTAGGCCTAAACTAGAGAGAGCTTGGTTAACAATCATGAATTAAACACACAAATAAAATGCAAAATAAAACTCTTTTACCTTCCTTGGATGCTCCAAAACTCTTGTTGTGGTGGCTTACTCAGCTTGTGCTCATGAAGTCCTTGGCAATGGAAGTTTGACAACCTCTATATCTCCTTGGCACCTTTGGCTTATGGCTTGGCTTAGCTTGGAATAAATTTGGCATGGTAACACTAGTTTCTTTTAACTTTTAGAACCAATCCTACATTATAAAGTTTCACTAATTAAGCTTAGAAATGATGTTGTGAGGCCTCTTATTTATAGATTTTTGGATTTGATCAGAATCAACCTCAACTATCCATCTCAAGATTGAGATGTCTGGTTGAGGATTAATTCAATTTTTGGAATTAGGTTTGTAATTATAATCATCATGTCATTGGAAGAAGGGGAAATTAAGAGGCATGGAGGGTGTCATGGAAGGCATTTATGAGGCATGGGAGTCATGAATCCTAATATTTGTGGTACTTATAGCCTAGGGATGTCTTCCCAAGAAATGACGTCACTTGATAATGTAGATATTCAATAATCATTTCTATAAAAAATTATTTAACAATTTTCCATGGAATTTTTAATTATGCCTTGATTTGGGTTAATTGTCTCTTAAACATGATTAGGAACATTATGCACAAAATACTTAAATTGATCAGAATGCCTTGTTACTAGTCTTAAATTTGACTGGATTGGAGTTGGAAGTCCACATTAGATGCATTGGATGCATATTCTCATTTATAATGTTTCTAATAATAAATAACAAAGGAACAAGTCTTGTGTAAAATATTTGATAGAAAAGAGTAGTCCCAAGCATGCAGGTGCGAATTTGGCATTTTGACTGAAAATGGAATGATCAAAGTTAGTTAGCCCATAAATTGCATTACCCCATTTAGTGATACCCTGGCCATAATTGGCACTTGAATATGTTAGTTTCATATCATTCTACGTGTTTTTAGGCCAAATTGTGCTTTTTAGATGAAAACTAGCCAAAATCGTGATTGGAGGTTATCGATGGCTAGTTTTAGGTATCTATAATTTGACCCTATTTGGCAAGGCATTATAAGTTATAAGCATAGTAATGTCTTCTCAAAGAATGAAAAGGTCATGTATGCCTACAACTACAATGATGATAAACTAACTATATGGTGCCCCCTCGAGGGAATAGTTGGTACAAGGAGGTCGGTAAATGGTCTCTTGATAAGAAGAAAAATGAGAGGACCAAGGAAAGGAAAGATGATGGGGTGAAAAACAAATTGATACTAAAAAATAGTCAAAATTATTGAGAATGTAAGTGGGATAGTGCAAAATGGTTTGACCAAAGGTTATTATGAGCATTGTACCCTGATAGTGGCAACATGGTATGATAACATAATGATTTACCCAAAGGTGGTTATAATCATTGAGAAGATGGAGCTACCCCAGTTAGGATAGACAAACAAAATAATAGCATGCCCTTGTATAGGTATAAAAAGTAAAGTGGTGATAACAGAATGATTTTCCTAAAGGTGGTTATAATCACTGAGAAATGTAGGTGGGATGGTGTACAATAATTTGCCCATAGGCATTTATAATCATTGGACCTCAATTATGGCAAACATGATAAACTTGTCCTAGAATTATTATAACTTAACACAAAGGGTAATTATGAATTATAACAACCTACTAGTAGGGATATACTCATCCAAACTAATAAATGCTGAAATTATTTTGTGGTTAATTAATCTATTTGGGATATGATTTGGGAGTGAATTGGGATGTTGGTGTTAAAGAGATGTTGTCATTGATGAATAGACTTATTGAAGCTAATATTTGTTGTAGCATGTGATGGTAGGCTTTATGATAAAATAACATAAAAAATTGGCCAAAATATGCATGAAGACTGACTCCCATAATCCAATACTCAATAGAAAACAATGCACCAATGATAAAAACCATGATGACAATGTAAACATATGAGTAGGGATAGATTCAAGTGTAAGTGTGGACAAGGAATCATCCATTGAACACACATAAACTGAATCAAGGTAATAGTGCCAAAAGCAAACAAACAAGCATATAAACAAAGAAAATAAGTAGAAATAAATAAACAAATAATGCAATAAAAAAATCCTAAAAACATTGCCCCTAGAAAATAGGTGACAACTTAAAAAATGAAAAAATGGGGGAATAAAAGAAAAGGAAGTGGATGGCCGAGTTGTCTCCATATACACTAGGCAAGTGGATGCTACCTATATAGTTTCATGAATGTAATATCCAATAAAAAACTTCAAGCCAAATGTAGTTCTCCCAAGGAATGGGAAGAATGTGATAACTAATGAAAACAAATAGAATAGATGTGATAGAAGAGTAGGAATGATCTTGAAAAATGGTAAGTGTGTGAGAGAAAAATGCCAAAAAGGATGGGGAAACTAAATGACAAGTAATTTGCTTTTAACTTAGTAAGGGTTCCAAAAATCCTTAAGGTAAGGAAGTGGTCAATGTTTTTGTTCTTTTCTACCAATTTTACAAATGTTTTTGGAAGTGTTTTAGAGTGTCTCAACTCAATCAAGAATGATGAGACACCAAATGGTTCAATCTCTCAAAATGACAAGAGAATTTAAATTAAATTTACTCATAAAAAGGTGAGAGCATGGCACAGGTTGATCTCAAAATGGTGAGAGCGTTTACTTAGGTTGCTCGCAAAACAACAAGAGTGTGGCTTAGGTTGCTTGAAAAATAGTGAGAGCATTGATAAAAGGGTGACTGAGCTAACCTTAACAAGTATTGAGCACTACCTATGTAGTCCTAGATTAGGACCTCAAGTCACTATAGTTTCACCCTTACAGTGGAGGAATTTGACTAGTGCAGCAACCAATTAAAAAAAAATAAGCATAGTTGGTAAAAAGACATAGTATGGCATAATAAGTGGCAAGTTGGTACATAAAGGCTTAGTAGTTACCCTAGTTTTCCAATAGGTGGGTATAACTAGGACATAATGGCATAGTTTAATGTTACTAATTTTCCCAAAGGTGGTTATAATTAGCAACATGACTAGTGGTAAGAAAGAATAATAAATGAAGGATGCAACTACTAAAACTTATATCACACTATCCCAAAATATTATCTCTATATAAAGTTATTGAACAAACTAATGAACTGATTAGATACCTTGATGCTAAAACTATGTAATGAATAACAAAAACCAAGGTCAAATAGGCTAGGATTTTAGAACACACTGGGTTGATAGGTTGGAAGTGAAAAATGGATATGGCAAAGAGGATGGATAAGAATGGTATGTGTACAAAGAAGAATAGTTACAAAAAGTCATAACTGAAATGGTCCTTATAGATAATACACCTTAGCATTCAAGCATAGTACTACTTAAGATGAATAATATTCATTAGCTCTAAAAGTTCCTCTCCATCTAGTGTGGCAAGCATGTATGATCCTGATCTATAATCTATAGTGATGATGAAAGGCCTTATCCAATTTGGTTTGAATTTCCCTTTGTGTTTCTTCTTGGCCATGGTATTATTTTGGTGTTTTTTTTAAAATAAGATCACGAAGGTTAAATGTCTAATACTTCACATGCTGATTATAGTGGCCTTTGAGTCAATTTTGATATGCTTGAAGATTATTGAGCACAGTTGTGCATTTTTCCTTAAGTAGGTCTAGCTCTTGCAAGAAAGTTAATCAATAGTCATGATCATCTAGGACATGCTTAAAATAGATGCATAATGAAGGCAATTTAACCTCAATGGGAAGGATGGCTTTAGTAACATAACAAGTGAGTATGGAGTGGCTCCTATGGGAGTAAAATTATTGGTACAGTATGCTCAAAGGGTAGGGAATATTTGGAGGTGTCAATCATGACTGACATCATTAAAAATAATTTTGAGAATGTTGACAATGGTTTTGATCGATGCCTCAGCTTAGCCATTACCTTGAGGGTATTATGTTGTAGAAAAGTGTTGTGTGATGTTGAATTTAGTACATAATTGGTCTACATCTTTGTTCTTGAATGATCCTCCATTATCAGATACAATGTCAGAGGAGATATCATAGTGACAGATGAAATGATTAGAGATGAATTTGGAATTTTTTTTCTAGTCACATAAGTGAGGGGTACAACTTCAACCCACTTAGCGAAATATTCAATGGTAGTAAGGATATGTTTATGGCCATTAGATAAAGTGGGGTTAATCTTTCCAATGAGGTCAAGTCCCCATGTAGAAAATGGCCATGGTGTCAACATCAATTTCAAAGTTTTCACTGGGGCATGAATCAAATTAGCATGTCATTGACATTTATCACATTTATTTACATATATAGTGGCATCTACATCCATTATGGGCCAATAATAACTAGTATGCAAGATATTTTTGGATAGTATTTCCCTGCTAGAATGGGCTCCACATAATCCATGAACTTCTCTTAATGCTAATGTAGACTCTACTGAAGTTAAACAATGAAGCAGAGTTATATCAAAACTATGATGGTAAAGAGTAGATGTGAGTAAAGTATAATGATTGGAATGATGAATGAAGGCTTTGGTTTGTTTTTAAGATAGGTTAGGTGGTATAACTTATTCATGAAGGTAGTTGTAAAGGTCTAAGTACTAGATAGAATTAAGACCAACAATATCACAAATCATGGCAATAATTAAAGGTTCATGAGTTGGTGCTAAAAAATTCTTGATGAGGAATGGATACTCTTTAGCTTTATCTATTTGTTAAATCAAAGAGGCAATAGTATCCATGGTATGTATAGTCCTGTTATTAGTGCTTGGTATATTCTCAAACTAAATGTTGTAAATTTGTTTTTTAAGAGCATCGACCATGTCTTTATATGGAACCAACTTGTCATCTTTGGTTTGAAAATGATTTTTAACCTAATTGATGATTAACTAAGAATCACCATAAACTTAGAGATGAGATATATTCCACTGTACTGCTTGTCTAAGTGTTGTAACAAGTGATTCATACTCGGCCATGTTGTTTATATAAGGAAAGTTGATTCTAAATGATTTAAGGATTTGATCCCCTTATGATGTAATAAATAATAGGCCTACCCCTGATCCATGCACAATGAATGAACTATCAAAATACATATTCTAGGGGTGCTCTTCAAGGGGTGTATCAATAATGGTCATGATGGATTTATCAAGAAATTGAAACTTGAGTGGTTGCGTGTCTGTGAGAGGTGCTTCTGTGAGTTGATTTACAAGAACTTGTCCTTTGATTTCTTTCTAATTGACATACTCTATGTCAAAATCACTAAGAATCATGATCCATTTAGCCATTCTACCTTGTAAAGCTATTTTGGATAGTAGATACTTTGGAGGATATAATTTTGAAATGACCATGGTTTTATTATTCAACATGTAATGACACAATTTCTGAGCTGTGAAAACCATGGCTAGATAAGATTTTTTAATAGATTGATAGTTATGTTTATATGTAACCAAGGTATGGCTTCGGTAATAAACAACATGATCCTTTCCATTGTCATCATGTTGAGCCAAGAGTGCCCCTAGGGCATGATCGGTAGTTGATAGGTATAACCAAAATGACTTTCCTAGCATAAGAGGTAATAAAATAGGTGGATTGACTAGATAATCTTTAAGATTTTGAAAAGATATTTGGTAGTGATAATCTCAGTGAAATGTAAATCCTTTCTCTAAAAGGTTCATAGATGGATGGCAATTATCTGATAACTAAGATATGAAGCATCAAATAGACTGGATCTTACCTTACAAACTATGAAGTTACTTCAAATTGGTTAATAGTATCATCTTCATGATAGCATGGAATTTAGCTACACTGAATTCAATACCTCTAAAAGATATGATGAAGCCAAGTAATTTTATTGAAGTTACATTAAACACATATTTCTTTGGATTTATTCTAACTTTATACTCTCGTAGTCTTTCAAATATCTTACGTAGCACTACTGGATGGTCAACCTTGGTCTTGGATTTTCCTAATATGTCATTGACATAGTCTTCAATAATATCATGTATCATATCATCTAATATGATATTCATGGCTCTTTGATATGTAGCTCCCATATTCTTAAGTCCAAATGGCATCACTTGATAGAAAAATGTTCCCCATGGAGTGGTGAATGTTTATTTATGCTGATCTTTTGGTGTTATTTTGATCTGATTATATCTTGAAAAACCATCCATGAGTGAAATAATTTCATAACCTACCATGGATTTGATAATCATGTTAACATTAGGTAAGGGGAAATCATCTTTAGGACAAGTTTTTTTTATGTCTTGAAAATTAGTACAAATTTTGATTCCTTTAGGATTTTTTCTAACAGATACAACATTAGAGATCCATTCAAAGTAGTCAATGGATCAGATACATCCTAATTCTAAGAGTTTCTCCAACTCTTTATTGACTAATATAACAATGTGAGGATGCATCTTATGGAGCTTTTATTTGATTGGTTTGGCATCAAGATTAACCACAAGGTGGTGTAGAACTAAGGTGGGATCTAATCCTGGCATATTAAAATAGGCCCATGAAAATATATCCATAAAATCTCTCAACAAAGCTATAAAAATGTCATGTTCCTCTTTAGTAAGGGATGCACCTAATTTTATCCATTTCAAGTTTGATAGAGTCTCTATGTTTACCTATATTTTATCTTCGACTAGGAGGGTGAAACCATCTTCTAGGATAGTAGGTAGTGACTTGAAATATTGGACTATGTTAGGGTCCTCTGTTAGGGATTGCTCTTCAACTTCTCCTAGTTATGATGAATCTTAGTCTCATAATGGAAGATTTGGCCATCTAACAAAAATAGTCAAAAATTCTTGGAGAATTTGATCAAATACTTGTTATTACTCAAAATTAAACTTAGATCCATAGGAAAGCTCATATTTGCTGGTCTCTTGGTCTAAATTCAAAGAAAAATGAACACCCTTATTTAATGGCACCTAAAACAAGTTTTCACCACTAGACTAGCCTTTATCTTTACCTTTTCCCTAGTTAAAAAGCACCTCAAAGAGGTTTTCACTTTGGGACCTCAATGTTTTATTTATTTGTTTTTTTCTAATGATGTTCACTCACTCTCTAAAATAGGCTACAAGATCTAATGTGATTGAGAATCCTAATTTATGATCTCCTAATGAAACATTGTCTCTAAGGACTAAGAAATCATAAAATGCCTCATCATTTTGGAACTCATCAATCGGTAGACTGGATTTTTATTGGTCCCAATCTATCAGTTGGGGATAATATAATGGTAATATATTGTGATGAATGGCTTGGGTAAGGGTATAAATGGCATTCTTATCAAAAAAATTAGTTTCATCTAGGTCATTAAAAGTGAGGCTATGATGGAACTCTACTTTGTTATCATCATCATCATCATCATCATCATCATCATCATCATCACTAGTTGTTGGTGATGAATTTTGAATAAGATATGTGGCATCACCCATTGATGGTTTAAATCCAATTCCATAAGATCTTTCATACTTAGTCAAGGAAATTGGCTTGATGGTTCCTTGCTAATTTGGTCTGAGGCCTCTTCCTTCATAATTATGACACTCCATGATCCTATTGGGAATAAGATACTTTGCATTTTTATAACAATAATTTTGGTTGTCATTGTATACCCATGATTCATCCCCTTAAATAGGATCATGTCCTAGGCCAAATGCTAGTACAAATGTGATAGGTCCCTTATCTTCATCCTTTCATTTCCAATACATATGTGGGATGACCCTAGGTCACCCAAAGGTTTTCAAATTTTGCGGAAGATTAGTTATATGAATGTATCATAGGTCACATATTCTCTTAGTTAATTATCTAAAATGGTGAAATGATTAGAAGCTTTAGGAGGTAGCACGTGGGAAAAGAAATCCAAGGTATTAGGATCTATGCAATTATTCGATGAAGGATCAATAAGTATATATTTTCCTTTATCCTAATTGGAACTTTGATTCATACTGTACTAATAATTATAGCTTTGAAACTCAGCCTCAAGATGCCTGTAGTGCTCATATGGATGTAAATCTCTTGGAATATTCACTTCCATCCCTGAGTGGGAAAACTTGATACATTGGTGTAGTGTTGATGGGACTACATGAATCTCATGTAACCAAGGCTTGCCTAGAATCATATTATATGATAACTCAAGATCCAACACATGGCAAAGTGTATCATGGGTCAAAGGCCCAATGATAACTAGAAAACTAATGGTGCCTTATGATTCTCTTTCCTCATTATCATAAGCTTTGATAGTTATTGTTTCTGGCTAGAGATATGTCATTCTGTACCCATGAAGCTTGATGAGCTTGAGAGACAATATATGGAGGCCATATCCACTGTCTATAAGGACACATTTCACTTTATGCCATATGATACAAACTTCTATATACAATGGGTTATTATGGAACATGTCAAGAGAATACATATCACTTTGGTTGAATGTGACTTGTTGCATTGGAGATAGGTGTCCAACCAAAGATTGAAAGTTATCATGGGATATGTCACTAGAAAAATTAGATTGGGTTAAAAACTCAGTCAAGATGTTCTTGTAGACTATTGTCATCTGTAGCAAATCTAAAATAGAAATTTATGCTAGTGTCTTGTGCAATTGCTCCAAAATATCAAATTTCTTATCCTGGTCAGTAGTGAATGGTTTATTTAGAGGCTAAATGGTTGGTTGGATGATAGTCAAAGTGGATGATGGTTATGGGCTTGGGATAGTAATATTTGACCTTCAAGTTGTGATTGCACAATTGGTATTAAATACCAGACCATTATTGCTAAACAATGTTGGAAATGATGTTGGACTGGATAGGATAAGTCTCAGTTGTCAGTGCACTTGCATGTGGTCACATGGTAAGAATGAGTTTTCACTATAAGATCTAAAATTAGGAGTCCTAGTTTGTTAGTTTATCTATATACACTCACATCTCAAAGAAGGATTATCCATGTGATTTGGCTGAATATTGTTTTTTAGTAATGGTCTAGGATGATTAGTGTTTGGTCTAAGATTAATGGAGATGGTATTAATTCTACCCTCTGCAATATGACCTATAACCCTGTTGTAGTCATTTATAAATACATGGTAGGTTTGTTGGTTGTTACCATTTTGACCTTGGTTTTGTCCATTGTTTTGTCATTGTGGATTCTATTGCTGATTTTATTGATTCTATTGGTTTGGCCTTTGATTTTGATACTGTTAATTTTGTTTCTACACTAGCCATTATTGTTTTTGCTGATTATTTTGTTATTGTTGTTGATTTTCATGTTGGGAAAAGGGGTTTTGATAGATCCCAAGAGTTTGATTGGAAGTGGAATCACCATTATCTAATTTTATCTCCCTATTCTCCAACATATTTTAGATTAAATGCTTGATTTAGACACATCTTCTTAGATTATGCCCATTGACTCGATGATAGTCACAAAATTCATTTTCATGGTACCAATCAAGATAAAGAATGCCTTGCGGATAATGTTTTGGTATGGGCCAACTAATTATATTAGTGATAGAAAGATTGTGAAATATATACTTAATAAGTTCTCCTAGGTCACAAAAGACATGATGTGCAGGTATGGTTCTTCTAGGAGGAGGAGTTTGCAATGGTAAAGGTTGTTGTATTTATTGTGCAAGTCTTAGTTGTTTCACTTGTGTTATTGGTTGGATAGGTTACTAGGTAGGAGTAAGCTAAAAAGGTGGTGCAAATAATGTCTACATAGTTTGGATATGATGAATTTTGGTTACTCCATTTCCCACAACATTCCTATTTTAATTGGATTACTTCGATCTTTCTTGATTATTAGCATGTGCCAATTGTGATGCTTACATTTGATTGGGATGTTAGTCATTTCCATGATTGGTACCTTGCTTTTGATTAGTTGAATTAAGCTTGATAACCCCTTTATTAATGAGCACCCTCTCGATTAACAAACCTTTATCAATGATCTCTTTGAATGTATGTGCACATTACAGTTCTAGATGATAGGCTATCTCACTATGTAAATTTTTAGTAAACACAGTATCTAATTGTTTATCTGGTAAACTATGGGTGAAATGTCTTGCAAGGGCTCTCCATCACTATAAATAACTTGAAAAACTCTCCCCAGATTTTTGGTTTGCTTATGTCAGGTCCACTAATGAAATCTCATGCTCAAGATTATAGGAAAAGTGTTGCACAAATTTATCAAAAAGATTATCAAAGTCTATTACTAAATTCTTGGAAAACTTTAAAAACCACTGCAAGGCTTGTCTAGCCAAGCTCCTTGGAAATAATAGAAAAAAGTATATGTCGATATATGCCACTGGTTGACATGCAATAAATAATTTAGTCAAATTGGCCTTAGGGTCACCTTTCCCCTTGTATTTATCAAATTTTGGTGGTTCATATCCTGGAGGAAATGGTATATGTAAATACTCCATATTGAATGGATAGAAACATATATCATCCAATTTAAACTTTTTAGTTTGCTTCCCCACCTGAATAAAAATAATTACATCCTTCATTTGTTGCAATTCTTGGGATAGGAAATTGGATAGAATATTAGTTTGGATAGATGGTCGAGAGGTCACAAGTGGAACACTTTGACCAGGGTATGATAGAGACACCTATTTGGGTAGATTGGTTTGGTTGAGGAATGAACCAAGAATACACATACATGGATTGGGATATACTTCAAATTGCACATTTGACTACATGATATTTTAGTTTGGGTTGGAGATAAAGGTTTGACTTGGTGTATTTTGTGGTTGGGATGGAGGGATATAATTATATTGTGCCTACTATGGTTAAAAAGGGACATGCCATCAACTAATCAAACCTTGTTTTTGAGTAGGAACTTATGGACCAAGATCTTGTCTCTAAATTTGTGGCACATTTTGAACCAATGGTTGTCTAGTAGGTACTTGAGAAACATAGGGATCTCCTTATTACATGAATCCTTATGAAGAAATGAAAGTAGGTTGTAGATTAAGCATTTGCCATTGACCAATATTCACAAGCTATTGACTAGTCATTATTGGGTTTTGGATTGGCATATGAGTCTGTGACTAAAAAAGTATGTTGGTCATTACTTGGTGAGATGGAATATTAGTTACTCTTTGGTTGAGGTGGAAATGTATTCATCCTTTGTTATATTGATACAGTAGTCTGTGTCTGTTGTTATGGAATACTACTTACTACCTATTGAGGAGGAGTAGGATTCATCACATTCTATTATTGAGGCATAACATTAGTTATTATTTGATTATCTAATCCTATAGGTTGTACACTTGAGGAAGTAGTTGGTTGAGGATGGGATGCAGAAACTCCTATTCCTTGGTATGATGATCTACTCATGGGATTAACTATAGGCACATGTTGTTGGCTAGTTATATGTGCATTAGTACCACTTTGATCAAGATTGGACATTGTTTGCATATTGTCTACTACATTTGGCTCACTGTTCAGTGTAGAAGCTAAAGACACTTCTTCAATAACTAGCATATATATCAAGTTATCTATCAAAACATTTTGTACAAATGGGTTGGAACTCAGATTCTCTTGTCCAACTAATTCTATCTATTAGTTTAGGTTTTTATTTTTCCCTATTATTTAATTTGGGAAATTATATTTGTGCATACATGGAGTTTTCCTACATTCATGGGATAGGCTAGCTTATGTGGAGATGTGTGTCATAGATGTGTCATAGGTTTCATAAGAATTTCATAAGTAACTCCTTTATGGGAGTTACTTCTCTATTCTTAGCACCTTGTCACCACCTTTCATGGAGTAGTTATGGTATTTTCTTGGGGTGCCTTGACCACCTTTTGTGGAGGAGTTACTTCCATGCTCTCCTATATGTATTGTTCACTTTGGCCATCTCATGTTAATCAGATATTGGGTTTTCTCCTATTTATCTTGTGTAATTTATCCTCTTGTATAATTTCAAATTTCTTTAGCATCTATGTGATGTGCACTAGCTTCATCTCATGTGATCATGTCTCCATTGCATTCACATTATCTAGATTCTGGCAACAACTCTGATACTATCAACACTCTTGTTGAAGGTACTAGGTAAATGAGGTGCTTACTCACCATGTTCATCTAATTGAAATCATGTGTTAAATTTAGGTAAGTTTGATATGCTATTTTCATTTAGTTAAAGTGATCTTCCATGATGTTTTTTCCTCAATTGGATATATTGGGGTCTTGGTATATTGTTAGGACTAGAGCCATAGGATTGCTAGAAGAAGCCTATTGATCATAAATGATATTATGGGGCACTCTTACTATACTTGGTAAATTTTCATTGGGGAAGTCTGTTGGAAACTTGGCCCCTACCTCTATGGATCTAACCAAAATTTTGTATTTGTTCTCTAACAAATGTCACTAAAAAAAATGGATCATGCATGGAATTTGTATTGGTAGAGTATAACTATTGAAGTAATGGCTCATCCACCATGGGTATTGTAGCTAAGTATTACATAGTTTATTCTTGGTCTTGTTCTATGTAAGGTAGTGTGTTACCAAAATAGTTAGCCAATAGATCTTGGCTTTGTACCCCTAATTGAGTATTATAAGAGGGATAAAACTCCATATCATAAGCAATGCTATCTACATAGGGGTCTTGCACAATTTCTTCCTATGCAACTACATTACTAATGCCCAACTTGTACACGAGTCTACTATGAGTGTAGGAATACATGTTGGGATCCATAGTAAATGCTTTATAATAAAAGGTCAAAGATTTATATAAAATCCAAAAATGACAAACTATAAAACAAATGATGCCTTCAACTTGGTCTAGATTTGTCAAAAGGATCAAAAGGTTTATGCAAAGATTTATGAGGAAACAAGCTAGTGTAAAATATCTAACATTTCACTATAAATAGACCAAAAGATTGAAATACCAAACTCTAAGGTTGATGTGTTTCAAATCAGTGTAATCTAGGAATTTAAAAGTTTCTAGGTCATTTGGCCAAATGTGGCATCAAAAGCTAGCCTCAAACAAGGCATGTGCTAGAACTCTTGGCCAAATAGCATCAAAAGCTAGACTTTGAAAATAGATGAAAGTTTTAATCTAATGGATTTGAAATAATTATAATAAATAGTAGGCATTTGATTCTTGGTTATGAACTTGGTCAACTAGGTATAAGGTATGAAACAAAAGGCACTTTAACACTGGTTTACTTTCTCACAAGAAATGGTATAAAACTTGGTTCCCTTGACAAAAAAGCTAGATAAGGTGAATAGAATAATTATGCTTTAGACAAAGGATTAAAATTACACTTGGATCAATTTAAACATGTAGAAATAGATTTGAAATTATATGCAAAATGGGTTATGAAACAAATTTTGAAATGATTTTGGTAGCGTAATGACGCCATACTGCCCAAAAGGTATGATAAAAAAAGTCTATTTCAAAGACTCTCTAAGGCAAAGACATTTTTCCACAATTTTGATAGCATAATGCTACCTTTCTTAACTCAAAATATTGTGGTGTATAGACTTAAAGTGAAAGTGTTTAACACAAAATGGCTTAAGTCTATCAAATGATGATAATGATTATGGGTCTTAAACAACCTTCAACCTAAATTGGAAATTAAACTTAAGTTCCCTAAAGTTTAGTACAAATGGTGAACCCACTTAACACATCAACCCTATGAGCTTGTAAAGGTGTAACTTTGATTTTAAATTATAAGTGAAAGACTTAAATAGCTTTGGTAAAGGTCTGAACTCAATTGGGTAGCATAACTATGCCAACATGGATGATATGACTCTCAATCTTGTGATAAACTTTGAACAAGGCAAATGGATGATCTCACACGAATAGCATAACACCTCTTTGTTCAAAGAAAAATTTGGATGATGTGTTTGGTTTGGATTATTTCTTTACAACAATTTTTGACTCCAAAAAAGACTTTAATCTAGGACAAGACCAACTAATTAATCTCCCTTAAATCCTAAACTGACAAGGTTGCTTGGTACTATTAGAATCCATCAATATACATCATTTGAGAGGATTTTAAGTGTTCAGCCAAAAGTAAATGTGAATTTTATAGTAGGGTTTTTACACACCACTAATCTCAAATGATAGTATTGTGACATGGACCTTAAGGTACACCTTACACCAATAATAATTCCATGACAAGCAGGGATTTGTCTAAGATCTAGCAAGTTTCTAAATGATTTAGGGAAATCAATTGAACAATGACTTTCATGATAAACAATATAAAAGAAAATCATGGGTTTTGGGTATGTATCACTCAGCTTTTTGTAAAAAGGTCTAGTCTTTTTCTAACCACTGCATCCTATTGTTCACTCAGTGTAGTGCAATGTCAAAAGTATCACTATGTCCTCTATTTAACTCCAAAGGATTCAAATGAAGTCAATACCAGGAGATGAAACCTTAGGTCAAAGCTTCTCTAAAGAACTTGTGGGAGGTGATGAAGTCCCCCTCACAAGCTAAGATGCATAAAAATAAAGAAATCATAAAAATAGAAAGACTTTAGGGTCATTTTCAAGGTCACCCAAACTTTGACGAGTTTTTGGGGAGTGTTTTAGATGACTTTATTTATAAGCCTTGGACTAGGATACTTGCAATAGGAATGACACTTTTGATTATAATGGTTACCTATAGGGGAAAAATGGAAGAGCATACATGCAACATTCCTCTTTTTTCCAAACAAAATCCAACTAAACAACTATTGCAAACAAAAATTGATAAGTGTGTTCAATTTTAAAACCCAATGAAATGTTTGGTGGTATTCATTTGACCTCTTGGCCTTAGTTGCAAACTTTAAAAACATTCACAAAAAACACCTAAAATTATTTGTTAAACACCAAAACAAAGTTCCTAATCAAATTTTAAGCATACAAAATTGATTTAACCATGTTTTGAATAAATATCCCACTTGGTCATGTAACAAAATTGTTAGCATGTCTTTTATCTTTGAATCTCTTTTGAGTTTGAAACAACAAACTTTGAAAACATATCTCTCAAGTATATATTTTTAGAAAAACACAGTGACCAACATTGATCAATAACACTAACATTGGTTATTACCAACTGAGATTTAACTGATGTCAGTTATGTTGATCAATGTCGGTTAAGCCAAGTAACTGATGTCAGTATTTCTGCCAACATCGGTTATTATGTAAAAATTGTGGCAACTAAAAATGAAAAAATAAAGTTATAAAATCAATTTTCAAGAGTTTTAAGAGCTTAAATAAATATTTTAAAGTTACAAAATGATCTCCTTCAGGTGTAGGATGCATCTGGTCCCATTGGATGTGTCATTATGTGATCGAGGAATTTGACTCAAGAGAGGATGGCTAGTATGGTATTAGTTATAAAATGAAAACAAGATAAATAAACACACTAATAGTATAACATCTCTATACCTAGACACTAGGGAGAGCTTATTTAACAATCATGAATAAAACACACAATTAAAATGCAAAAGAAAACTCTTTTACCTTCCTTGGATGCTCCAAAATGCTTATTGTGGTGGCTTGCTCAGCTTGTGCTCATGAAGTCCTTGGTAATAGAATCTTGACAACCTCCATCTGTCCTTGGCACCTTTGGATTATGGTTTGGCTTGGATTGGAATCAATTTGACATTATAACACTAGTTGATTGAAGCTTTTTAGAACCAATCCTACATTATAACTTTGCACAAATTAAGCTTAGAAATGATGTTGTGAGTCCTCCTATTTATATATTTTTAGATTTGATTAGAATCAATTTTTAACCATCCATCTCAAGATTGAGATGTGTGGTTAAATATTAATTCAATTTTGTAATTAAAATTTGTAATTATCTATTGGAAATATTGTCATTGAAGTCAAAGGTCTAGCATTATTGGTGATAAAGGCCCCATTGTATTTAATGTTGTTTGTAATAGATATATCTTGTATAATGTGAGTTAATATTTATTTAATATTAATGAATATAGTTTTGGTTGCATATGAGATAAAATAAGGGCCCATGGAGAAGTCAAAGAATCGTGAGGTAAAGACAAAAGAAGGATGGGATGTGTTTTCCCATGAAGAGTCATCTTGGGGAATTCCAAGAGTCACCAAGTGAAGACAAAAGAGGAAGGGTACAATTTCTCATGAAGGGACACTTTAAGGAATAAGAAAAGTCACCAAGATAAGGACAAAAGAGGGAAGGATGTTTTCTCTCATGAAGGGCCACCACATGACTTTTCAAAGGCAAGGATATGAAGGGTCATACAAGTTTGGCACTATTTTCCATGAGGATTGAAGGGTCACAAAGGGGGAAGGTCAAAGGTCATTTAGAAATCTATAAATAAAGGCTTGAGAAGCCATTTGTAATATGAGAGATAGAGATTGATTTGATATTGTAAAATCTAGCTTAGAAGAGCAATAGTGAGTGATG
The DNA here is from genome assembly GCA_037957365.1 of Torreya grandis. NCBI lineage: Eukaryota > Viridiplantae > Streptophyta > Pinopsida > Cupressales > Taxaceae > Torreya > Torreya grandis. Next base: position 4,304,083 of record JARHVA010000122.1, on the reverse strand, counting down.
AATATGATTTGCATTTGTTATATCTAGCTTAGAAGAGCAAAGGTGAGAGAGAGGAAAGAGATGTTGTAATGAACTATCATTTGTTGAGATGGCAACATTGAGAGATAGGTGTGTGGTATACACAAATGGGTTGGTGCTCCTATGGGTTAGTGCTCATGAATTGTTGCTGGGTTGGTGTTTGTCAAAGGGGTTGGTATTCCTATGGGTTGGTTCTCATGAATTATTGTTGGGTTGGTTCTCAAAAAAGGGGTTGGTGCTCCTGTGAGTTGGTGCCCATGAATAGTTTTTGGGTTGGTGCTCTTGAAAGTTGGTGCTTTTGAATATTGTTTGAGTTGGTTCTCATTCATATACTTGAGATTTTTCTCCATGGTTTTTCCCAAATTGGGTTTCCATGTTATATCTAGTGTATCTCTCTATCTTGTGTGGTGTTTATTGTTTGATTTTTATTACATATATTGAATGTTTGATTAAGTGGAATTTGATCAAGGGAAAGTTTTATAAGATATATGATATACTGATTCACCCCTTGTCTTAGTATATCTCGTGCTTAACAATTTTTATTAGAGCAAGTTCATTTTTGAAAAGTTTTACAGATTGAAAGTAGATCAGGAAAGTAAGATGGTTGGGTCACAGGAAGGATTTTCTACAAATAAGGCACCTTTGTTTGATGGGATGAATTATGTTTTTTGGATCATAAGAATGAAGAATTATTTGATGGCCCTTGGATTTGACATATGGAAAGCAATGGTGGAGGAATATGAAGAGCTAGAGATAGCTGCAATTACTCCAGTAGAAAAAAAGGCAAGTAAATGTAATGCTAAAGCTTTAAATGCTATTTTATGTGGTTTATGTGAATCTAAATTTGTTAAAGTTATGCAATGTAAATTTTCTCATGAAACTTGGATAAAACTTGAGAATATTTACAAAGGTGATGGAAAGGTTCAGCAAGCTAAGCTTCAGACTTTTAGAAGACAGTTTGAAAGTTTGAAGATGGAAGAAGAAGAAGATATAGGAAGTTATCTCTTGCGATTTGATCAAATAGTAAATTAGATTCAAGGTCTTAGAGAAACATTGGAAGAGTCAATGGTGGTGCTAAAGGTTTTGATATCTCTACCAATGAGATATGATGCAAATGTTTTAGCAATCGAGGAGATGAAGAATTTAGGTAAGTGAAAGATGGATGAGATTCATGGTATACTCATGGCATATGAGATGTGGAAAAAACAAGATAAACCCTCAAAGAGAGAAGTGGATTTCAAGACATCCAAGAAAGAGAAAGCCAAGATTTAAGAATCAAGTGTTAGTTCCAGTGATGATGAAGATGACAACAGAGCACTTTTCATTCACAAGCCAAAAAGGGGAACATGTAAATATCAAGGAAAACTACCTTTTAAATGTTTTAATTATGGAAAGATTGGAAATTTTCCAAATAGATGCCCAAATAAGGGTAATGATGATGATGAAGAAAAGCCTACATACAAGAAGAATTTCAAAGGCAAATCCAAGAAGGGATTAAAGAAGAAGAGCCTATATTCTAAGGATCCTAGCTCAGTCGAAGATAGTGGAGTCAGTGATTCAAAAGAAGAAGAGATTCTATTCATGGCCATACATGAAGATGATCAAGAAGAAGAAGAGGAGGAAGTTGAAGTGAATATGGAAGGAGAACTCATTTGTGCCCTAGAAGAGTTAAAAGTTGTTAATAAGAAGAATCAAAAATTAGAGTGCCAGATCAAGAAAAATGAATAAGAGTCAAAGGAAATGATTGAAGCTACAAGCACACTTTAAAGAAGCCAAGAAGAATGAAGAAGATCTCACATCACAAATGGAAATAGCAAGAAAAGAATGTGAAAGGTATGTTCTTGAAATTGCCTCTTTAAAAGAAGATATTAAGAAAGCAGTCAATGATAAAGTAGTTAGTGACTCAAATTTTGAGGATAGAATTAACATATTGAATAAGATATTGAAAAGTCAAAAAGTAGATTCAGATAAGATAGGGAACAGATTTGAAAACAAGATCTATGATAAAGCTCTTACAAAAGAGGAAACAACAAGGGAAGAAGTGAAGAATATAGATGACATTTCAAACAGAGAAAGATGGAGAGAACAAAGATATAAAAGGAAATCAAGTCAGAGATATACAGACATGTCTTATTTTGATGGCTATTGTTTTTATTGTAATGGATATGGTCACAATAAATTAGAATGTAAAAAAAGAGCTAATAATTTCAAAAATAAGGAGAAGGAAAGTCAAGTAGAGTCAAGCAGAAGCCACAACTCTTTTGCTCCTCTATCAAGCTTTGATGAAGAGACCATAGTATGCTACAAGTGTAATAACTTTAGACACATAGCTTGGTATTGTAGAAGCGTGTTTGAGTCAATCAAGAAGGATTAGAGTTTCAAAGCTCCATTCATCAGGAAGAAGGTTCAGACATGTTCATGGCAGAAGAAACAACCTGAAGATTCTATGTTGGTGCAAATAGCTTTGCATGTAAGAAATAAAGATCAGCCATGGTTAATCGATAGCAGATGTTTGAGGCATATGAGAGGAGATAAAAGTAAGTTCATAACTCTAAATAAGATCAATGGTGGTACAGTGAGATTTAGAGATAAAACCACTGCCAGGATAGTCAGAAAAGGTACTTTGAGTTTGGATTATGGTAGAACTAAGACTAAGAATGTTTTATATGTAAAACATCTTAAGCATAATCTATTGAGTGTTAGTCAAATATGTGATCAAGGATACACATTAAGATTTCATGCTAAAATTTGTGAGATTAGAAGAAAAGATTCAAATGAGTTAATTGCAGATGTTTAAAGGATAGGGAACAATGTGTATGTATTATCAGATATCTTCTCGAAGGCACGACCAAAGGATACATTCAAAGATCTACAAGAGGAGTTGGGAGTAATTTCTATTACTTCTTGCCATTGATGTTCAGCATCAATTGAGGGGGAGCTAAGTATTATCTCCAGGTAGGCCCTTTGCCATTGATGTCAAAGGGGGAGAATAACAGGTACAAGTATAGGTGCAAAAATAGGTACAGGGAATAGGTATAGGTTACTAAAGTAAGGGGGAATTACTATATGTTTTTAGATGATAGTATGTGTAGGTGACAAGATGTGACAGTTTTAGGATTGAGGTTGCCATCAATGATAAAGGGGGATATTGTTGGAAATATTGTCATTGATGTCAAAGGTCTAGCATTATTGGTGATAAAGGCCCCATTGCATTTAATGTTGTTTGTAATAGATATATCTTGGCTAATGTGAGTTAATATTTATTTAATATTAAGGAATATATTTTTGGTTACATATGAGACAAAATAAGGGCCCATAGAAAATTCAAAGAGTCATGGGGTGAAGACAAAAGAAGGATGGGACGGATTTTCCCATGAAGAGTCATCTTGGGGAATTCCAACAGTCACCAAGTGAAGACAAAAGAGGAAGGGTGCAATTTCTCATGAAGGGACACTTTAAGGAATATGAAAAGTCACCAAAATAAGGACAAAAGAGGGAAGGACATTGTTTCTCATGAAGGGTCACCACATAACTTTTCAAAGGCAAGGATATGAAGGGTCATACAAGTTTGGCACCATTTTCCATGAATATTGAAGGGTCACAAAAGGGGAAGGTCAAAGGTCATTTGGAAAGTTATAAATAAAGGATTGAGAAGACATTCGTAATATGAGAGATAGAGGTTGATTTGATATTGTAATATCTAGCTTAGAAGAGTGATAGTGAGAGATGAATATGATTTGTATTTGTTATATCTATCTTAGAAGAGCAAAGGTGAGAGAGATGAAAGAGATGTTGTAATGAACTATCATTTGTTGAGATAGCAACATTGAGAGATAGGTGTGTGGTATACACAAAGGGGTTGGTGATCACAAATTGTTACTGGATTGGTGCTCGACAAAGAGGTTGGTATTCCTATGGGTTGGTGCTCGGTAAAGGGGTTAGTGATCCTGTGGGTTGGTGCTCATGAATAGTTGTTGGGTTGGTGGTCAGCAAAGGGGTTGGTGCTCCTGCAAGTTTGTGCTTGACAATATTATTTGGTTTGGTGCTCATTCATATACTTGAGATTGTTCTCCATGGTTTTTTCTACATTCAGTTTCCACGTTATATCTGGTGTCTCTCTCTATCTTTTGTGGTGTTTATTGTTTGAGTTTTATTATATATCTTGAATGTTTGATTAAGTGGAATTTGATTAAGGAAAAGTTTTATAAGATATATGAGATACTGATTCACCCCCCCTCTCAATATATCTTGTGCTTAACAATTGGTATCAGAACAGGTTCCTTTTTGAAAAGTTTTAAAGCTCAAAGGTAGATCAAGAAAGCATGATGGTTGGGTCACAAGAAGGATTTTTTACAAATAAGGCACCTTTATTTGATGAGATGAATTATGCTTTTTAGAGCATAAGAATGAAGACTTATTTGATGGCCCTTGGATTCAACATATGGAAAGCAGTGGTGGAGGAATATGAAGATCCACAGATAGATGCAATTACTCCAATAGAAAAGAAGGCAAGTGAATGTTATGCTAAATCTTTAAATGCTATTTTATGTGGTTTATGTGAATCTGAATTTGTTAAAGTTATGCAATGTAAATATGTTCATGAAACTTGGGTAAAACTTGAGAATATTTACAAAGGTGATGGAAAGGTTCAGCAAGCTAAGCTTTAGACTTTTAGAAGACAATTTGAAAGTTTGAAGATGGAAGAAGAAGAAGATATAGAAAGTTATCTCTTACAAGTTGATCAAATAGTAAATTAGATTCAAGGTCTTGGAGAAACATTGGAAGAGTCAACGGTGGTGCAAAAGGTTTTGAGATCTCTATGACAATCAAGGAGAAGAAGAATTTAGGCAAGCTAAAGATGGATGAGCTTCATGGTATACTCATGGCATATGGGATGCAGAGAGAACAAGATAAACCCTCAAAGAGAGAAGTGGATTTCAAGACATCAAAGAAAGAGAAAGCCAAGATTCAAGAATCAAGCGATAGTTCTAGTGATGATGAAGATGACAACAAAGCACTTTTCATTCACAAGCCAAAAAGGAGAATAGGTAAATATCAAGGAAAATTACGTTTTAAATGTTTTAATTGTGGAAAGAATAGAAATTTCTCAGATAGATGCCCAAATAAGGGTAATGATGATAAAGAAAAAAAGCCTACATACAAGAAGAATTTCAAAGGCCAATCCAAGAAGGGATTCGAGAAGAAGAGCCTATATTCTAATGATCTTAGCTCAGTCAAAGTGAGTGGAGTCAGTGATTCAAAAGAAAAAGATATTCTATTCATGGCCATACATGAAGATGATCAAGAAGAAGAAGAGGAGGAAGCTAAAGTGAATATGGAAGGAGAACTCATTTGTGCCCTAGAAGAGTTAAAAGTTGTTGAGAAGAAGAATCAAAAATTAAAGCATCAGATCGAGAAAAATGATCAAGAGTCAAAGGAAATGATTGAATATCTACAAGCACACTTTTTAGAAGCCAAGAAGAATGAAGAAGATCTCACAGCACAATTGGAAATATCAAGAAAAGAATGTGAAAGGTATGTTATTGAAATTGCATCTTTAAAAGAAGATATTAAGAAAGCAGTCAATGATAAAGTAGTTAGTGACTCAAAATTTGAGGATAACACTAACATATTAAATAAGATATTGGAAAGTCAAAAATCAAATTCAGATAAGATAGGGATTGGATTTGAAAAGAATATCTATGATGAAGCTCTTACAAAATAGGAAACAACAAGGGAAGAAGTGAAAAATACAGAGGACATTTCAAACAGAGAAAGATGGAGAGAACAAAGATACAAAAGGCAATCAGGTCAGAGATATATAGACATGTCTTATTTTTATGGATATTATTTTTATTGTAATGGATATGGTCACAAGAAATTAGAATGTAGAAAAAGAGCTAATAATTTTAGAAATAAGGAGAAGGAAAGTCAAGTAGAGTCAAGCAGAAGCCACAACTCTTTTGCTCCTCTATCAAGCTTTGATGAGGAGACCATAGTATGCTACAAGTGTAATAACTTTAGACATATAGCTTGGTATTGTAGAAGTGTGTTTGAGTCAGTAAAGAAGGATTAGAGTTTTAAAGCTCCATTCATCAGGAAGAAGGTTCAGACATGTTCATGGCAGAAGAAACAACCTAAAGATTCTATGTTGGTGCATATAGCTTTGCATGTAAGAAATAAAGATCAGCCATGGTTAGTTGATAGCAGATGTTCGAGGCATATGAGAGGAGATAGAAGTAAGTTAATAACTCTAAAGAAGATCAATGGTGGTACAGTGAGATTCAGAGATAAAACCACTACCAGGATAGCCAAAAAAGGTACTTTGAGTCTGGATTATGGTAGAACTAAGACTAAGAATGTTTTATATGTAAAATGTCTTAAGAATAATCTATTGAGTGTTAGTCAAATATGTGATCAAGGATACACATTAATATTTCATGCTGAAGGTTGTGAGATTAGAAGAAAAGATTTAAATGAGTTGATTGCAGATGCTCAAAGGATAGGGAACAATGTGTATGTATTATCATATATCTTCTCAAAGGCACGATCAAAGGATACATTCAAAGATCTACAAGAGGAGTTGGGAGTAATTTCTATTACTTCCTGCCATTGATGTTCAGTATCAATTAAGGGGGAGCTAAGTGTTAGCTCCAGGTAGGCTCTTTTCCATTGATGTGAAAGGGGGAGAATAATAGGTATAAGTATAGGTGCATAAATAGGTACAGGGAATAGGTACAAGTTGCTATAGTAGGGGGAAGTTACTGTATATTTTTAGATGACAATATGTGTAGGTGACAGGATATGGCAGTTCTATGATTGAGGTTGCCATCAATGACAAAGGGGGAGATTGTTGGAAATATTGTCATTGATGTCAAAGGTCTAGCATTATTGGTGATAAAGGCCCCATTGCATTTAATGTTGTTTGTAATAGATATATCTTGGCTAATGTGAGTTAATATTTATTTAATATTAATGAATATATTTTTGGTTGCATATGAGACAACAGAAGGGCCCATGGAGAATTCAAAGAGTCATGGGGTGAAGACAAAAGAAGGATGGGATGCATTTTCCCATGAAGAGTCATCTTTGGGAATTCCAAGAGTCACCAAGTGAATACAAAAGAGGAAGGGCACAATTTCTCATGAAGGGACACTTTAAGGAATATGAAAAGTCACCAAGATAAGGACAAAAGAGGGAAGGACATTTTTTCTCATGAATGTTCACCACATGACTTTTCAAAGGAAAGGATATGAAGGGTCATACAAGTTTGGTGCCATTTTCCATGAGGATTAAAGGGTCTCAAAGGGGGAAGGTCAAATGTCATTTGGAAAGCTATAAATAAAAGTTTGAGAAGCCATTTGTAATATGAGAGATAGAGGTTGATTTGATATTGTAATATCTATCTTAGAAGAGCAATAGTGAGAGATGAATATGATTTATATTTGTTATATCTATCTTAGAAGAGCAAAGGTGAGAGAGAGAGAAAAGAGATGTTGTAATGAACTATCATTTGTTGAGATAGCAACATTGAGAGATAGGTGTGTGGTATACACAAAGGGGTTGGTGCTCTTGTGGGTTGGTGATTATGAATTATTTTTGGGTTGGTACTCACAAATTTTTTCTGGGTTGGTGCTCGGCAAAGGGGTTGGTGCTCCTGTGGGTTGGTGCTCACGAATAGTTATTGGGTTGGTGCTCAATAAAGGGGTTGGTGCTCCTGTAAGTTGTTACTTTTGAATATTGTTTGGGTTGGTGATCATTCATATACTTGAGATTGTTCTTCATGGTTTTTCCCACATTGGGTTTCCACATTATATCTGGTGTCTCTCTCTATCTTGTGTGGTGTTTATTGTTTGAGTTTTATTACATATCTTGAATGTTTGATTAAGTGGAATTTGATTAAGGGAAATTTTTATAAGATATATGATATACTTATTCACCCCCCTCAGTATATCCCATGCTTAACAATATCCTCATCATGTCATTGGAAAAAGGGGAAATTAAGAGGCATGGAGGGAATCATGGAAGGCATTGATGAGGCATAGGAGGCATGAATCCTGATATTTGTGGCATTTATGGCCTAGGGATGTCTTCCCAAGAAATGAGGTCACTTGATGATGTATATATTTGATATTTATTTATAAAAATAAGTATTCAACAATTTTTCATGGACATATTGATTAGGCCTTAATTTGGGTTAATTAGCTCTTAAGCATGATTAAGCACTTTATACACAAATTACTTAGAATGCCTTGTTATTGGTCCTAAATTTGAATGGATTAGAATTGGAAGTCCACATTAGATGTGTTGGATATGTATTCCCATTTAGGATGTTTCCAACAACAAATAACAAAGGCATTAGTCTTGTGCAAAAGGTTTGATAGCAAAGAGCAGTCCAGAGCATGCAGGTATAAATTTAGCATTTTGACTCAAACTAAAATGATTAAAGTTAGTTGGCCCATAAATTGCATTACCCCATTTATGGATACCCTAGCCAAAATCAGCATTTTAATATGTCATTTTCACATCATTTAACATGTTTTAGTATTTTTAGGCTAAATTGTGCATTTTAAGTAGAAATTGGTCAAAACCCTGGTTAGAAGTTATTGATGGCCAATTTTAGGTGTCTATAGTTTGTCCCTATTTGGGAAGGCATTTCAAGATATAATTATAGTAACATCTTCTCAAATTATGAAAAGGTCTTGCATGCCTACAACTACAATGATGATAAACTAACTGTATGGTTCCCCCTTGAGGGAATGGTTGGCATAGGGAGGTCAGCAAATGATCCCTCAAAAAGAAAGAAATGAAATGAGGTGACCAAAGAAAATAAAGATGATGGGTAAAAACATAATGATATTGAAAAAGTGGTCAAAATCATTGAGAATAAAAGTGGGATGGTGCACAATGGTTTGCCCAAAGGTGGTTATAAACATTGTACCCTGATAGTGGTAACATGGTATGATAACACAATGATTTTCCCAAAGGAGGTTATAATCATTGAGAAGATGTAACTGCCCTAGTTAGGATAGATAAAAAAGATAATAACATGCCCCTATTTAGGCAAAAAAAGTAAAGTGGTGATAACACAATGATTTACCCAAAGGCAGTTATAATCATTGAGAAATGTAGGTGAGACGATGTGTAATGATTTACCCATAGGAGGTTATAATCATTAGACCTTGATTATGGTAAACATGATAAAATTGGTCGAGGATGATGATAAATTGACACATAGGGTAATGATGAATTGTAACAACTTACTAGTAGGGATATGTGCATCCAAACTAATAAAGGTTGAAATTATTTCATGGTTAATTACTCTATTAGGGATATGATTGGGAGTGGAATCAGGATGTTAGTGTCGAAGAGATGCTACCATTACTGAAAAGAATTCTTGAAGTTGAGATTTGTTGTAGCATGTGATGGTAGGCTTCATGATAGAACACCATAAAAACTTGGCCAAAATATGCGTAAGGACTCACTCCCATAATCCAATACTCAATAGAAAATAATGCACCAATGATAAAAACCATGATAACAATGTAAACATATGAATAGGGATGGATTCAAGTGTAAATGTGGACAAGGAATCACCTAATGAATACACAAATTGAATCAAGGCAACAATGCTAAAAGCAAACAAATAGGCAAACAAATAAAAAAAATAAGTAGAAGCAAACAAACAAACAATGCAATAAAAAATCCTATGAACATTGCCCCTAGAAAATAGGTGACAAATTAACAAACAAAGTAAATGGGGGAATAGAAGAAAAGGAAGGGGTGGCTAAACTATCTCCATATGCACTAGGTAAGTGGATGTTGCCTACATAGTTTTATAGATGTAATATCCAATAAAAAACTTCAAACTAAATGTAGTTCTCCCAAAGAATGAGAAAAATATGATAACCGAGGAAAAAAATAGAATGGATGTGATATAATAATATAAATTATCTTGCAAAATGGCAAGTATATGAGAGAAAAGGCCAGAAAGGATGGGGAACTAAATGATAAGGGATTTGATTTTAATTTAGTAAGGGTTCCTAGAATCCTTAAGGTAAAGAAGTGGTCAATGTTTTTGTTCTTTTCTAATGATTTTGGAATGTTTTTGGAAGTGTTTTTGGAGTGTCACAACTCAATCAAGAATGATGAGACACTAAATAGTTCAAGATCACAAAATGGTGATAGCGTTCATAATTAGGTTGCTCGCAAAATGATGAGAGCATTACTACTTAGATTGCTCACAAAATGGTGAGAGAATTAGGAAAAGGGTGACTGAGCTAACCTCAATAAGTATTGAGGACTGCCTACATAGTCTTAGAATAGGACCTCAAGTCACTTTAGTTCTACACTTATAGTAGAATAATTCAACTAGTGAAGTAGCCAATTCAAACAAAATAGGCATAGTTGGTAAAAACACATAGCATGGCATATCAAGTGGTACGTTGGTACATCAAGGCTTAGTATTTCCCCTATTTTTACCATAGGTGGTTATAATTAGGACATAACAACATAGATCAATGGTAATAATTTATCCAAAGGTGATTATAATTGGCAACAGGACTGGTGCTAAGAAAGGACTAACAAATAAAGGATGAAACTTCCAAAACTTCTATTAGACTATCCCAAAATATGATCTCTGACTAAAGTTATTAAACCAACTATTGAAATAATCAGATACCTTGATGCTAAAACTATGTAAAAAATGACAAAAACCAAGGTCAAATGAGCTAGGTTGATAGGTCAGAAATAGAAAGTGGATATGGTAAAGAGGACATATAAGAATGGTATGTGTACAAAGAAGAATAGTGAAAAAAAGGCATAACTAAAATGTTCTTTAGAGACAATACACCTTAGAATTCAAGCATAATACTACTTGAGATGAATAATATTCATTATCTCTAAAATTTCATCACCATCTGGTGTGGCAAGCCTGTATGCTCCTGATCCATAATCTATAGTGATGATGAAAGGCCCTATCTAGTTTGGTTTGATTTTACCTTTATGTTTCTTCTCAACCATGGTATTCTTTTAGTTTTCTTTAAGAACAGGATCACCAAGTTCAAAATTCTATACTTCACACATCGATTATAGTGGATTTTGAGTTGATTATGATATGCTTGAAGATTATTGAGCATGGCTATGCATTTTTCATTAAGTAAATCTAGCTCTTATAGGCAAGCTACTCGACAGTCATGATCATCCAAGACATGCTTGAAAGAGATACATAGTGAAATCAATTTGACCTTAATGGGAAAGATGGCTTCAATACCATAAACAGTTGAGTATAGAGTGGCTCTTATGGGGGTATGATGATTGGTACGATATGCCCAAAGGGTAGGGAATATCTGGAGGTGCTAGTCATGACCATCATCATTGCCAATATTTTTGAGAATGTTGATAATGGTTTTTTTGGATGCCTCAGCTTGGCCATTACCTTAAGGGTAATATGTTATAGGAAAGTGTTAGGTGATGTTGTATTTGGTACATAATTAGTCTACATCTTTGTTCTTAAATGATCCTCCATTATTAGATATAATGTCAGATGGAATACTATAGAAAAAAATGAGGTGGTTGAAGATGAATTTGGAAATTTGCTTTCTAGTCACGTAAAAGAGGGGTATATCTTCAACCCACTTAGTGAAATATTTGGTGGTGGTAAGGATATGTTTATGGCCATCAGATGAAGTGGGGTTAATCTTCCCAATGATATCAAGTCCCCATGTATAAAGTTGCCATGGTATCAACATCAATTTTAGAGTTTTTGTTGGGGCATGAATCAAATTAGCATGTCATTGACATTTATCACATTTATTTACATATGCAGTGGTATCTACATCCATTATAGGCCAATAATAACTAGTACTTAAGATATTTTTAGATAGGAATACCCTACTATAATGGGCTCCACATACTCCTTTGTGAACTTCTCTTAAGGATAATGTAGACTCTTCCAAAGTAAAAAAAAGAAGCAGAGTTCCATCAAAACTATGATGGTAAAGAGTGGATCCAAGTAAAGTATAATGAGTGGAATTATGAATGAAGGCTTTAGTTTGTTTTTGAGATAGGTTAGGTGGTAGAACTTGGTAATAAAGGTAGTTGTAAAGGTCTGAGTACCAGATAGAATTAGGACCAAAAATATCATAAATCATGGCAATGATTAAAGGTTCATGAGCTAATGCTGAAAAATTCTTGATGAGGAACTGATACTTTTTATCTTTATCTATTTTTCAAATTAGTGAACCAATATTAGCCACGACATTTATAGTTCTGTTACTAGCCCTTAGTATATGCTCAAACTAAATCTTGGAAATTTTATTTTTAAGAGTGTCAACCATGGATTTATATGGAACCAACTTGTCATCTTTGGTCTAAAAATGATATGTGATTAACTGAGAACCACCATAAACTTGAAGATGAGATATATTCCAATGCAATACTTATCGAAGTCTTGCAGCAAGTGTTTCATACTCAGACATGTTATTTATACAAGGAAAGCTAATTCTAAATGATTTAGGGATTAGATCCCCTTATGGTGTAATAAACAATAGGCATACCCCTATTCCATGCATAATGAATGAACCATCAAAATATAGCTTCTAGGGTTATTCCTTAAGGGATGTGTCCATGATGGTCATCATGGATTCATCAAGAAATGGAAACTTGAGTGTTTTTGTGTCTATGAGAGGTGCTTTGGCAAGTTAATCTACAATAACTTATCCCTTGATTGCTTTTTGATTGACATGCTCTATGTTAAAATCACTAAGAAGCATGATCCATTTAGCCATTTTGCCTTGCAAAGTTATCCTAGATAGTAAATACTTGAGCAGATCTACCTTTGAAATGACCATGGTTTTATTATTCAACATGTAATGATGTAGTTTTTGAGCTATAAAAACCATGGCTAGACAATCTTTTTCAACAGGGGCATAGTTATGTTCAATAGTGAATGGTTTATTCTAAGGCTAAATGGTTGGTTGGACAATAGGAAAAGTGGTAGAGGGTTGTGGGCATGGGATAGTAATATTCAAACTCTGAGTTATGATTACCTAATCGAGATTAAATAATGGACTAGTATTTCTAACCAATGTTGAGAATGGTGTGGGACCAGATAGGATAAGTCTCAGTTACTAGTGCACTTGCATGTGGACACATGGTAAGAATGAGTTATCACTATAAGATCCAAAAGTGGAAGTCCTAGTTTGCTAGTTTTTCTATATGTAATTATAGGTCAAATAAATATTATCCATGTGATTTGGCTAAATATTGTTGTTTATCAATGGTTTAGGTTGATTAGTACTTAGTCTAGGATTAATGGAGATGGTATTAACACTACCCCCTACAATATGACCTACAATCCTGTTGTAGTCATGTGTAACTAGATGGTAGTTTTGTTGGTTTTTATCATTATAACCTTGGTTTTGTATATTATTTTTTCAATGTGGTTTTTTCTACTAATTTTGTTGATTTTACTAGTTCGGCCTTTGATTCTAATACTACTGATTTTGCTACTAAACTGGTTGTTATTGTTGTTGTCGATTATTTTGTTGTTATTGATTGTTATGTTAGGGAAATGGGTTTTGATAAATCCCAAGAGTTTTATTGGAAGTGGAAGCATGATTATCCAATTTTATCTCCCTATTATCCAACATATTTTTAATTAATTACTTAATTTGGATACATCTATATAGATTATTCCCATTGACCTGATGATAGTCACAAAATTCATTTTCATGATACCAATCAGGGTAAGGAATGCTTTGTGGATAATTTTTTGGAATGGGAAAACTAATCAGATTAGTAGTGGAAATCTTGAAAAATATAGATTCAATGGGTTCTCCTAGGTCACTAAAGACATGACACACAGGCACAGTTATCCTAGGAGGTGTTTGCAATGGTAAAGGTTATTGTATCTATTGTGCAAGTGTTGGTTGTTGCACTTCTGAAATTGGTTGGAGAGGTTTTTGGGTAGGATTAATTTGAAAAGGTGGTGTAGATGATGTCTACATAGTTTGTACATGATGAGATTTAGTTACTTTATTTATCATAACATTTCTATTTTGGTTGAATTACTTCGATCTTTCTTGATTATTAGCCTGTGTCGGTTGTGATGCTTGCACTTGATTGGGATGTTGGTAATTTCCATGATTGGTACCTTGATTTTTATTAGTTAAATTAAGCTTGATGACCCATTTATTGATGAGCTCTCACGTGATCAACAACCCTTTATCAATGAACTCATTGAATGTATGTGCACATTTAAGTTCTAGATGATAGGCTATCTCACAATGCAAATTTTTAGTAAACACAATGGGTAATTATTTCTTTAGTAAACTATGGGAGAAATGGATTTCAAGGGATTTTTATCACTGTAAATAAATTATAAAACTATCCCTAGATTTTTGCTTTACTTGTGTCAGTCCTACTAATGAAATCTCATGCTTGAGATTATAGGAAAAGTGTTGCACAAATTTATCAAAAATATCATCAAAGTCTGTTACTAAATTCTTGGGAAAATTTAAAATACATTCCAAGGCTTGTCTATCCAAGCTCCTTAGAAACAAAAACAAAAGGTATATGTTGTTATATGCCATTGGTTGACTTGTGATAAAGAATTTGGTCAAATAGGCCTTAGGGTCACCTTTCCCTTTATACTTATCAAATTTGGGTGGTTCATATCCTAGAGGAAATGGTATATATAAATAATCCATATTGAATGGATAGGAACCTATGTCATCTAGTTTAAAATTCTTAGTTTGCTTCCCTTCCTAAATGACAACAATTGCATCCTTCATCTATTGCAATTCTTGGGATAGGAAACTAGAAGGGATATTGGTTTGAGGGAAAATGTTGGTTTAGGTAAATGGCTAAGAGGTCATAAGTGGGACACTTTGACAAGGGTATGATAGAGACACCTATTTGGGTATATTTTATTGGTTGGGGAATAAACCAAGAATATGCATACATGGATTGGAATGCACTTGAATTTGCAAATTTGGCTACACAATATTTTGGTTTGGGTTGGTGATAAAGGTATGACTTGGGGGATTTTGTGGTTGGGATGAAGTGATATAACTATATTTTTCCTATTTCGGTTGAAAAGGTACATGTTACCAACTAATCAAACCTTGTTGTTGAGTATGAACTTATGGACCAAGACCCTGTCTCTAAATTTGTGGCACATTTTAAACTAATGTTTATCTAGTAGGTACTTGAGAAACATGGGGACCTCTTTGTTACACAAATATTTGTGAGGAAGTGAAATTAGGCTATAGATTCAACATCTGTCACTAACCAATAGTTACACATTGTTGACTAATCATTGCTTGGTTTTAAACTGGCATATTAGTCTGTGACTAAAGAGGTATGTTTGTTGCTGTCTAACAAGGTGGAATATTTGTTGCACCTGATTGAGGTGGCAATGTATTCATCCTTTGTTGTATTGATACACTATACTGTGTCTATTTTTATGGAATACCACTCACTAATTGTTGAGGGGAAGTAGGATTCATCATATTCTATCATTGAGGCATATCATTAGCCATTGTTTGATTATCTAATCCTATAGGTTGTATACTTAAGGAAGTGACTGGTTGAGGTTGGGGTATAAAAAATCCTATTCCTTAGTATAATGATCTACTCATGATATTATTTATATGCACACATTATTGGCTAGTTTTTTGTGTGTTAGTACCACTTTGATCAAGATTGGATGTTATTTGCACATTGTCTACTATGTTTGGGTCATTATTCAGTGTAGAAGCCAAAGACGCTACTTTAATAACTGGTATATGTATCAACTTATCTATTGAAGTGATTTGTACAAATGGGTTGGAACTTAGATTTTCTTATCCAGTTAATTCATCAACATTCCTATTGAAGGTACTAGGTTAATGAGAGGCTTACTTACCATGTTCATCTAATTGAAATTTTGTGCTAAATTTAGGTAATTTTGGTATGATATTTGCATTTGGTTAAAGTGATCTTCCATGATGTTTTTTCCTCAATTGGATATACTAGAGTCTTGGTACATTGTTTAGACTAGAGCCATAGGATTGATAGAAGAATCATGTTGATCATAAATGATGTTGTGGGATACTCTTACTAGACCTAGTAAACTTTCATGAGGGAAATCTGCTAAAAACTTAGCCCCTACCTCTATGGCCCTAACCAAAATCTCATCTTTGTTCTCTAAAAAATATCACTCAAATAAAAATGGATCATACATGAAATCCATATTGGTAGAGTATAATTGTTGGAGTACTAGCTCATCCACTGTTGGTATTGTAGCTAAGTATTGCATGGTTTATTCTTGGTCCTATTCTGTGTAAGGTGTTGTGTTAACCAAATAGTTAGCCAATGGATATTGGATTTGTACCCCTAATTGATTATTATAAGAGGGATAATAATACATCTCATAAGCAATGTTATCTACATAGGGGTCTTTCACCATTTCTTCTTACATAACTACATTACTAATCCCTAGATTATACACGAGTCCACTATGAGTGTAGGAATACATGTTTGGATCCATAGTCAATGCTTGGTGACAAAAGGTTAAAGAGTTTTACACACTCTAAAAAGTACATAATCTAAAAAAATGATGCCTTCAACTTGGTCTAGATTTTTCAAAAGGTTTATGAAATGATTTGTGAGGAAATAAGGTAGAGTGATGTATCTAATGTTTCACTACACACACAAAGCTAAACAAGTAAATGGACCAAAAATCAAAATGTCAAACTCTAATGTTGAAGTGTTTCAAATTAGTCTAATCTAGGAATTTAAAATTTGTTAGGTATTTTGGCTAAATGTGGTGTCAAAATATAGTCTCAAACAAGGCATGTCTTAGGACTCTTGGTCAAACAGTGTCAAAATCTAGACTTTAAAAATAAATGAAAATTTTAATCTAATAGATTTAAAACACTTCTAACAAACACTAAGCATTTGATTCTTGGACATGAACTTGATCAACTTAGTATAAGGTATGAAATAAAAGACACTTTTAGTAATAGTTTATTTTCTCATAAATAATGGTATAAAACTTAGTTCTTTTTTACAAACAAGCTAGACAAAGGTGAATAATATAATTATGCTTTAGACAAAGGATTAAAAGTACACTTGGATCAATCTGAATATGCAAGAAAAAATTTGGAATTATATATCAGAGGGTCTATGAAATAACATTTGAAATGATTTGGGTAGCGTAATGACTCTATACTACCCAAAAGGTGTGATAAAAAAGTTTGTTTCAAAGACTCTCTAAGGCAAAGACATTTTTCCATAATTTTGACAGCATAACACTACCTTTCTTGACTCAAAATGTTGTGGTGCATAGACTTAAAGTGAAAATTCTTAGCATAAAATGGCTTAAGTATATCAAGTGAGGACAATGATTATGAGTCTTAAATGGCCTTAAACCCAAATTGGAAATTAAACCTAAGTTCCCTTAAGTTTAGTGCAAATGGCAAACCCACTTAACACATCAACCCTATGAACATGTAACGCTGTAATTTCAAATTTAAATTATAAGTGAAGGACTTAAACAACTTTGGTAAAGGTCTAGACTCTGGGTATCATAACTACCCCAAAGTGGATGATATGACTCTCAATATTTTGTTGAACTTTAAACAAGGAAAATGGATGATCTCATGCAAAGAACATAACGTTTCCTTGTTCAAAGGAAAATTTAGACTATGTATTTGGTTTGGATTGTCTATTTACACCAAGTTTTGACTCTAAACAAGACTTTAATCTATGATACGAACAAATAATTAATCACGCTTAAATCCTAAACTAACAAATTTGTTTGGTATTGTTGGAATCCATCAATATACATCATTTGAGAAGATTTTAAGTGTTCATCCAAAAGTAAATATGCATTATATAGTAGGGATTTTACACCCATCCTTATCTCAAATGATAGTACTACAACATGGACCTTAAGGTGCACCTTGCACTAAAAATTATTCTATAGAAAGTGGGGATTTATATAAAATCTAATAAGTTTCTGAATAATCTAGGAGAATCAATTGCATAATGACTTTCACAACAAATAATGTAAAATAAAATCATGGGTTTTGGGTTTGTATCACTCATCTTGTTGCATAAAGGTCTAGTCCTTTATGCAACCACTACATCTTGTTATTCTCTCAGTGTAGTGCGATGTCCAAGTGCCACTATGGCTCGTGTGTAACTCTAAAAAAATTTAAATGAAGTCAATGCTGAGAGATGAAACCCCAGGTCAAAGCTTCCATAAAGAACTTTTGGGAGGTGATGAAGTCCCCATCGCAAGACAAGTTGCATAAAAACAAAGAAATCATGAAAATATAAAGACTTTAGGTTGTTTTCAAGATAACCTAAACTTTAGCGAGTTTTTGGGGAGTGCTTTAGGAAACATTATTTTTAAGCCTTGGACTAGGCTACTTGAAATAGGAATAACACTTTTGATTCCAAGGGTTCCCTAAAGGGGACAAATGGAATAGCATACACACAACATTCCTCTTTTTGGAAAAAAAGATTAATCTAATCAACTATTTCAAACAATAATTAACAAGTGTGTTCAATTTTAAACCCAAATTAAATGTTTGGTGGTGTTCATTTGACCCCTTGGTCTTCATTTCAAACTTTGAAAAATATTTACCAAGAAAACATCTAAAAATTACTTGTTAAGCACAAAAACAAAGTTTATAATCTAATTTTAATCATGTAAAAGTGATTTAAACATGTTTTGAGTAAATATCTCACTTGGTCCTACAATAAAATTATTAGCATGTCTTTTAACTTCGAAGCTCTTTTGAGTTTGAAACAAGAAACTTTGAAAAAGTAAGTCTCAAGTCTGTGTTTTTAGAAAAACATAGTGACTGACATCGGTCAATACCACTGATGTTATTTATGACCAACTGAGATCTAATCGATGTCAGTTCTATTGATTGACATCAGTTAAGCCAAGTAACTGATGTTGTATTTTTGTCGACGTTGGTTACTGTGTAAAAATTGTGTCAACCAAAAATGGCAAAAAAAGTTAGAAAACCAATTTGCAAGAGTTTTAAAAGATTAAATAAGTTTTTTAAGGTTGTAAAAGGATCTCCTTTAGGTGTAGGATGTATCTATTCCCACCAAGCATGCCATTATGTGATCTAAGAATTTGACTCAAGAGAGGATAGTTAGTATTATGTTAGTTCAAAAATGAAAATGAAATAAAATAAACACACTAATAGCATAACATCTATAGGCCTAGACACTAGGGATATCTTAGTTAAAAATCATGAATGAAACACACAACAAAAATGCAAAAGAAGACTCTTTTACCTTCCTTGGATGCTGTAAAATGCTTGTTTTGGTGGCTTGCTCTGCTTGTGCTCATGAATTCCTTAGCAATGGAAGCTTGACAACCTCCATCTCTCCTTGGCACCCTTGGCTTATGGATTGGATTGGCTTAGAATCAATTTAGAATTATAACACTAGTTTATTGAAGCTTTTTGGAACCAATCTTGCATTATAAGTTTGTACAAATTAATCTTAGAAATGATGTTGTGAGGCCTCCTATTTATAGATTTCTGGATTTGATCAGAATCAAACTCAACCTTCCATCTCAAGATTGAGATGTGTGGTTAAGGATTAATTCAATTTTTAAATTAAAATTTGTAATTATCCTCATCATGTCATTTGAATAAGGGGAAATTAAGAGGCATATAGGACATCATGGAAGGCATTGATGAGGCATGGGATGCATGAATCTTGATAATTGTGGCTTTTATGGCCTAGGGATGTCTTCCCAAGAAATGAGGCCACTTGATGATGCAAATATTCAATATTCATTTCAAAAAATAAGTATTCAACAAGTTTCCATGGAATTATTTATGAGGCCTTTATTTGGGTTAATTAGCTCTTAAGCATGATTAAGCACTTTATGTACAAATTACTTAGATTGATCAGAATGCCTTGTTATTGGTCCTAAATTTGATTGGATTAGAATTGTAAGTCCACATTAGATGCATTGGATTCATATTCCCATTTAGGATGTTTCCAATAATAAATAACCAAGGTATGAGTCTTGTATAAAATATTTGATAGGAAAGAGTAGTCCAGAGCACATAGGTGAAAATTTGGCATTTTGACTAGAACTAAACTGATCAAAGTTAGCTAGCCCATAAATTTCATTACTTCATTTAGGGATACCCTGGATAAAATCATCATTTTAATATGTCATTTTCACATATTTTAACATGTTTTAGTGTTTTTAGGCCAAATTGTGCATTTTGGGTAGAAATTGATCAAAACCTTGGTTGGAGGTTATTGATGGCAAGTTTTAGGTGTCTAAACTAGGTTCAAATAAGTTTGATACATTATATTCATCTATATTAAATGGTCCTCCAAGAGGCCCTTTACCATGAAAATAATATGTGTATATTGGTATGGCATTTGCATGAGTACTTGAGAATTTCTAGAAGAGGCATATTCGATGGTTTGGATGTAAGGCATAGTTGAAAGCACTCTAATTAAACTAGGAATTTTTTTTTGGGGTAAATCTACTAGAAATTTAGCCCCTACCTCTACATCTCTGATTAAAATTTCATCTTTTTTGTAATAAATTGATGATAAAAAAATTAGGGATCATATATTGATGGCATCATAACTTAATATTGTTGTTGTTGAACTTGGTCCACAATCAATGATATGCTATCTAAATACTGAACTATTTGATCATGGTCTGAATCTGAGTATGGAGGTGTATTAACCAAATAGTGGGCTAAAGTACCTTGATTTATTCCCTAGATTGAGTATTGTAAGTAGGATAAGGATCCATCTCACAAACTATGTCATCACCATAAGGGTCTTGATCAAAGTCATCTTGTGTGACCACATTATCATATCCTAGATTATACATGTCTATGCTATAAGTATAATAAGACATATTCAAATAAATGATGAATGTTTCATGAAAATAGGCCTATAGTTATATAAAATCTCAAAAATAATGTCTAAAAATACAAATGGTTTGAACTTGGTCTAACTTGGTCGAAGTATGGAGTTGTATCTCCAAAAAGGTATGTGATAAAAATTGGTCTAATATAGTCTAATGTCAAATGTATAACATCAAATTTATTACACAAAAAGGTTAAGGTATGAATAAAACTAAAATTCCAAACTCTAGGTATACAATGTTTTAAACAAGTATAAGCTAAAAAAATATAGGTTGCTAGGTCGATTGGAAAAGGCATAAAATCTAGGCTCAAAATAGGTATGTGTTAGGTCTTTTAGAAAAGGCACAAAAGCTATACTTTAAAAAAAAAAAAGGTCTAAAAGTTAAGATAAATAATCTAACAAATTTGAAACACTTTGGTATAAACTAGGCATTCAGATTTAAACATGAACTTGGTCTTTTGGCAAAAGACATGTAACACTAGGCATATGGAAGGTAGACTACCTTCCCAAATTTAGGGACAAAAATAGCTTTAAATTTAATAAATAATTAACCTAAGTTACACAACCCAAATGTGAAAGGTAAATTCTCTAATTAAAAAATAACATAAGGCCTGGATATAAACCAATCAATGTTTAGATATGAACTTATCAAGGCTAATTTTGAACTCAACTTAGAAAACTAGGCTTTTCAAAATAAACAACAAGCTAGATAAAAATGAACAACATAACAATACTAAACATAGATCCAAAAGGCACATGTGATTTTTAAGATTTGGAATTTTATACATAAGGTAATAAGTCTTTTAAATGAATTTAAAAGTGTAATGATGTTATCATACTCTAAAGATATGACAAATAGTTTGTTTCAAGACTCCAAGTCACAAATATTTTTTGAGTGAATTGGGTAGCATAACAACACCCTTTTCATTCAATTAAAACACACAAACATTTTTTTCAAAATACTAAAGCAAAGGTATGATATCAAATGGGTAGTTTAAAAACACCTCAAATAAAGTAGTGATCTACAAAAAATATTCATTTTAATGTGGTATAGCAAATAAATTGTTTAGACTCAAGACCATTCAAGAAAGGATAAAATGACACAAACACCTAAGTGTAATATCCTAAATCCTAAAACTAAAAAGGTTGTATAGAACTATCAAATTCCATCAATATACTCTCTCTTGAGAGGATTTTAATTTGTTAATATAAAAAGTAAAAGCACATGAAAAGTAGGGTTTTTAGGCCCCCTCTTCTCTCAAGATTTTGTACTACAACATGGAACTCTGGGATACTCACCTTGCATCAACAATATGTTCACGATAAGTGGGGTTGTCTAAACTATAAATTTTTGCTTAGTTATAAATGGTCATAAGTGTGGTTAACACTATAGATGTAATCACATAATTTGGATCCATGTCAACTAGCTTGTTATGAAAAGGTCTTATCCTTTTCAAAACCACTACATCCATCACTTTCTCAATGTAGTGTGATGTCCAAATTGTCCTGCATTCCAAGGCTGAGTAACACTAATGAAAATTATTTTAACCACTCAAAATAATAATCTTAGTAGGTAACCCTCAAGTGATATACCTGGAGTGGGGTTGAAATGATGCTAGGAGATGAATTCTTGAGTCAATGCTTCCCTAATGAACTTATGAGGAGGTGATAAACTCCCACTCACAAGCCAAAATGCATGAAAATAAAGATAAGTGAAAAGAATTTATGGTCATTTTTGGGTCACCCAAACCATAAAAATTTGTGGAGGGCCTTATTAAATTTATGTTCACACTTTTACACCAAAGTGACAAAATGCAAATAATGAGCATTTTTTATCATCCAAGTTCCCTAAAGGGGATGGGAAGAGAGCATACACATGTCACTCATTTTGTTAAACAAACATTTTCAACAATAAATCATAAAAAACTAAACTCTTATGAGTATGTAACTAATGTGAGAGTTCATTTTAATCACCAAAATCACTTGTGTTATGAAGTTTGATCCCCTTAGCATTTTCTATTTGGAAATTTTGCAAAAAATTAAAAAATAACTAAATCATGAAAAGAACTAAGTTTGTTTTAAGCACAAAAGACCAAATATCTCACTAAATCATTAAAAAATTATTTTGATATAAAATGGTTAGCAAAATAATCCTAAAAACCAAATATCTCACTAGATCCTGCAAGAAGTGAGTCAAATAAACAATATGCATATTCTTAGACACATAATGAAGATAGAAAGATCAAGAAAAACTCAAGTTAGTTATGTCTCCACTATGATTTATTTTGTGCATAAGGATCATGGTCAATTATGGTAATCAATGTCAATCTAGAAAATTGACGTTGATACCTATCAAATTTGAAATAAAATGGCATTGATCCCTGCAACCTTTGAGTTGATAAAAATAGAAAGACATAAAAGAAAACTAAAAACTTGAAAATTGAAGATTTTTAAGTAACAATTAGAAAAAATAAAAGTAGCATACCAATCTCCTTGGTTGTATGGGATCATTGTGTCCCAGCAAGCATGCCAACATGTGAATAAGGATTATAATAGAGGGGAGGTTAGTCTTGTATTAGCCTCATAAAACAAATGAAATAAAAACACTAAAATCCTAACACCTATAGCCTAGACACTAGGGAGAGCTTACGTAATAAAACTAAATGAAATCACAATAAAAGAATAAAAGAAACAAGTTTTTTCCCTTCTTTGGAGCTTCAAATGGCCTATTACATGGCTTGCTCAGATTTTGCACCAAGATGTCTTTGACAATGAAGTTGGTTTGGCTCCTTCTCTCATTGGCACCTTCGCTTTGATGTTGCTCAGTTTAAGATTTGGGCATGGTAATACTAATTTCATGAGTCTTATGGAGAAAGTCCATAATAAATCTAAAATATCAAAGCTTATAAATGAAGGAGTATGGACTTGTATTTATATCCCTAGGAATTAACTCTTACTCAAGGTGAGTTAAGGTTGAGTTTAGGCTTGGAATGGGTTCAAATTAAACCTAGATGAGTTAAAACTAACTTCAGTTGAGTTAATAGTTATCATGTAATTTTGATTTTTAATTACTAGGCATAGATCTCAAATTAGATATTTTAAGATATTTTCAGAGAGCTTGACAACTCATAAAGGTAATGATGAAATTACTTTATATTTTAAAATTTGGAATATCCATTTTTAGATATTCATTAATTTCAAATGGATAATTCAAGTAACATTTTATTATATTTAGATTATTAATTGATTTTGTTTTATATTTTAGGTCTTTCAAGATTTGATATTTATTCAAGTGCCCCATTAATAGGTTCATAGACTAAATTGATAGTTGTGATGCCAGAAGGTGATTAGGGATGAATACATGAGAGGTTATTGTTTCATAAAATATAATACCCCAATTAGGGATGTCTTAAAATGATTCTAATCTTTGATGAATGATGCATAAACAAATTTGTGATGTTCCATAATTCATAGGCTTAATTTGTAATGGTTGGTAGGAATCCGTCTGAAGTCTAGTTAGAATCTAGGTGTGGTTAGTTTTAGGTGTCTAAAATATATACATGCAAATAAAATGATCATATTTGAGGGTATTTCATATGAATATCCTCTTCCTATCCCACAATTAATCACACCATGGTTACCAATTATAGTTTCAAGCATAGTTCTTATCAATACACCATAGAGTTTAGTTTAGCCACTAGAGCAAGTGAGGTTTAATATTATAGTTTTACCATGTACACATAATATCCCATAAAGATCATTATTAGAGAGATCCTTATGTTGGAGATATGTTGTAGATTTTAGAGGGATTCCCTCTACTCTTTTTCTTTTGATATAAGTGTTATTGAGTTCTTAGATTTATTATCATATGAAAACTATGATAGCTACAACATATTCTACTAGATAGGTACCTAAGACCCATATAGCTCACTTAACACCATCATCAGTTTCATGAGTTCATAGCACCATATCACAAATAGTTCCAAATATAGATCACTTAGTAAATCAGGTTCTGGGACCTCACTTACCTTTTCAAACAACATGCACAATCACCATTCCTTCATTTGACATAAGACACATTGATAGTGACTCTCCCATGAGACTCATTGATTAGTATTATTACTCCATACTTGTACGCACTTTCCTTATTTCTCACTCCTTATATATTGTTTCATTTTTGTGTTGTTTGTACATAGATTATCTTCATAAAATACAAAAATAATATAATATTTCAAACATAAAATAACATTCAAATATTTACTCAGAAACCATAAATTATATATTATATGCATTTCCATGTTGACATCTCTTATATTTTCTAGAAAATACATTCATTAGATATCTTAGTATAGTTAGTTTTTATCATACATGTGTCACATTTTCTTGTCAAGTTCTTGTGGATTTATATAGGACTTAAGTCCAATACACCAATCCAAATTTGTTATTGTCTACCCACTGGGGGCATATACATAGATACCTAGGTTATTAATTTGAAACATTCATGCATTTGGGGGCATCCTATACATAATTTTTATTTCTAGGTTACATATTCCTAAACTCTACATCACATATTTAACATTTTTATATCTTGATATTGATCATCCTACACCTACTTATACTTTTTATCGACAACTACTACTTTAAACTCAGCTTATGCACATCTTATCTCTTATATAGATTTGTACCACATGTTCATGCATACTTTCATTTCTAGATTTATTAGTTTAGACTTGATTGTGTCTTTATTATTTTACATCTATTTGAGGGCATTTTAATATGCCATTTCATTATGGATCTATGCCTCTTATTTTCATTTTATTTATGATTTAGACATACTCATATCTAGATTCATGATTTTTACCTCTTAGGTAAGTCCAGGTATGATTATTTTTCCTTTATCCTAATCATTTCATTTTGTTGCATTTTTGGGCAAATGTAATCACCTAAAAATGACACTCAAGTGCTAAGAGTGCTACTTGAGACCACCCACCCTAGCTTATCTGTATACCTACTTTAGGGCCTAATTTCACACTTATCTAGCCTTCATATGGGTCATAAGCATCCCTAAAGAAATCATAGACCCTCATCTTGACATCTTGGTGCTTATTGCCTCATGTTTTTCCACATAGACACTATCTCCATAATAGGGAAATTAATGTCCCATGGTGTTAGTGTCCTAAATTTTGTGTTATTATATTTTCCCTCATTTTCCTACCAATGGATATCTTTTCAAATATAAGACCACCTAGGGTTGGTCTATACCTATTTTAAGACCAACACAAGCACCAAAATAGTATATATATATATATACATGAATTTTAACCCTCTAACCACTAGATAGAAATTATATGGAAATTATACATACAAAATCAAAACAAGTTATGCACAATCAAGGTTATCAATCCCTATTCTACCCTACTTCTATATATAACCATCTACAACATTCATAAGATCATATTACACATATTTCTAGTCTTAAGTACATTCAAACCACTTAATTAAAAATTCATCCTAATTTCACTTGCACTTACACCAACACTTAGGTGGGGAGAACTACATCGAGCTTGATCTTTCTTTAAAGTATTGGTATGTAGGGAACTATCATCAAAATGGGGTGTTGATGATGTCTAACCTACCCCACTAACAACACAATTTATCAATTATATAAAATAGATGCCCTAGTAATATGGAATATTAGGGTTTGCACATAAAATTAGTCAAAATAGGTCATACACAAATATCCATAACTCTTGTCTACAAGAACATGCTTGATTGAATCAGACACAAGTCACCTAGAAGTTCACAATAGTTATAAATAGAAGAAACTACCACCAAAATAAGGACACTAGAGCCACATGGTGTTAATATCCAATACGGGTATTTATGACACTTAGACCAACCTCTGTCTTAGTTTGTAGATTCTAAATCTCCTATTCCAATCACTTTCCAGCTAAGTTCTTATGTATATTATTTATTTTAATTTTTATAAAGGTCAAATTAAGTCCATTTTATTACAAATCAGTGGCTATATTTATTTCATATTTCTACCTTGATTTACTATACTCAGTGTTTTAACAACATAGGACTTACACATTTATAATTCCTAAAATGTTATAACAACTTGCATAAGTAATTTACTTAGAGGTAGTGGTCTACACAACATATAACCTATACCTGAAGGTGTAAAATTAATAGGATAGAATCAAGAGGGATAAAAACATCCAAAAATGAATATCTACAGTTAAATTCACATAATACTAAAAAAATAGAACATAAGAGATCAAAATATCTAATTTTATTAGTTTTAAGGCTTAAATCCAACATTACAAGTATCCAAAAGAGTAGAGTTTTGTCATACCCATGATAAGGGATAAAAATTAAGCCATTTACAACCATATATATAATAAAAATGGGATGAATAATGCATAAATGTTATTATTACACCATTAATACAACCTATGCAAGTAAAGAGACATGGAAAATATGAGCATTAAGCTCTCCTCAATGTATTAGTCCTACCATCATGATGATATTCTATGGATGTTGGTGTAGTAGTAGAAGATAATGCTTCATTCTTGCTACTTTTATCCTTTGGAGTACTTAAATATGCATGGTTTGGTCCTTCAAGACTATTCTAATCTTGTAAAACATGACTCTCCTTATGATAATGGCCTTAAATCACCCATTTCCACCCCTCATGCCTGCATGCTAGAGAAAATCTAGCTCAATTTGACTTATCCTCACAACTACCACATTTAGAGAATGTTTGGCTTGGAGGAAGATCTCCTATGCCTATTTGGATTTGTGGTTGACTTTGACATGATCACCACTCCATGGATGGAGTTATATATTTCTAATATCAATTTTCCAATGAATTATAACTCCATTATGTCCTTAATGACCATTAATATTAGTCTCTAATAGTGTTTGGCATGTTGAAGAAGCATGGACTACTAGAAAATAGTTTTAAAGTTAGGTGAGAGCCTTTTGGGTAGGTTGAGAAGCTGGTTCATTTTCATCATTTCCCATAATAACTCTTTATGAGGCTTAAAAAACCTATATTTTCATGCTTAAGCTCATTTAGTTTCATCTCCTACCCTAAAAACTTGATTGAAGTGACATGAAACATTTCATCTTATTGATTGAAAGGCTCTATCTTGTATCTTGGAACCTATAATCAACACCTTGACAACCTCAAGAGAGACTCATGGAAACTTGTTTTAGGTCCAAAACTAGGTTTTGAGGTCATGATCATCTATGTTTCTTTAATTTTCAAGACTATTAGATTATTTCTAGGTATTAACATACTTGTTCTCCATATTCATTCTTCATGAAGTTCCTCAACTTTACCAAAAAACCTTGATTTTTATCAATTTTCTCAATTGGGCCTGAAAACTTGTAGCCTTAAATTTTTTCAACTTTCCTCAAATAACTAGACCTATGCTCTTGTTCCTATCTTCTTAAAGAGTCCAATAAGTCTTTGGAAAACATATTTTAAGTCTATGACTACCTTGACCATGTTTGGAATCATTATAAACTTGGTCATGTAGAGTAAAAAATACTCTACATTTTATTTTGAGTTTCAGTTGTGTGCTCCAAGTTTTGTCCCTATGTGTTTCAATTTCAAGGTAGTTGAAGTTTTGACATAGAGCATAGGCGTGAGTTCCTTTTTCCCTAAATTTTTTCCAAGTATCAAAGTGCACAGAAGCTACCAAGTGTCATCGGCTGAGACACATTTTATAATTTCTCTAAGTTGCTCAGAACGTGCCATGTGTCTCATAGTAATTCAACAGAAGGTGCCAAGTGGAAACTGCTAAAGGTTTCAACATGTTTTTCTAAAAGAAACAAAAGCCACCACATGCCCCTAGTTAAAAGCAGTGGAAGCTGCCAAGTGTCGACATCCACAGTTTCTTCATTTTGTTTTGTTGATTAAGTAAAGACTGTGGTCGGCCCTGAGTTTTATTTTTAAAGTAAGCAGAAGCTACCAAGTGTCACCATCCATGTAAATTTGAAATGAGGCCCTAATGTTTTTATAATATAGCTAGAGTGATGTGGAGACCAACACGTGTCACCTTACGTAGGATTCTCAAAAGGTAGCTAAAAGTAGTAGAGACCACCACGTGTCCATTGTTAAAGATACATGGAAAGTGCCACCTATCCATGTTCTCCTTTTGAAGCTGCTCAAGTGAGAAGTGATATGGGTCCCATTTTATATAAGTGGTTAAAGTTTCAAAGAAGTAGACTATGATAGATGTCAAAGATGGAACACTCCTGAGTAAAGACATAGTAAAGAGTATAAGTTACGCAGAAAGTGTTGTGTGTATTTTATAAGTGCTCGGAAGCTGCCAAGTGTCACTTTTTGATGCCTCTTGAATAATAAGAAGGTTTTCAAGAAGAGTAAGTAGATACTACCAAGTGTCCTCACTTATTTCATAGTGGGAAGCATCTTGTGTATCTATTTCATCTAATGAATTTTTAGGGAGATGAAAGGTTTCAAATCTAAGAAATATCTTTTGTTAGACACTTCCAATTCAGTTATAGTTTAGTTAGACCATTAGATTGGGAACGTGCGGGCAATCTAGAGCTAGTCTGATGCTATAAATATGGGTGTAGAGATCACCAGAAAAGATCATCATCAGAAGATAGAGAGAATTTTTTTCAAGAGATTATTGTCAAGAAGTTTTAGACTTTTTAGCTGTGACCAGGAATATCATTTGCCTTTGTTCTATTTTCTTGAGTTAAAAAGTTTGTATAACTATGCATGTCTCTGTGCCTTTTATGTGACTAGAAAATTAATAAGAATATTGAGTTCTATGCCTTTATTGATATTTTTTGTGTCATTGCAAAATAATCTAAGTTGTGAGCCTTTGATCTTATCTATTTTCATCTTTTACATTAATCATGCCTTGTTTGCTCCTTAATGTAATTGAATCCTAAAGATAGATTCATTGTGCTTAGAATTAAGGTTCAAATTAAATTTAGGCACATCACCATAGTTAGATTTTCTTTTGTTACATTTGTGTTTCTCTTTAATTTCTATCCTTTTTTCCCAAAATACTTTTGAGATAAAGAAGAGCCAACTTATTTAAAATCTAGAGGTTGTTTCAGGTCGCAAGTCCCACATTCCTGAAACTTCCCATTGTTGGTGTTGAAAGCAGTGCAATTCTAAGCATCAACAATTTTTGGCATGCCTGATGGGACAATATCTTAAAGTTTCTTTCAAAACCATATGAACTGGAGAGCTACAAGGAGTCAAAGCTATGGACCAGTAACAAGATCTCAATCTGTTATAAATCCAAGTATTCTTTTTCCACCATTGGTAACTAGTCTAATAAGAAGGGTCAATCAGTTTATAGAAATACCAAGAGTAAACATGGGAGCACCTATACCTCTAAGAAATTATGCAAGTTGGAATACTGGTAGTCCTTTGATTCTCCCAATACCACCAGCCACTTGGGACCCTATTCCAGTAAATGCCCTAAAAGCTCTACCCAAATTCAGTGGGCAAGATTTCAAAACACCTAAAGAACATCTATAAGATGTGTCTTATGTCTGTGTTATACATGCGGTCACACAGAAAAATGTGCCCATAAGATTGTTAGAAGCTTCTTTTAAAGGGAAGGCTCTGGAATGATACAGATCCTTGACTGTAAATATAATATCTACATGGGATCAACTTGGAGATCTTTTCTTTGAAAGATTTGAAGAAAAGGGTGATAAGTCCTCTTTGTTACAACAATTGATTACTATCAAAAGGGCACCACAAGAAGCAATGACTGACTTCAATTCAAGATTTCAAAAGACTTGGGAAAGAATCTCTACTACAGTAAGACCATTACTAGGTATGGATATAGTATTTTATCTTAAATCTTTAAATTTAGATATATCAGTAATGATTCAGTCACTTGGAGGTCAGACTCTGCCAGAGGCTTATGACTATGCAGTCAGAGCTGAAAATAATTTAATAGATGATAGAAAGTTGCCCCCAAGACCTCCCATGCCCATGTTTCCACATATTACCTTACCTTTGCCTCAAGAAACCTCTAATTCCATAGCCCCACCTATGTCTATGTACACATATCCTCAACAACCTGCTAAAGAAATTGTCCCTGACCAGTCATCTGAGATGGATGATATCAAAAACATCTTAAGGACATTTTCTAATGAGTTAATTAACATAAAAAGACAATAAAATCCTTATCCTAAACCCCAATATCAAGGCTACCAAGGAAATAGATTTCCACCACAACCAAACCAGTATCAGGGTCATTAAAGGCAAAATAACCCTCAGCCAGTAAACCAATTAGGTGCAGTCCCTACACCCTCACAGACTGTTCCCCCTAATCTAAATAGGGATATTGTTTAAGGGTAGAATAATTATGTAGATGGCACTAATTTATATTTTTTCCCTTGTAATAATCCTCATATGCCCAGAGATTGTCCCATGGGTAATCTACAACAAAAGGTAGCAGAGCAAAGAAGAATGGATGGACAATTTGTAAGTACTTCTAACACTCAAGCCTACCAGTCCCCTGGTATGCAAAATTCAGTCCTAATGGCTCAGATGTAGGGGAGGTCCTTACAATAATAAGAAGAAATAGCCCCTAAACATGCTTTGTTTTCATGGGTTGAGGATGAAGCGTCAGTATTCTTAAATGAAGCTTCCACTTCAAAAAAGCCAGTAGTACAATCAGATTACTACACCAAATCAAAGAAAAGGATGATGGAATAGCCTGCAGTCACAAATAATGAGATTATGGGCCCTCCTCCATTTGAAAGTCATCAAAACATAGCTATTAGACAAGAAGTGCATCATCTAGTGCAGAATCAAGTAATTCCTAGACAAGTTCAAGAAAAAGCAAGGTACCCTTATTTTCCAAGAACCCAAACATTAGGACCAGTGAATGTAGTGGATCAGCTGAAGAGAACCCCAACACATATGTCAATGTGGGACATATTAGATATTATTGAGCAAAAGACACTATTACAAGAAGCTCTGCAAGGCCAAGCAGTGCCTAAACATACTGGCACCAAAGAAGGACCTACTAATAAAGAAAAGATCAAGGACATAGTTCCTCTACAGACAATAGCCCTTTTGAAAAATTCAATAGAGGTAAGTAAATCCAAACCACAGCCCTTCTATTTGACTCTGATATTTGGAAAGAAACTGTTGCATAATGTGATGATAGACTCAGGGGCTAGTACCACAAAAATGCCTAAGCAAATAGTAGATGATTTAAAAATAAAGTATGAGCCACTTACTAGAGGAGTCATGCAGCTCGATGGCAAATTAGTGTAAACAATAGGGAGAATTAAATAAATCCCATTGCAATTATATACTTTTCCTAATATAATTATCAATTAAGATGTGGTAGTCATAGATATACCCCTATATTTGGTTTATGTTTATCTAGAGACTTTATAGCCAAAATAGGAGGATATATGTCACTTGATTGGTCTCATCTCATCCTAAAAACCAAATATGGTTCAAAGATGAAGACATTATCTGAGCCACTATCTAAGGATCACATCACCAATGAACTAGCCTCAAATTAGAGGTAGCTCATGCTATGTTGAATAAGGAAGAAAGGGTTTTTGTTGAGGAGTTAGGTGACTGGACTAAACATGATCAAGAAGAGGAAAATAATCATTTGTTAGCTATGATGCAAAGTGACCCATATGGAAATTATGACTCCATTGGTTTGGAAACTTATGTCATATTTGATGGAGATCATAAAATCCTAAATGTTTTAAGAGAAGAAATGCCAAAAGATACCTCTTTTACCAATCCTCAGGTCTCTCAACATGAATTCCAAATTCTGAGTTGGAAGTCACAAGCTTATGCCTTAATCTCTGATGAGGAAGAGATAATTTTTGACTTTCTTCTCACTTTTCAAGATGATATGGAAGATCATGGGCACTTCCTTGATCATGATTTGTATGACTTTTTTGAAGTCATTGGGGCAGGTTATAATATTCTTCAAAGAGGTTATGAGCTAGTTACAGATGGACAAGACAACATTGAGACTCAAATAAATATGCAAAATTATTGCAAGCTTTTAGACTTATCCTTTCAATAGGTTGGTGAATTTGAAGATGATATTTTAAACTTCATTAAGGAGGATGATCATGCAATGGAACCTGAGTTTGAGGTAGAAGGAGATAAGCCAATAAATTATGTATATCAAAGGGCTTATGGTGATGAGCCAATAGCCATTGATTTCTTGATGAGACATGCTAGTATGAAGAACCAACATTTGACAAGATTTCAAGAACAAGAAGAGTATGTATATGTTGGAAGCATGTTTGACTCTGATCCACTTAGATGTAGGCCAATTAATGTGCATGCAAGAAGAACAAGTCACTAGAGATTCATCCCATTCAGCCACTTGTCTAGCACCATAAGTCTTCTCACCATGAAGGAGACTTTAGAAATTTTGATTTTGATCTAGGGGGAGGCTAAGATACCTGGTTAATGTATAATAGTTAGATAGTTTCCCTTTCCTTGTTGCTTTGTTTTCCCATTTTTCTTACCTACTCTTTATTTTAAATAAGTGTTCTTTAAACACGTGGCTGTGGCTCAGAGACTTTTTCAAAATTTCCAAAACTCTCGACACATTAAATCTCTCCCAAATCCTTAAATTTACACAAGGTACCTTGCGTAGCCACTCTCATGATGTGTCTGACTTGTTATCCCATGAATATTTCATAAGATTTGCTAATGGTTATCTAATTTTAATGCCATTTTTGAGAATTTATGGGTTATTAAATACCCCATAACAAGAGTTAAAGCTTACAAGTGTCTCAAACATTCCTGCATTTGCTAAAAATCCTTGTTATCTATAAATTTCAATTCATAGCAAAGCCTGCTTAGTGAAAGTGCTTCCCTATTGCAAAGCTCCATACCTGTTACCATAGTTCACTATTTCCAAGTATAGATATAGATATAGAGGAGGCACAATCTTCACAACAAAGGTCTGGGTTTTATGAATCTTTTGATAATCTTCTCACAAGCAAATCATATGCTTCAGCCCCTGCACAACCCTTAAAGACCTATCTGTGGACTAGAGTCCATGAAGTTGGTTATGCAAATGACCCAACAAAGGTGAAATATTTTGCAGACAGAATCATGGACCTAATCCTTCAAAAGCCTATCAAAGCTCTAAGAGGAGCACACCAAAGATGTCTTTAGAGGGCCAAGGGGACAATACAAAACATTCATAATGAGGATATGGACTTCCCAACTGGCATAATTCATTGTCCCAAGTGTGCATCCATGCCCTAACTTGGTTGAAAAATGTGACAAATTATTTCATGCACCCTCAAATACCATACAATAGGGTCCATTCACGGTATAAATTACACCAAAAGCCATCAGGGACATGTTGGCCCTATATTATGACAAGACAACCATGTTTCCCACTATTGCCAAAATGCAAAAAAGTGGGAAAACATCAATAATCAATTGAGGTTTCTAAAATCAAAATTGCAATTAGGAGTTGATGATACCACTATGCCAATATTGCCAGCAGCAAGATCACAATTTACGTAGGCCAGCCAAGAGGCACTTTCTATGATGGCATTCATTTTCAAAATGAAAGATGATATAACTGTTTATGAAGAACAAATGGACATTCTCTTTAGATTGAAATTTTTTGACAAGACTCAAGAATATTGGTTAGATTTCTCTAAGTAGATTGCATATTAAATGGTTGAACAACTCACCCAATTTAAATCTAAAGGGATTTTCAGGTATTCTTCTTATCTTTTTCACCTTATGCTGTATCAAAACTCTGGCATCTTTTCCCAACACATGCATCTAAATATGTATGACCCATACTTCAGTCTACATAGGACCATTCCTATGTCTGCATGGACACATATCTTGTCCAAAACTAGTGACAAATATAAATTTTGGGATATTTTTGTTGCCGCTAGTTTTTTCGTCTAAACCCAGAGCTGGTTGTAAATAGATTGATTCTAAGTGTCTCAAGCCTTATGACCAATTATACTATTCCTTGTGATTACTTTTTTGGATCCCATCATACTATTATTAGAGTCTATGGTTTTAATGGAGAACCAGTGTTGCTACCTAAGATTTTGATCCTTAGGTTAGCATTCTTAGAGGTCACCAAGAAAGTGTCTATGGTGGATAATAAATATGGCACTGGGAAGAAAAAGAAGAAAATGTATGATATTCCATGGGTGATAAACAACATGACCCTAGAGGTCAGAGATGTTGAGCTCATGTTGCTGAGAAAGCTAGCCTTCCTGGGTTTCTTTCTAATTGAAGATAAATGGGGATATGACCCAAGTGGTTTCATAACTTCATGGGTCAAGAATAATAAGGTTGCTACCAGAATTATGCATGAGGACCATCCCTTTTAGGAAAATAGAAGAAACCCTCAGGAAGATATTCCCAATTTATATGTGAAATTAATAGATTTTCCCTCAAAGGAGGCAAGGCCATGGGATAATTTTTATGATAAGAAAAGGGATTTTGACCCTAAAATTAGAAAGACTTTTGGTTTAAGAAGGGCATTGACGAATAAAGACTAGAAACTTGAGAAAATAGAAGCCTATTAGAAATATAGGCAAGAGATTTTTGAGACAACTCACTCTTTTAGAAATGTGGATTCAGATGAGAAATGGTAGGAACTTTGGGATGAATGTCATCTATCTCCTATTTCTAGCCCTGATACAAGTAATTTGTAGACACAGGGTGGAGAGTCAGAAGTTAGAGCAGAATCTAGTCAGACATTGTAGACCCTAGGGCAAACCTCAGCTGCAATCGTTGTAACTATTTGGCCCCAATCTCTCAGTTCCATTGAAAAATAAAAGAGTGTGGTATCCTCACCAACAAAAGCTTCTCCATCCGTGTCAGCCTTTGGGGTTCCTAGTTTTGTACATTCACCACTAATAGCAGTGATAAATGTTGGAGAGAAGGAAACACAGCTAGAAGAAGAAATGCCAAGGAAACATAAGAGGCTGAGGTTTTAGCTTGATTCAAAGGAGGGGGCAAAACCCTCACAACACCAACCACAAATTACTTCAGCTACTCCTCGGGTAAGTGTTGTTTCTCTTTCTTCTTCTCAATCTCTCTCTTCTTCTCTTGAGGTGATAATCTCATCGAGCCAAATAATATCCCCTGCCACCTTTGATGTGCCCATTTCTCATTTTATCCCATCTATCCATACTCAGGCCACATCATTGCCTCATTTTCCCCCTCCATCCCAAAGAAAGTAACTCCTCATATTTCCCTTAGCCAACATTTGGCTATTCCATATGGCTTGCCATAAGGTTATTCTTTTGTGGGTGGGCACATTGCATCTCCTTCTACCTTCCAAAATCAAGCAAATGCTGCTAAGAAGGCTAGAGAAGCTCAAATGGAGAAAAAGAGAATCAAAGATAATAAATCCCTAGCTACACCACACATGAGGTCAAAATTTGACCTAATCCAATAGCAACTAATGATGACCCATTTGTCACCTAATGTAGTACAACCAAATGAGAAGATGCAGCCCAAAGATTATACAATGAATGCAGTGGCTATAGATATATCCCTTTTCAGACCACAAGAGAGGGTTGAGTTGATAAATGAATCCACTTATGCAGTAGTTAATAATTATTTGAAAGTATC
>JARHVA010000122.1:4140000-4262500 GCA_037957365.1 Torreya grandis | reverse complement strand
AAAAACTTGGATATGGGACCTTGCTAACTTGAAAACCTTACTTTTCATGGTTGTAGGCCTGTAGCAAATGTTTGGAACCTACAACCTATCATGCTTGTTACATTACCCTAGGTCTAAAAGAACATTATGAGTTTTGAGACAACATTTCTACTTGTTTGTATATCTAACAAAACATTTAAGAAATCATGCACATATCGACTATGATCATGGCTCATAACATTGTCTTTAATTTTAATTTATGGTACAAAACTAATAGATTTCATGAATTTTTTCCAAGCCCTAATGAATATTTTCTTGGGTTTGTGTAACATAGTGCTAATAGGTTAGTCTTGAAAACCCATGGAATCCTCATAATTAATAACAAATTTCTCAAGAACCTGCCAATAACTTCACAATCCTTCCCTTGAATAACTGATATGACTCTTTCAACATGATTACAAGTTTTTAGATGAAAGTCTTTGGATTTTAATGACCTTGATGGGTATAACTCATAGCTTAAAATCCTATAATCTTATCATAAAGAACATGAAGCCATGAAACTTTTGTTTTTGATTGCAAGCTTATCTCTTAGGTAATTTAGACTTCCTCCTACATTATAATCCAACATAACATGTTGAAAACCCTTTTGAAATTTGTAGTTCCTCATTATCAAACCTATAGGATTCTAGGTATTTTGAAATATCTTGAAAGCTATCTAAAACACTATCATGTTTCACACATACTTAAAACCCTTAAGATTGAATCCATGCAGGTTCCTCACATCCCTCATAGCATTAAAAACATTGTCATAAGTTAGAGAAGGTTCTAGAGGATTTTTTAGAACTATTTAAACTATTGAAACCCAAAAAAATTATCTTTCTTTAGATAGGCCTACAAACTAATTTTCCTATTTGAAGGTTTATTGGATCAAAATTTGCATGCACATGGCTTAAAAATATTATTTTTATCCCTGAGGAGGATTTTTTGAGTGTTTTAAACCATATTCAATGTTCATATATCTTTAAAATGCTTATAAACTTCACCTTCGAGCTTCTAGGGTGTAAGGGGGTTTTAGACTAGTCTTCCATACCTTCCTTAAATTGACATGCTCCTTTCCTCCTACCCTATTCTGATCATCATTCATGGGATCCTTAAAAACTTTTTTAATGTCTTTCAATACTTTATATAATCCAAGTATTATAATAATGTTGATAGAACATGATTATTTATAAGAAACCCTTACAATTTCTATGCATATGTGTACACAGGTTGAGTTCACATGATCTATTATTTTTTGGTACACATAAATATCATGGTGAAGTGTTATAATAATCTCATAATCCCCTCCCAAACTTGTATTAGACCATGCACTTTTAGGATGGAGATAGAACATGATGAATAAGCTTGGTTTCCTATAAACCAATCTACAAACATAATTTCTGGAGATCCCTTTATGGTTTAAACTTGATATCCTTATCTGGTAGATTATAAATTTTCAAAGGCTTATCATCCTAACTTATTTAAACTTTTTCACTCTTAATATCCTTCAAAATTCCCTACAAATTCATCAAAACTAGAAATTTTTCATTCACAAGCATAAAGCTTTCCTCACCCTTTGTTAATGGTTGGTTTGAACGAGATATGGAGCATGAAGGCACTATACCTTACAAAACCAATAATTAAATGTCTAAAAACAAAATTTAAGGATTATTATGGAGGAATTTGAGTCCTACAACCTTGAATAATGCCAAAACTAGTAACTTGGTCTTGTAGGATTTGCAAACAACATCTTTTCATTAGAAAACTCAAGAATGTTTGCCATATACATTGGATATTTCAAGAAAATATTCTCATATCTATTTTTTTAATCTTGAAATGGCACCTAAAAAATTATATAAAACATTTAATAACATTCTTATCCTGATCTTAAAGGATAAAATCTTTGTTTTGATGTTTTATCAGACCTTGAAATTACATGAATACTCCTAAAAATTTTATAAACTCACAACATGCTTGAAAGTTTAACCTTATTTATTAAAAACTCATGGGTTATTCAAAAATGATGGAAATATCAAAAAACAATGAAAGCGACAATGAATACAAGATTTAATATGAGTAATAGTTTGGTTATGGTTTGATGCACTCCTCCACATTGAGAAAATTGAAGTTCACCAAATGGTAGAGAAAGAGGGAAAACCAAGTCAAAAAAGTCTTTTTTTAATGCTAAAAATGGGTTGTAATGACTATGAGGATATTTTAAGGTTCTTAATGGCCTAAATAAATGACCTTTAAACCATTTAGTCCCTTTTTATGACTTCATGAGACCTTATGTCATTTTTAATCCCCTCTAGAATGATTTCAATGAGTGAAACAAGACCTCTTGATCCTTTATGAACTCATAAGTTGTTTTTTATGACTTTTCCCCTTTATTTCACATTAGGAGCACTTTAATATTCCTATAAAATGTTTTCATGATCCTAATGAATGAATTTTATACTCTTTCAATGAATCTTATCCTTGAAAAGCATCTTCATGTCTCTAGCTATCAAATAGGTTTCATTAGGTCATCATGACCTTAGGATTAACCTATTAGGTTTTATAATAATATTTTTATTTGGGGATAAACTTGAATTATTTTCGAAAAAAAGGAGTATAACTAGGTTGAAAAGACTTTAGACACATATTTTTTCATTGAGAGGTCTTTCAATAGGTCTCTGACAAGTCTATTGTAAACTATGATCTCAAAAAATGACTATTAGGCTTTATAAAATAATGTAAGAGGCTCAAGTAACATAAATAATATGAACATACCCATTATTATGGTAACATAGTCATATTTAAGGTATTTTTAAGGATAACACTTAGCCGATTTTGGCAAAAAATGATCAATCCCTATGCAAATCAAGTGTCAAGAGACCAAGGGTTTCTAGATTAGCCAACACTAATTACATTAATTATTTTTCATTTCCATATCTATCATATTTATACTTATTATTTTTATCCTATCTTAGTTTAATGAATTTGTCATATATTCATATTTGAGTTTATCATG
Source organism: Torreya grandis (assembly GCA_037957365.1). Lineage (NCBI taxonomy): Eukaryota > Viridiplantae > Streptophyta > Pinopsida > Cupressales > Taxaceae > Torreya > Torreya grandis. The sequence goes on along the minus strand of JARHVA010000122.1, from coordinate 4,259,469 downwards.
CAATTGCCATGTTATAGAGATAATTTATCATCCTTGTGCCCTAGACTATCTACCCATTTAACCCTAGTTAACTATAATCTAGATATCAATTTAGGGTGAAAACTTTTGTGAACCTAATATTTGAACATGAAACCCTAATAAAATTAGGGTTTTCTATTTTTTCATGATTACTATACTTTGTTTCAAATATTAAAATTTTCATTTGTAAAAGTAATGGAGAATGTTATTGCAAAAACTTGATTCCAAATGGAAGATAAAGAATTATTGATTACTCATATCGATAATAATAAGAGCTTAAGAGATGAATTTATGTATGTCAAAATAGATGAAATAATTAAACATGATAAAACTAAGGATTATTCACCTAGTGATGGTGATTCCTTAGAAGGTACTACAAATGATTCCATACCAATCAATCCACCTACATCTGGTTGAGGCATAGATTATATCTTCTAATATTTGTTTCCTAAAACTACTATTGATACATCTACCATGGAATTACCAATTGTTTCAACTCAAATACTAATTTCAATTCCTATTACTACTCAAACCATGTTTGCATCCCCTTTGATGACTACTCATATTTATAATCTAAATCCCAATGGGTCTACAGTTCAAACACTCCTTCAAGTTGTAAATACCTTGGAGGACAAGGTTACAAACATTGAAATTATCCTTATGCTATTGATTCCCAATATGTGTTTCATAACACTCTTGCACTTGAGATAAATTTGCACCCTTTGCCAACTAGTTTTGTTGCACCTAAGTTAATGTTTTATGATGGCAAGGGTGATCCTGAACAATATCTTCAAATTTTTTATGTGGCATTCCTTGACTATGCCTACAATGATAAAATTTTCACCAAATTATTTTCAAGAAACCTAAAATAATATGCTTTGATACGGCTCTATTATTTACCTCTCTAATTCGTTAAAACATTAAAACCTATCATAGATAAGTTTTTAGCACAATTTTCCATTAATATTTATGAAAAGGGTTCATATGCTCAAATTACTAAAATAAAACAAGTAATAAATTAACCTATGAATGGATATGTCTTGAGGTAAAAGACAATGCTAGATAAAAGGACTAATCCTATGGAAGCTAGTTAGTTATAATACATATTCAAGAAAAGTTTACTTACACCTTTACTTGAGTCCATTATTTTCAAGAAGTTCAAATATATTCATGAGTTATGACATGTTATATGGGATCATGAAATGAATATTATTTAATCAAATAAACTCAAATGTTTAGTAAACACACCAACTACATCTACATCTAGTACCAAGTTTAAAATAAAATTAAGTTATAAGGTAGTCTTGAACCTAAAAAGGAAACAATGAACATGGTTAACATAGTTTCACAATATCCTAATTGGATTGTCTAACTAATGTATCAAAAAGATAATTTACACACTTACTTTAGTCTCTTGATTCATTAATATCATGACTAGTAGAGTGTCATATTATATCTCTCCCCTATCTTGTAGAGCTTGATATGAATATACCTCTACCCAAAGGGTATGATGCAAATGCTTATTGTGATTATCACTAGGGACCTAGACATTTTATGAAAAAATGTTTTAACTTGAAGCATGAGATCCAAGACCTAATTGATGACCAAAATATTGCATTCGATGATCCTTCCAAGGAATCAGGGTCACAACTTAGTGATCACCACAAATAGAAAATATTTAAAAATCTCTTAAAAGACCATTATAAGAAGGAACCAAAAGCAAAAATGGCATATAATTCTCATACTCCTCCATCACATTATGGGCACCCATTGGATGATATTATTTGTACTTACACATGAAATTTACCTCATGTGGTTTAGAAACCTTCTATTACTTTTGATGATACTAAGATCATGGATGATGACTCTAATATTTATTATTTATTCATTCGATCATACCTTTATAAACACCCTATACACATTTTTATGATTGATAATGGTGTAAGATAGAAAAATTTTAGCATGACATTACTTACATATTTTTTTATACTCATCATAATTTACATCCTTTTACCAAATCAATTAGATCATTCAATAGGACATCTTAGAAGTTTCTTGGTGAGATTGACCTACCTTTATAGGTTGGTCCCACACACGTAGTTACTACCTTTTCAATTATACCTTCCACTAGAATATTTAATATGTTATTAGGTAGAGCTTTGATCCATATATTTTTAGTAGTACCTTTTATAATGCATCAGTGTGTTAGATACAGTCATGATAATTAGGTAATTATACTTTCTAGATTCCCATAGGAGAATCCTGTTGAATAAGATAAATTTATACCTAGGTAGCTGACTATCAAACCTACTAATGTTAATCCACCATAAAAAAGAAACCAATAGGTAATCCCATTTACCAAGTGACTAGTACTTGAGAAAACATTACATTAGAGACATATAATGGATTCCAAAAAATCTTCATCTACTACAAACCATATTCAAATATCCAAATAACCTACACATGTTCCTATTAATTATATTCCAAAGAAACCACATATCAGTTAACAATTGGTTCTATGAAACCCTACTCCTATTACTCCTACTATTTCTCTAAGACCACAAAATCCTATTTTATATACATAGAGTATCAAAAATAATATAATTATAGATATTACACCTATGCATGCTCCTTGATAGCATCACTAGATTAATACAATTGTTTCATAGTGGGTAGATATGTATGATCACCCTTTGGATGGGATCATAGGATAGTATTTTCCTTTCACATTCCAAAACTTCCAAAAATACAAAAAAACTTTCAAAACTCCAAAAAAAATTCCAACACTTACATGTTATATTGGATACTTTAAATTTATGTGTTATTTCCATGTTGATGGATGTCATATTAGTTACATCTACATACACATGTGTATCATGATTCTATGCAAGTGTGACATAAGCATACATAAATACATGATCTATTCCTATTTCAAATTTTGGGTATTTCCTCTCCTAATGTCATATGGACATTGATGGTATCCATCTCTATGATCACGATGCTCATAGATCATATCTTTGTATTGTTACTCAACATTATCATGTTTTGAGACCATAAATGTACTTACATGTTCCTTTATCCATGATTATATCATACATATGGTACTTTATATGCTATACATGTGATTTTTTTATAACACATTGGATCAATGGGATATTATGATAGCGTTATGCTTGTTAATTATGTTTTATTTTATGCACTTCCTTGAGTGTCATGTCTTGCTATTGTATTTTTTATTTGAGCATTTGAATATGTTCTTTTGTTTATGTCCCTCATGACTATGTGTGTTTTCTTTGAAATTTGAACATCATTGATTATTGTATGTAAATTTTAATATGTCATTCTTGATTTTATGGGCATTTGACTAAGTCATGTCCCTTCAATTGTGTGGCATTTGAACATGCCCCTTGTTGTCTCCTTGGACCATTTCTTTTTAAATTGATTTTGAGTGCTCTTGTTTATGCGATTTATTTTATTTTTGAGCTTTCACTATTAATATTTATATATTTCCATGATATTTATCATGCATATTAGGCCTTCATGTGATCACATTTTCTATATGCTTCAATGTTACATTTACCTAGACATGTTATTCTATATGCTACATGATTTCATTCATATATTATATAGTTGTATTATTATTTTTATATGAGGTAACTAATAGTTTATATTATTCCCCTACATTAAAGGGGGTTAAAATCAGTGGGGGCATGTTTTATAATCATGTTATCCACACTTATTCAAACTTTGGTACTTATATCAATTTTTTGGATTTAGGCAAGGCATGATTTGGAAGCATGTTATCCACACTTATTCAGTATTTTTTACTTATATCAATTTTTAAAATTTAGTGGGGGATTATCATATAGGCACACCTTCCACACATTCATAATTTTTATATTTAGTTGGGACATGCTTTGGAAGCATGTTCTCCACACTTATTCAATAGTAGACATTCCTAGATTTCATTGGGGGCATGTTTTAGAAACATGTCCACCACATTGAAATTTATTTAAATTTTATTATTTATCCATATATATTGGGGGAATGTTTTTAAATTATTTTATCCACACTTACACAATTTGAATTTTCCAAAGCACATAATTATATAATTCAGATTTACAATTATGGTAGAATTATATACATTGGTATCATTATTATACATAGTTTCAACATGAGACATATCTAAGGTGTATATCTATGTAATTTTCACATAATCATGAAAAATAAAAATAAGTTTTACATTTAAAAACACTCTCAGGTGATATCATCACCCATTAGGATGTGCTTTTATAGACTATATTGAGCTAATATATTGTAGTAATTAATTCACTTTTGGTATGGTTGAGGTGATTAAATCACTTAATCTTGTCAATTTTATAGGTTAGACTTGATTATATCATCCAAACTTACCAATTTGATAGTATGAGTTAACTTTTATTCACTCATGCTCACTAGGTTACAAATATGACTGGGTTGCATTGTTGAGCTAATATCAATTATTGAGTAGACACACACCTTTTATCCAAGGTTGGGACATGTGCCTTAATCTCTTTTTATACCCTTAGATATATGAAATTTCCATATTTATATGTATTTGTCCTAATCTCATTTTTATAGCCTTATAATGATACATCTTTCAAATCAACTTGCTAATAGGGCAATTACATCAATACATAGGTGTACTCCTAAATCTTGCTCTTTCAATATCAATCTTTTCAAATAATTTAAATTATATATTATATGAATTTATTACACACTATAAAATGATATTGGTTTCTTTTCAATCACCAAAAAAGTACTTAGGTTAGATTCAAACAAAGGCAAGGTAGTTACATTGATACACAGGTTTGTCACCAACAAATCACTCAAGTTAGACTTAAACAAAGACAAGGTGTTTTATACAAACCTAGGTACACATTATTTTCCTTTAAACTAGTAATTCCATTACTAAATTGAATGTGGGTCTAATGTAAACACTAATTTATGGATTATTTAGCACCTCAGTCTTGTACACTTGGAAAACTTAGTACTTAGTTATTCCTTTCAATTTTGGACCTTTTCCACTTTTTAAAGTATCATATTTTATCTATATTGTGCTCCTTGGCCTATATCTTGGTTTGACTAGTCTTATGTTGATGACCCAAACCTTGTATTTTGAAAATAATGATTAAAACCCACTTATTTTCCACCTCTACAAGTTTTGAGTCTGTACCTACTTTCTTGTTCCCTTGACACTAGCATCCTGGGTAAACACTTGCATCGACACAGGTGTCCTGATATGAAATAAGTGTCCAATACACTAAAATTATCTAATTTTCAAATTAAACATATTATAATGGTTATCCTAAGTGCTTAAATGCAAGTTACTTCTCCAAAGGGATTTTTATAAATATAAGATCAACCCTCATTCATTCCTCACCCATAAATTTCATACCTACTCACTAGGAAACTTACAAAAGGCGTTCAATCCAACACTCAAGTAATCAAATATTCCCTATTTTCTTATATTTATATATCAGTCATAGGAATAACACACATAGGTTTGAATTACTAAAAGAGTATCTCGAGAGCTATATTTTATAAGTGACAAGCTAAGTCATTATTGTAATTACTTTGCACATATTGCATGTTTCACACATAATCCAACACATATGGGAGAACTACATCAGTCTTAGACCCTTTTCATATTATTATCTATATAGGAAGTACTCATTGATAGAGGGTTTTTGGGGGTCATATCGACACCATGTGCCCACAAACCCATTTTTCCCCAAGGTCGCTATGAAGATAGAGAACTAGGGTTTTAAAATTTTATGAGAAGTGATATTATATGACTCAAATTTGAATACACCAAAGTGAAGGTGAAGATAAAACAAATAGAATATAGATGGTTTCATCCTTTTCCAGTGGGTATTCCACATAGGACACCTATGTTAAGTTCAAAAAATAGTGTTGACATAACCATCCAATTTTAACACTAGTGTTTGTATCTCTAAAGGCACTTAATACTAAATCTAATGACTATTCTAAAAACAGCTTCTAGTCTACTTTATGACTATTTTAGATCCATAACTATGTTAGCATCAAAAATATATAAGTGCATTGCTTCTTTGTCATTTCCATATCTAGCATAGTTGTACTTACTATTTTTATCCTATCTTAGTTTAATGAATATAACATGTTTATATTTCAATTTAACACCTAATTCACTTGTTGTAGAGATAGTTTATCATCTGTGTGCTCTATAATATCTATACCCATTTAAACCTAGATAACTCCAATATAAAAGTCAATTTATCATTAAACATACAACAAAAATGTCCTTGAATTCCAAATATATGTAGGAGACCTTGTCCTTAGACTAGAAAATATAATCAATAAAAATAAAGGATGAGGTCAAAAATTCATACCAAGTTGGTTAGGTCCCTACTTGGTGATCAAAGACTTTGATAAAAAAATTATTAGTTATGCACTTTATAATATAAGGAGTTTGATGAATTTGTTAACTCTTTGTAGGTAAAACATTTATACATATAGTACTTTCATATCACATTATATTTTCATGGTTTACATGTTCATTTACATATCATATGTTTTGACCAGTGATTATATGATTGTTATATAACACAACATAAAACCTTGAAGATGAAAATTATCATATCATCCCATACTCACAATACACTATCAACCATTATAAAACATTTTTAGAATAAATATTACATTGGTTCTTGACTTATTTATTATGAACATAGTACCCCTATTTTCCTTACGTTTTATTGCACAACTTAGAAAATGCTAGCCTATAGTCTAGTCTAAAATCTTGTCCATGGTATAATATCCTCTTACAATGACTTCTAAATTAGAGAATTATATTGATTAAAAAATGTAACTTTACTCACCTATATTGGTCTTTGGTGATGAGATCTTGGATCTTACTAGTTGCATGGGGCCAAGATTTGGGGATAAAAGCCTTATAAATAAGAAAAGTATACACTCTTATAAAAATAGAAAAGACTTATTGAAACACAAAAATCAAATTTACCATTTCTCACCCTTTCTATCCTTTAGTGTTGATCCCTCGCATTTTACTAGTAGTATGGGGAGAGATGCCCTTAATCATGTACATTTAGCCTTTGGTGATGAGTCCATGTGCATTCCTAATCAAATGAGACTAAGTGTAAGGGGTCATAAATAGAAGATAAAACCGAAATGTATAAATTTTATTAAATAAAAAATGTATAAGTTAAAATTTCTTCCAAAATTTTACCTACCACGCTAAAAAGGGTAACCTTATCCCACTTATAGATTATGTTAGGGTTAGTTTTATCTAGATGCAACCCAAAAAGTTAGTATTTTATAAGTTTTGATAAGAAGCACCATTTTCCCCTTTGTTTGTAAGTATTAATTCATCCTCATTTTTAATGAAAATTTTTGATCTATGGTTTTCATTATTTATCCTACTCCCATTTTCATTTCCTATTGTAGATAGAGAGTCATACATTGTGTAATAAAAAAATTAGGTCATCACATGCAAAACAAATGTTATCACACTTATAGTTTCACGTGTGTGTGTGTGTGTGTGTGTGTGAGAGAGAGAGAGAGAGAGAGAGAGAGAGAGAGAGAGAGAGAGAGAGAGAGAGAGAGAGAGAGAGAGAGAGAGAGAGAGAGAGAGAGAGAGAGAGAGAGAGAGAGAGAGAGAGAGAGAGAGAGAGAGAGAGAGAGAGAGAGAGAGAGAGAGAACATATATAATCATATACCATAGAATTATATCAAAAAAATAGAGATACAAGATATTTTATTACATGCCTAGTCAAATAAAGTGCACAAACTAAAAATTAAAAAAAAATGGAAATTAAAATATCATAATACATAATGACAAGGAACTAAGAATTAATTATATATATATCATAATAATTGTTGAGTTTGTATAAAAAGGATGTCTAATAAAAACACCCCCATGGAGGGCCAAAGTGTCTCAAGGTATTTGAAAAATAATCAACATATATAATGGTATAACAATACTATCTATAATAATTCTCAAGAGCCTATCCTCCACTTGTAAGAAGGTCTTGATATAAAGGATTGTCATGGGTTATCAATCTAGTGTAATATAATACAAGTGCCTACCTTAGAGGTCATCCCACTCTCTCTAATATGAAAGACAATATGGTGGCTCCTACTAGTGCCTTCTTCTAAGGTTATCCCCTTATCCTATGGCTAGAGTCTCTACCTCCTTATCAACCTACCATCATGTCCACCAGGGCCTCCACTCTCCTCTCCCTAGAAAGTAAGTTATTTTTCTCCATCTTTAATGTTGTCACCATCATATATGTATGGTACACTACAAAAAAGACATCTATGTGCAATTTAATCCCTATAAGGATCCCAGGGTATGTTAGGAGCTAGTCTCTAGTCAAGCTAGTGCTCAAATGGAAATTTTTTATCAAGGTTTCCCTAATCATAATCCTCCACCCACTCACATTATTTGTAATCATAGAGTGAAAAATCAATGTTAGATCTAGTCGATATAAAAAACTAAAATAGTTAAAATAATCTAAACAACTAAGCTACAAAGTGAATTAAAAACTATTAATGAAAATATGTAAACCAACATCTTACCTGGATCCTCCTCACACCAATCAGGGTCATAATCATCATTTGTGTCATCCTCCTCATAAATATTGATTTAGAGAAACCTTGGGTTAAGATTTAACTATGTTTTCTTCACACACTTCCCTAGGTCTTTAGACCTTCATAGTAACCTTTTTTCCTAATTTTTGGATTGTAAATAAAAATTAAAATGAGTTAAGAAAATATAAATGTATTTATGGATACCCTCTATTGAGATACACTTGTGTGTCAATTTTATTGACCAAACTCTGAGTCTAGATCCCTTTTCTATCCCTAAGGCTCCCCAATTAGGCATATTTGATCCTAAAAACAACACAATCACTATTAGTCCATACTAGAAGGGTCATACCAATATGAAACTAAGTTATTCACTTAGAGAACCTAAAATCACACAAAAATACCAAATTTAGGAATATTTTGATGCTTTCAACTCCTAGAATCACCTAAACCCTAGTTTAGGACTTTCACTCACTTGTCAAGACCCGAGAGCACAAACAATTCATTTGGGAACATTTCAATGAATTTTATTGAACTATAAAAGATGTATTATCTCTTTATTAATACATTACACACTTTCTAAGGATTTTTTTTATCACTTTCCTTTCTATGCTCCACTTTTCTAACTTAATTTCTCTTGACTATACAAGTTTTGGTAAGCTTCTATAGGTGTATGTTCAATTTGAAATGACCAAATAAAATTAAAAGAAAAAATAAATAAATACAAATTTAGAAACAAGATTAGAACTTACCACAACCTTCAGACATGATTGAAATACATTACCAATATCATTTTTTCATCAAACATGAAACACATAGTCTGCAAGCAATGTAAATAACATAGGAACAAGGGTCTATGTCAACAAATATTCAAAACAAGGGTATTTTTATTTATTCCTTAAAACATGAAACAAAAATATCCTATTAAAAAATCACATCTTTTATATGGTTGATAACTTTATTAACCACATTGAGGGACCTTTCCAATGGCCACAAGGTGGATTTTGAAGTATGATAATAGACCAAAGTTTCATTTCTACACATATGAAGCCTTAGGCCCTTGACATGAATTCAATGGGTCTATAGGGATGTTTAAAACATGTTCACAACCTTAAACCAATCAATCACTTATCCTTGCAACTCCAAATACAAGCCAATTATTCAAATATTTAAATAAGTTTTATTAAAAAAACATGAAATTTGAAATTCAAACTACCTAGAAGCTATTCTAAGCTACCAAATTGAAACCTAAAGATGTTTGAGGCATTTCAAAGCCCTCCAAGACATAACCAAACCAAAAATAATAAAAATAAACCAAAATTGATGACAAAACTCATCTTAAGAGTGATGTCCCTACATCATACTCCTAGGGAAAGAGAAAAAATAACTCAAGGACTGTTGTCCATGAGTGCTTCCAGAGTACTCCCATGTTTGTTTATGTCATGTTCAGTACTACTTATCTCTATTCCTTTTGATCACCTAATTATCTAGTATACACTCAAAATATTCTATCTTAGCCTTAAGTAATTGTGTTTCACAATATGGGCCTATTTTAGGTGTGTCCTCTACTATGTTTCTTCCTTTTACCCCTTATTTTTAAGGGTATAGGTTTGAAACATATAATATAGGTGAAATACCTACCTCACTAGGCAACTCCAATTTATCTGCATTTTTTGAAATTTTTTTGAGAATCTTGTAAGGAAAAATATTCATCTTTGGATTGTTTCATTAACCCTTTAGATATCTCTCCTACCTGAGATGCACCAAAATTAAGTCTCCAATATGGAAACTCACCTCCTTTCTACTCACATCTGCATGTTTCTTATATTTTTCAACACTAGACTCTAGGTGCTTCTTTATCTGTTCATGTACATCATTTCCATTGCAAACTCTTCACCTTTAGCACTCCTCTTATTCATATGCTTGATGTTTTTGACCTCAAATACTCCTTTAAGATACATAGTATAGATTACTTGAAACAGGCTCATACCAATGCTCCTTTTGGTAGATTCATTATAGGCAAAATCTACGTGAGGTAACACAAGATCTCGCTACTTGGGATTGTTCTTATATAGGCACCTCAATGGTTTCCATAAGATTCTATTAACCACCTTATTTTACCTATCTGTCTAAGGGTGGTAAGCTGAATTGAAATTCAAGTTTGTGCGTAGCTTCCTCTACAATGTTCTCTAGAAATAACCAAGAAACGTGGTGTCTCTATCATATATAATATTCATGGGTAGTCTATGAAGCCTCACTACCTCCTTTAAAAACAAATTTTCCACATGGGTGGCATCATTAGTAGTTTTACATGGAATGAAATGTGCCATTTTAGATAATCTATCCATAACTATATAAATTGAGTCAAACCCCTATGTGTCCTAAGAAATCCCATCATAAAGTCCATATTTATGGATTCTAAAGGCCTGTTTGGGACTATTAGGGGTTGATACAAATCTACATTATCACTCTTACCTTTTTCTAATTGATAAGTTTTGTAGCATTCCACACACCTCCTTACTTTTACTTTCATTCTAGGCTAACAGTAGTGCCTAGTGAGCAAATATAACATTTTATCAAGCCTAAAGTGGCCTACGATGATTCCATTATGCTTATCTTGGATCATTTTTCATCTTATGGAACTTCTTGGCACACATATTTTTACTCCTTTGAATAATAATCCATCTTAAAGAACAAAATCCAACCATGTCTCTTTGTTGAGTTTGTTTGGGTACTTGCAAGCATGGTATGCTTCTTTAAATTCTTCATCATCCTCATTCATGTATTTGAGTGACTCAATCTCAACACTTTATAACTAAATCTCATACATTAATAAGACCATTTTACTTTATGTAGCTATAACCTTGTTACTTTTCCCTTGCTTATGCTTGATGGTGAAGGTGAAATTTTGCATGTACTCCACTCATTTCATATGTCTTTGGTTCAGTTTGGGCTGATTAAAGATGAACTAAAGTGCATCATTATCCATGCACACAATGAAATACTTTGGCGTGAGATAATGCCTCCACTTATTCAATTCTTGTATAATTGCATAGAACTCTAATTCATAAGATGAGTACTTATTCTAGGCATCATTCAACTTCTCACTAAAATAGGCTATAGTTCTATCCTCTTGGATTAATACATCCCTATTTCCACTCCAATTGCATCACATTCTATTTGAAACACCTTATTAAAGTCAAGAAATGTTAGTATTAGTTGCTCCATGATTATTTGATTCAATTATTGGAAGCTCTTCTTTACTTTCTCATTCTACACAAAGTGTTTCTTATCTCCCTTGATGGTATCTATGATATAATCACATATCCCACTAAAATTCCTAATGAACTTTCTATAAAATATTTCAATACCATGAAAACTTCTCACCTCTCTTGTTTTCCTAGGAGTTGGCCACTCCATGATTGCCTTCACCTTGTTCTTATCCATCTTCAACATGCCTTGTGATATGACAAAGACAAGGTAAATCATCTTTGATGTCATGAAATCACACTTTTTGAGGTTGATCAACAACCTTTCTTCCTACAGCCTCCTCATGACCAACTCCAAATGGTGGAGATGCTCCTCCTTTCTATGGCTATATATTAGTATGTCATCTAAATACACCACTAAAAACTTACCTATGAAATATTTTAGTACTTTATTCATTAACCTCATAAAATTACTTTCCACATTCGTCAAACCAAATGTCATGACCAGCCACTCATATAAAACTTTTATTTGTCTTAAAATCAGTCTTCCACTCATCGACTTGCTTGATTCTAATCTAGTAATCCCAACTCTTGAGATCAATCTTAAAAAAATATCTTGCTCCACTCAAAAAATCTGTCAAATCTTCCATCCTAGGAAGTGGAAATCTATACCTTATTATGATCTTGTTTATGGCCCTAGAATCAGTACACATCCTCCACTCACCTTCTCTCTTTAGCACCAAAACTATAGGCACTATACAAGGTCTCAAGCTTTCTTTGATCATCCATTTTTAAATTAATTCTTTCACTTGTTTTTTGATCTTAGCATTCTCTTGAGGGGTCATATTATAGTATACCTTTTTAGTAGACTTTCTCTAGGTAAAAAGTCCATATCATGTGTTATGTTCCTCATAAGTGGTAGTGTGCTGGGAAGCTCATCAACAACTATATTTTTATATTATTTAAACATATATTGGATCTCTTAGGGTAGATAATTAATCTTTATGGATGTCATAACAATCTTGATCTTGACTAACAAATCAAAGCCTAATTCATCTTCATTTATGGCATTCAAACATTCCTTACCACTTACCAACATCACATGTAAGCCAACTTATTGATCACTCTCCTCATCCTTCATGGGAAGTAAGGTATGACTAAATCCATATTTTACCAAGGTGTATATTTTCCTTCTTCCATCATTAGTGGTTTTCCTATCATAGTGCCAAGGCCTCCTAAGAAGCACATGATAAACATCCATTGGGATGACATCAAAAATTACCTTATCCTTATACCTTAAAACTTGGAAATCTAACCAAATTTTCTCACTTACTAAGACTTCCTAACTGTTATTCGACCATGTATGGTGTGGGGTGAGGTAGTTTCTTATATTTAATCTTATTAACCATTTCCACTAAAATTATATTATCTATGTTTCCTAAATCTATGACCATTTTTAAACACTTACCTTGGAGTTTGTAATAAATCCTTAAAAAGAGTCATCCTTTATGGTGGATCCTTCTCTTTAGGTGGCTTGATCAACATCCTCCTCATGATTAATGATTCTCCAACTTTAGGCTCTTCCATAAGTGATGGAGAGCAAACACTCTCTTCCTCAACTCCTTATGCAATCTAGTTTTTCCCTTCAATTATTGGTCTTCCTACTAGCTAATCCTCTAATAACTCCCAAATTTATGGCTAAAAAACTTATTAAACTTGAAACATCTTCCTACAAATCCACCTAATAGTCTACCCCTTGATGCATAACCACCTCTATTGTAAGATCTCCTACCTGTAAAACCACCTCTTGAACTATAGGGTTACTCTTGTGAATTAATAAACTCTCCTTAATTTATTTTTTATGAGTATCCTCTACCCCTTATTTTATTATACCTCTAAAAATTATAACCCTTCATCCATTTTTTTGGTTTTGCTTTTTATTCAGTTTGTCTCCAGCTTTCAATACTAACTGGTAGCATTCTTCAAGAGTTTTAGGACTAGATAAACTCAACTCATCCTATAGGTTATACCTCAAGCCATTAAGATACCCTTCCAATTTTTCATTATCATCCTCTGTATGACTTGTCTGGTGCTCAATTTTTATAAATATTCAATGTACTCTCTCACCCCTATCTCTTTTTACTTCAAATTTTGGAGCCTCCTATAAAAATTAGTGATGTAGTCACTATGCAAAAATTTACTCTTAAAATTTACCACCATCATTTTATAAGACCTGATCTTTACCTTCCCTTTCTTCCTTCTCTCATATTGGATATAATCCCACTATAGGGATTCATGGCCTTTCAACTTAGTTCTAGCAAACTCCACCTATTGCTCTTCTAAAATCTCTTCAAAATCAAAGTATTTATCTAACTCCCCTATCTGATCAAAGAGTTTTTCCCCATTGAGGATACTTACATATATTGGGAGATATAATTTGGGCTTAGATACCTACCCTTTCATCACTTTCAATAGTCTCTCAAACTTCTACTCCTCAGTCTATCCTTCATCTTCCAATTATGGTGCATGGGGTTCATCTTCCTCTTGGTCACTCAAATCACTTGTGACCACTCCTCTTTTCTAGATATCCTCCACTAATTTGATCCTAAAATCAAAATTAACCCTAATTTTCCTTAGTGCTTATAAGATAACATCTCCCATTTGTAATTTGTTTTCCCTCTTACCTACTGTATTCCTTCTTGGTGGCATCTTAACCCTTTCTCAAACAATCTATCAAACAAGAAATTGCTTCTCTCTCTTATAAATAATATCATCTCTCCCACTTTCTCCATCTATATTTTGTTGGCTCTAATACTAAAATGATGTAGAGTAACCTTGGGTTAAGAGTCAACTTTTCTTTCTTCACACACTTCCCTAGGCCTTTAAACCTTCCTAATAGCCTTTTTTCTTGATTTTTGGCTTGTACTAAAAAATTACAATGAATTAAGAGAATAGAAATGTATTTATGGATAAACTCTATTGAGATACACCTATGTGTAAATTTTACTAACCATACTTTGAGTATAGATTCCTTTTCTATCCCTAATTAGGCTTATTTGAGCCTAAAAAAAACACAATCACTATTAGTCCATACCAATATTAAACTATGTTATTAACTTAAATAACCTAAAATAACACAAAACTACCAAATTTTGGCATATTTTGATGGTTTCAACTCTTATAATCACCTAAACCCTAGTTTAAGGCTTTTACTCCCCTATCAAGACCTAAGAGCACAAACAATTCATTTGGGAACATTTAAATGACTTTTATTGAACTATAAAAGAATGATTATATTTGTATTAATCCCTTACACACTTTACAATCATTTTTTTTCACTTTCCTTTCTCTTCTTCACTTTTCTAATTTGATTTCTCTTGACTATGCAGGGTTTGATAAGATTCTATAGGTTTGTATTCAATTTGAAACAACCAAATAGAATTACAAGCAAAAAAAATATTCAATAAACATTTATAAACAATATTATAACTTACCACAACATTTATTAATTATTTAAATATGTTTCCAATATCATTTATTCATCAAACATGAAACACATAGTCTACAAGCAATGTAAATATCATAGGAACATGGGTTTGTGCAAATAAATCTTCAAAAAGGGGTAATTTTCTTTATTAATTCTAATTTTCCCTCCTTCAAACATGAAACAATAGTATCCTATTCTAAAATTATATATTTTATAATTGTTGTAACCACCTTGAGGGACCATTCCAATGGTCACAAGGTGGATTTTGAAATATGACAATAGACCAAAGTTTTATTTCTACACATATGAAGCCTTAGGCCCTTTACATGAATTCAAGGGATCTATAGGGTTTTTAAAAACATATTCACAACCTTAAACCAATAATTAATTTATCCTTGTGACTCCAAATACAAGCCAATTATTCAAATATTTGAATAGCATGTTTTGGTAGGAAAACATGAAATTTGAAATTCAAACTACCTATAAGCTATTCTAAGCTATAAAATTGAAACATAATGATTATTGAGTCATTTAAAATCCCTCCAAAACATCACTAAACTAAAAAAAATGCAAACAAACTAAAATTTATGATAAAACTCATGCTAAGAGTGATGCCCCTACATCTAATATCTAAATCCTCTTCTAACACTATGTAATTTGGAGCCTCACCATCTTCAATGCCTAGATTTTTTTTGTTATGTATGGTCCTCTTAAGTAGGTCCTTACTATGGTGGTGTTTGGTCCATTTTTCATTGATCTATTTTACCCTGTCCTTCTCCTCTTCTAGTTGGCTATGGGGGAGATCCTTGTGCCACTCTCTATTGAACTAGTTGAGTGAGGGGAACACATTTAAAAAGATGGTTCCATGCAAATCATCCAAATATTATAGCTCTTAATTCATGTATTCCTATGTAAATTATCAAAATTACATGGATATTACCCATGTAGGGCATGCCAAACTACTATGGAACCCTATATGTGTACCTCAATATTTGAGAGACTATCTCAAAGCTAAGTGGATCTAACAATTAATCCAATACAACCCCCTCATGGTCCCACTATCTAACTATGTATTTTTAGAGTAAGGTAATAAAGTAATTTTTTATCAAATTAACCACTATTCATGGAAAATCATAAAATGGTTCCATGTCCATCCATGTAGTGGCCATAATGTCCCAGAGTGCTCCAACCAAAACTCCATTATGATAAGGGATAATGCACTCATATATCCATATTATGAAAATGTTTAGGTGGAAAATCTATATGATCCCTAGAGGATTCACATGGTATATGTCCTTGTAAGTCTTATTTAGTATCTCTTATCTCCAATAGTATTTTGATTCCCTCTCCTCAATATATAGTATATAAATAACAACCTATTGGTACCCTTGTCTCCCACTAGTTGGGAGACAAGGATACCAAAGATGTTATTATATAGGTTAGGGATCATTTATCTATAAAAATAATAAATCCTTGAACCACACTTCATACTTGTATTAGGTACATTAACATCTCTAAAATACTCTTCTTGATTATGGGCCTCATGGCTACTCTTGACAACTAAGATAAATACCAATCAATTAGTTTTGGGAAGGACAATGATCTCATAGAAATTAATGAGAGTGATCATCCACTTTCTTGGGTCCTGAGGGAACACAAACATATTTTTCTTAGGGTCCCAAGAGGTTAAAATGTTATAAATTAACTCACTATCAGAATGATCCCCACCTGTGTAATTCACAAAATCCCAACTTAATCTAAGACAACTAACTCATCCACTATCAAAAGTGCCAAGACTCATGGAAGCCATTTTTTTCTCCTAGTATTTTATCCAATGCATGTAAGTTCAATTAAATAAATAAAGGCCTTAATTTAGACCAAGGCCCAACTTTGTCTATCAAAATAAGAAGAAATTTCAAATTACAATGCCCAATTCAGTAAATGGAACTACCATGTTTAAAGGTGGTGATTACAAAATGACAATAAGTAGTTACATAACCTCCCTAAGTGATTTCATGACTACCCTTGATTTCAATTAACTTATTCTTGTATATATGGTGCTTATATAATGATCATGGCAATTACATAACTATTGACCTACAAAGACCAGTGGTTCCTTCCCTAAGCAATAGTTTCATCTACTAGTTATATACCATATAAAAATATAGAAAAGTCCAAAAATATACCAAAAATTACAATGTTATTACATTATACTAATATATTCTTCCCAAATAAACATTTTAAAACTATAAATTCTTAAATTAGTTTAATTTATATTAAGATTTGATCACAAATATTAAAAAATGGGGTAATGGGAAAAGGGGAAAAAATTATTGATCCTACCCTATAGCTCCTCCCACTAGTATATTTTCCATCCTCTCATTATAAACTTCCAATTAATTAATTTCTTTCTCTAAATGGTCACAATCAATCAAGAGCTCAAGAAATATCACAAATGATTGGCACAAATGAATAAGTTTTTGGCAAGTTTTTGAGTATATTGGGCCTGAAATTAGTCGTTTAAGTTTTAAAATTTTCCAATTTTGGAACATTTTCACATTTTGTGTATATTTTTAATTTAAAAATTATACTCTTTTTGAATTCTATAAATCAAGTTTCAAAAATTATGTTTTAACAACTTTTTATCTTTCATAGCATGTTTTATGGTTTTATAGGTTCTTGACCACTTGGCACTAAATGTAGTCCCCTGAAGGGATAGTTTAGGTAGTATTATCTTTCCCACACATATGGTACATATTATCATCCATAATTTTATTATATAGTCTATTTCCCACTTTCTCATCACATTACAATTTATTATCATCTTTTATTTGTTAGTTTACAGAGTCTCAACTGGGTCCACTATGCCACCAAAGCAAGGTAAGTATTAATAACTTATTATTTCCCTTCCATATGCCACTACTCAGGACTACACCCTCATCAATATATGACAAGGTATCATCTTGATGGGGAAATATGTTTGCATCCAATTTTTAGACAATGCAATATTATCTACATGATAGGTCTAATGATGATGCAGTGACTTTCTACGAATGATCAAATGGGAACTCTATAAAACCCTCTCCCATTTTTATTCCCTCTCTCGTTTAGGTCCATCGAAACCCACTTTTATTGGCCCCTTGTATCTCCCCTCAGTCTAGTTTTAAAAAAAAATCATTATGATAAAACTACCCTATTAGGTGACAAAAGTGCCCTGTGGGGTTACAAAACCACCCCATTGATTACGAGTTCATAATGGAGGTTGTGTAAACTACTATGGCGGTTCCATCCTAAGAGGGTAGTTAGACAATAAATTAGGTAAGGTTTTATATTATGGAAGGGAAGTTTGTTTCCAAGGGTGGTGTTTATATCACCATTTTTCTACATTCTAATTTTAGCTTTCAAGACTCACTCCTTGATGTATTTTTAATGTTTATTATCATATTTATTTCTCATCCCACATTAATTTTATTTATTATTGTCATTGATGTCAAGGGTGAATCTTGATAAGGTTGATGTTAAAGGTGACAAATCTTAGTTGGTAGTGTGTAATGTGATAAGGCATATTGAGAGAGTATTGTTATGATAGAAAGAGAAAGAGAGAATTTTAAGGCAATTAATGCCTTATGGTTGCATGAAGGTACATATCACTGATGATAAAGTGCATAAGAAGCCTAGTCATGACATGAAGATGTATGTGCATGAAAAATGAATGAAAATAGGCATGTGGAGGTTTTTATCACTATTTTATCTTGAAAAAAGGGTACAAAATCATTCATAATAGTTTAAGGGTGAGCCTATAGTGTTAGGACTTGCAATCTAGGTATGCACCTAAAACACTTTTAGACCATGCCTTGCCTAATGAAGTATGAAGATAATATTTCAAGGAAAGTATTAATTTTTTATCATGGAAAGAGGTGAGATAAGTTTTTTTAGGCATGATCACAAAGCTTGAGGTCATGTTTTGAAGGAAATTTGATGAATAAGTGTTTTAGGCCTTCTTAAGTTCATAGAATGATGTCTCAAGATGTGAGAAGAACTTTCACATGATCATTGGCATGTGTAACCTCTATATGGGAATCTAATCCATTAAGGAGAGATGGGTAATGGTCGTAGCTAATATCTCTAGGCATTAGTTTTGGATTCAAGGGGTATTCCTTTATGAATAATCGTTAATACTAAAAATTGTGTTAAACCTCCCTAAAACCCTAATAAAGACCTGATATGAAAAATATTATTAAAATTATCTTAAAATGTATTAAAATGAATAGAAAAGCTATTATATCATGTATCTAACTCTCTCAGGTACCTCTAGGTGGTGATGATTAGCTATATGAGAGAGAAAACATAGATACAAGCTTATTTATCAATAAGTTATTATAGCTCTCAAAAGTTGTATTAGTCAAGAAAATAAAATGGATGGTAGAAGAAGATAGAGACTCATTTTACATGTCCATGATGATTTATGGATAAGTTATAGCCTTTAAGTGTTTTAATTTGGTCATCCAAGTTAGCCATTCAAAGAGAGACCTAATGGTGAGAATAATGTAAAACCTAGGCAAGATGAAAATAGAGATTTGAAGGTCTGTGCATGATATATTGGTGGAAAAAAGTATATGGAGGATTTATCTATGACTTGTAAGTAATGATCATGCTTTGAGAATCTTTGGTGGTCAGTGTATGTAGTGAAAAAGGTTCTCATAAAATGGCATGTCTGATTCAGATAGGACTATGAAACATAGGGTCAATAAATTAGTTGGAAAGACTAATATTTGGCATTATGTTGGGTGTGGAGCTTGATTGTCTTCCAATATTAGAGGTTAAAATGCTGATGTTTTTTTAGCTAGGTTTTACATCCCATTATTTGTATCCATGATGGTGATAGGGGTTGTAATTTCATAATCAATTTGGGCCATTGATTATAGGTTTCTATATCTAATGGTAGAGGTTATGTTTATGTGTTTTTCCACCCTAAAAGTGAATTGAGATATGGTTGAGAGGTAAGAGAATATTATTGTACATAGAGAGGAGGCAAAGAAGGTAGAGAGGTGTAACAAGTTTTATTATAGTATTTATTTCTCCCTTGTATTGCTAGAAATAATATACTAGACAAATTTGGTGGATTTAGCCCATCTTGGATGAACCATGTTAAATCTAGTGTCTCCTATTTTGTGTATGTTTATGATTATTTTTTTTATGTTTGATTGATTTGTTTCATAGTTTCTCTTATATGTGATTTGGGGATAAATCTATGTTTTATTTTATCCTAACACATTAGACCATATAAATTTTTTTATCTAAATATTTTTTAGAGATCTCATAGGATAATTTAAATGTATCAAGAGTCATGAATAGTTTCTATAAAGGTGTTATATGTCTAATTCATCATGATTGGTTTTTGAGGTGAATTGGCATTTCTAAGTGAGTTGTAGAGATGTTCTTGAGACTTTACCTCCCAAGTGAAAGTGTTCGAATAATTTGGTTATGACCCTAAGGTCATGGATAACTTATATAAATGTTTCATTTGTCATATTTCAATAGCTTAATGGTGTTTAAGCTTCATTTTTTCAAGATAAACATTTGAGGTATGCAGGCTTAATAAGGAAATTTGTCCTGAAAGAGATTTCATGGTATAAATAAAAGATAAAAGTATAATCTAGAATGAAGGAGGTTACTATATTTCATTTAATAAGTGTTTTAATGGTTTTTAATTGTTGGAAAGAGTCATCTAGGCTCAAAAAAATCAAGTTTTGGCATGAAGAGGTTAGACTTAATGCAATTAGGTCTACATGAGACCTAAAAGAGAAATGAGGCCTAATTGAGTTGTTTCAGACCAAAAAGGGTTCAAATAATATTTTAATAATGTTCATAAGATGTTATAAGATATATTTTATGGCCTAACTAAGATTTTTAATGTGTGAGGTTGACCAAGTGGTGTGTGACCATTTGTCTAGTATATATAAATGGTAGTTTAGGCATATTTGTGAATATACAACATAAGTGAATCAAATATTACATGGTTAAGTATAATTAGGCATTAAAATGATACCATAATATTATATCATATATGTGGTGATCAAAATTCATGAGGTGGTTTAGTTGGTACTGAGACACTTAAGGAGTTATCATTTCCTAGTAAGTAGGTGCTTGTTAAAGCCTAGTCAAGTGGGTTCTTGAATTTATTGGGGTTGGTGATCTAAGTTGAGTTGTTGATCAATAGATTTTGGTATTTTTTTATAGGACTATACTCCAATTATATATATCACAATGGGTTCTCTTCCCCTTGAGGTTTTCCCACTCGTATATGTGTTTTCTTGGTTATGCTTATATGAATGATTCTTTATGCATTGCTATATCACTATATTGCTTTCATGGTTAAAGGAATGTTAAAGGATAATTGAATAAAAAAATTTAAATAATTATTCACCTCCCCTCTCATTTATTATGCTTACAATGTTAGATATCAGATCCTGGTCTTTTGAAGCATGCCTATCAGCTTAAAGGTTATCTTAAAAGCACAAACATCTTTAGTCATTAAGTACAAATAGGTTTCTCAACCAATAAGGTTTATCTCTTTAGTAGGATGAACTATGTATTTTGGAGAAAAAAATAACACCTATCTAATGTACTTGGGCTATGACATATGACAATATTTTGTTGATGGATTTACTCCACCTTCTACACTACCAACTGATGTAGTAGTCAAGAAGGCAAGTGAGAACAACTCTAAGGTAGTGAATGCCATATTTTGTGGTCTCTTAGAGTTATAATTTGTAAAGGTCTTGCATTGTGATAAATCCAAATGGATTTTGGAAATGTTTCAAACCATTTATGAAGGAGACACCAAAGTGAAGTTGGCAAAGTTGTAAACCACCGAAGGTAATTTGAAATTCTGAGAATGAAGGAGGATGAAAACATTGCATCTTATATGTGAAGAATAGATGAAGTGGTAAATGTCATTAGAGTTATAGGAGAGAAGTTGGAATAGTAAATAGTAGTATAAAAGATACTAAGATACCTGACATCTAAGTCTGATTTAAAAGTCTCTACTATGGAGGAGATCAAATATCTTAACATACTACATATGGATGAGCTTCATGGCTTATTGATTACCTATGAAATGAGAACAAGTGATGGAATACCTTATATAAGGAATTTGAATTCAAAGTTGAGGAAAATTCATAAGGTAAAAAGGTCAAGGATGAAGTTGATACAAACATTGATGATGACAAGATAGAAGCCATGTTTGTGAGAAAACTAAGGAAAGGATCAGGTAAGTATAAGGGAAAGTTTCCATTCAAGTGTTTTAACTATGGTAAGATCAATAATTTTTCATCTAAATGTCTTGACAAGGATAATAATGAGCATAATGGAGAGTATGATGAACATCATGGTGATGATAAAAAGTTTTATAAGCTTGATAAGAATAAAAAAAGTTTCAAGAAGTATGAAGGAAAGAAAGGATCGTTCAAGAACAAGAGAAGTTTTTATATCAAAGAATACAATAGTTCCTCTAATTTAGGTGACATAATTACATCTAATAGTGATGATGATAGTAATGATCATGATAGCAATGAAACCTTATTCATGGATATAAAAATATATAATGAAGGTTGTTTAAAAGGGAAACTTCTTATGTATGATGAAAAATCAAATGAAGAAGAGCCTGACGTGAACCTTCAGGGAAGTTTGGTGAGTGATCTAGAGGAGTTGAGGTTTAAAAGAAGGAACAATTAGAAACTAAGATCATTAGCTAAGAATTATGAGGAACAAATCAATCTCTTTGAAGAAAGACTAAGTAACAACACAAATGAACATGAGGAGATCATAAAATAGTTGGTAAATCATATTGAGATTGTCACTATAAGTCTTAAGACCAAGGAGGAATAATTCATCAAGTTTGGAATAGAAATAGAGTCCTTGAAGGTAGAATTGGATCAAATGATAGTCAAATTGAAGACACATCAGAAATTTGAAAAGAGCACCGAAGTTATTAGTGATATTTTGAATAGTCATAGGTATCCACATGAAAATACAAGTCTTAGATTCAAATAAGATATAAATAAAAACAAAGAGAGTCAAACCTCAAAGGATAATGAACTATCTAGAAGTGATGGTACTGATAGAGTAAAGACCTATGCATAAAATCTCAACTATGAGACTAAAATTGGTCATCAACAAGTCAAGAAGAATGTGACTCTTTAAAGAGACAACAAAGGTATAGGTGCATCATTAAACATTATATATACAAGGAATGTGAATCCTTTTAATGGTTACTATTTCTCATGCAATCAGTATAGACATAGAGCTATAGATTGTAGACATCGTGCTAGAATCAATTCATCATGGAGGAATAGGGTAAATATCCTTTTCAATAGTAGAAGAAAATTTTCATGTTATAATTATGATTATAGAGGACATATTGTAAGGGATAATAAGATAAGGCAAATTAAGAAGATCAGATAAGACAAAAGGTTATATGATCACACCACTGAGAAGTGGATCAAGAAGTTAAACCCTATGGACAAGGTGAAGGAGGTGTAGAAGACTAAAGGAGAAGATTCTATACTAGATCAGACTACCTTTCACATCCAAGATGAAGGCATGAAATGGTATAAATATAGTGGTTTCTCAAGCCACATGACAGGGGACAAGAGCAAGTTCATCTCATTAAATACGAATGATATAGGAATAGTGAGATTTAGAGATAACACAACTACCAATATAGTTGGCAAGAGTATATTGAGTTTGGATAATGGGAAGACCAAGATCAAGAATGTGTTTTATGTGTAAGGTTTGAAACATAACCTACTTAGTTTAGGTCAAATGTACAAACATGGACACACACTAACCTTTCATGATAGAGGGTGTGATATAAGGAGACCCAAATTAGGAAGGCTAATTGCCAATGCTAAGAGGACTAAGAACAATCTATATGTCTTGAATGAGATCAATAAGGAGAGATGCTTTATGATCAAGATGGATGAAATTTGGATATGACATAGAAGGTTAGGCCAAATAAACTTTGATAATATGGTCAAGATAGGCTCTAAGAAGTCTGTGAAGAATATGCCTAAATTCACCAAGCCCATAAACACACTTTGTAAAGCATGTCAAAATGGTAAGAACATTAGAAGAAGGTTCAAGAAGAGTATTTTACTAAAAGACCTATAGAGTTAATACACACTAATATTTGTGGACTTATAAGAATTCAAAGCATTCAAAGAGATAGTTACTTCATGTTACTCATAGATGACTACACAAAAATGACTTGCGTAGCATTCTTAAAAAAAATTTAAGAAGCTCTTAAAAACTTAAAGTCATTCAAGGCTCTTGTTGAGAATGAAAATAATGTGAATGTCAAGTTCCTAAGATATGATAGAGGAGGATAGTTTTGGTATAATGAGTTTTATGACTTTTGTGATGTCCATAGAATAAGGAGACAGTTCTCAATAACTAGGACACCTCAATAGAATGGGGTAGTTGAAATAAAGAATATGATAGTTTAAAAAAATGACAAGGACTATGCTAAATGAATAAAGGTTAGATGATGGATACTAGAGAGAGGTAGCAATTAATCCAGTCTAAATTATGAATAGAGGACATATAAGGACTAATGGCAATAAAACCTCTTATGAACTATGTAAAGGCATACCTACTAATGTGGAACACTTTAGAGTGTTTAGAAGAAAATTCTTCATCAAAAGAGATGAAGAAGACTTAGGTAAGTTTGATTCTAGATCTGATGAAGGTATATTCTTAGAATAGTCATTAGTGAGCTTAGCCTATACATTTTATAATAAGAGGTTATCAAAGATAGTAGAAAGTACTAATGTGAAGATTGATGAGGCAAGTTCTAAGAAGTCACACTCATAGTCAAAGGATACATCAGATAATCTAGACTTCAATAATGAAGAGGAAACAATAAAGATTAATCAAGAAGAAGAAGAAATTGAGGAAAGACAAGATTCAAAAGGTCCTTCAAGACATATTCAAAAAGACCATCATGAATCACAAATCATTGACAATAAAGATGAAATGTATTCAAACAAGGAGAAGACTAGTACACAACATAAATCAAGAGAATATTTCTTTATTGTCTAATATTAAACATAAGAACCTTGTAGAAGTAATAAAATACAAGTTTTTAATAGGTTCTATGAATGAGGAGTTAGACCAAATAGAAAAGAATGAGACTTGGGAACTATTTCCTAAGCCTAATGACAAGAATGTCATTGGCACAAAATGGGCTTTTATAAATAAGTTGAATGAAGATGGAGAAGTCACTAGGAACAAGGATAGATTGGTATGCAAGGGGTATACACAAGTTTAAGTGGTATTTTCTTAGGAGACATTTGATCTAGTATCAATATTGGAGGATATCATATTATTTCTAGCATTTATAAGGTTTAAAGGTTTCAAAGTGTATCAGATGGACGTCATATCTACTTTTTTGAAGGAGAACTTGGAAAAGGAGGTATACATAAATCAACCTAGGGGTTTATCACTATCAGGTAATAAGGACTATGTTTGTATATTTAAAAATTCTCTTTATGGTATAAATAAATATCTTAGAGCTTGCTACTCAAGATTGGACAAGTATCTGTTGGACCAAGGATTCAAGAAAGGAGTTAAAAATAGTAATATATACATAAAGATAGAAGATGACTATCAGTTAATAGTAGTTGTCTATGTGGATGACATCACATTTGGATAAAGTAATGAGAATATGACTAAATCCTTTGAAACTATGATGAATAATAAGTTTGAGATGTCCATGTTGGGAGAACTATCATTATTTATTGGGTTATAAATTAATCAATAAAAAAAAGGTATATTAATTTCACAAGATAAGTACATAAGAGAGATGTTGAAGAGCTTTGAGATGGAATATTGCAAGTTACTTATCATACCTATGATTATATGATGTAAGTTAAGCAAAGATGGATCTCTAAATGTAAATTTGACATCATATAGGTCAATGATTGGAAGTTTTTTATAAATTACTACCTCTAGACCTGACATCATGTAAGAAGTAGGCCTTGTGGGAATATTTCAAGTAGACCCAAAGGAAAATCATTTGCAAGTTCTCAAAAGAATACTTAGTTATCTCAAGGGGATTATGTAATTTAGCTTATGGTATCCTAGGATCAAGGAGTTTAACTTGATAGCCTATATGAATGTAAATTGGGTAGGGAGTCTAGATGATAGGAAGAAAACTAGTGGAGGAGACTTATACTTAGGAGAGTGTCCAGTATCATGGATAAGAAAGAAGCATCCATTTGTGTAACTATATAATTATGAGGTTGAATAAATTTTAGTAGCTTCATGTTACACTAAATTCATATGGATGAGACAAACCTTAAAATACTAAAAGGTAGAGTATGATAGTCCCAGTCTTATCTATTGTGACAATAAAAGTACCATAAGCATCTCAAAGAATTGTATCATTCACTCAAGAAATAAACACATTCCCATCAAGTATCATTTACTATGAGAGAAGGTAAGTAAATAAAGTGTTAAAATTGAATATGTTTTTACAAATGATTAGATTGTAGACATTTTGACCAAGACACTTTCAAAGGTAACATTTGAACATATAAGACAAGTATTAGGTATATTTATTTCCCCTACTAGTCATTAAGGAATTCAAGTTCATATGATTAGATAATCATGTGGTTCATTAGCTCGAAGAGTAGGGGATTTGTGCTAATAAATTATGCATGAAGATAGGAGGAGCATGTTTGTATGTTGATTCATAAACTCATAATACTATGTGTTGAGTATTTTGGTTAAAAGAGGTGTGATATAAGAAGTTATAGTTATTTATTTCAAAGGGGGATAAAGTTTATATTGATTATGAAATTACCTATTGATATAAGCTTCTGAGAGTGGTTACCATCAATGACAAAGGGAGAGATTGTTAAGTATTATCATTGATGTCAAAGGTGCATCTTGAGAAGGTTGATTTCAAAGGTGAATAAGCCTAGTTGGTAGTGTATGATGTGATAAGGTGCATTGAGAGATTGGTTTTATGATATAAATAAAGAGATAATTTAAAGGCAACTAATGCCTTATGCTTACATAAAGGTACATATTATTGATGATAAAATGAATAGGAAGCCTAGTCATGACATGAAGAGGTGTGTGTATGAAAAATGAATGAACACATGCATGAAAAGGTTATTTTGAACTATTTGGTCATGAGATAAAGGTATAAAATCATTCATAAGAGTTTTAGGGTGAGCCTATAGGGGTAGGACCTTCAATCTAGGTCTACACCTCGACCACTCTTAGACCCTGCCCAGCCTAATGAGGTATGAAGATGAAATTTTAAGGAAATTATGTATTTATGAGCATGGAAAAAGGTGATATAAGTTTTTCCTAGTTATTATCACAATGTTTGAGGTCATGTTTTGAAGGAAATTACATGAATTAGTGTTTTAAGCCTTTTTGAGTTCATAAAACGAGGTCTCAAGACCTAAAAATCACTTTTAAATGTTTGTTGGCACATGTAAACTCTACATGGGAATATGACCTGTTAAGAAGAGATGGGTAAGGGTATTAGATAATATCTCTATGAATTATTTTTGGATTCAAATGGTAGTCTTTTATGAACAATCCTTAACACCAAAAACTATGTTAAACCTCCCTAAAACCCTAATAAGGACCCCATATGAAAGATATTGTTAAAATCAGATCATAATGGATTAAAATTTATATAAAAGTTATTGTATAATGTATTCAAATCTCCCAATTACCTTCATGTAGTGGTGGTTAGTCAGATGAGAGAGAAAATACATAGATACAAGCTTATTTATCAAGAAGTTGTTATAGCTCTCAAAAGTTGTATTGGTCAATAAAATAAAATGGATGGTGTAAGAATATATAGACTCATTTTAAATTTTCATTTTTATTTATAGATATTTTATATCCTTCAAATTTTATAATTTATTCATCCAAGTTAGCTAGTCACGAACAAACCTAATGGTGACAATAGTGTAAAACCTAGGTAGAGATGAAAAGATAGATTTCAAGTTCTATGCATGATAGATTGGTGAAAAAAATTGCATGAATTTATTTAATAATTTTAATTAATTATCATTATTTTATAATATTTTGTGGTAAGTTTATGTAGTGAAAACATTTCTCATAAAATGGCCTATCTAGTTTAGATAGGACTGTGAAAGATAGGGTCAAGAAATTGATCTAAAAGACCAATATTTTGAATTAGACCATATGATTTTATTTATTTTTATAAATATGATATATATATCTCATATAAACTTTTAAATTCATCAAGATTCATGACAAGTGTCTTCACAGGTGTTGGAGGTCTAATTCATCATGACTTGTTTTTGAGGTGAATTGGCAGTTCTAAGTAAGCGAGTTGCAGAGATGTTCTTGAGACTTTATCTCCTAAATATATTTGATGACCTTGATGTCATTTAAAACCTATATAGATGTTTAATTTTTTATATTTCAACATCTTAAGGATTTTTAAACTACATTTTTGCAAGATAGACTTTTGAGGTACGCAGGCCTAATAGGGCAATTTGTCCTAAAGGAACTTTCATGCTATGAACAAAAGATATAGGTCTAAAAAAACATGGAAGAGGTAAATATAGATAATTTAATAATAATTTTAATGGTTTTTTATTATTGAAAAGATTCATCTGGTCCCATAAATATCAGTTTTGGCATTAAGAGGTCAGACCTAATGCAATTAGATCTTCATGACACCTAAAAGAGAAATGAGGCCTAATTGAGTTGTTTTAGACCAAAATGGGTTCAAAGATAATTTTAATCATATTAATAATATGTTATAATATTTATTATATGTATTACCTAGTATTTTGAAGGTGTATGACCATGTGTCTAGTAGATATACAAGGCATTTTAGGCCTATTTGTGAATATGCAACACAAGTGAATAAAATATTGCATGGTTGAGTATAAGGAGGTCTTAAAATGAGACCATAACATCAGATAATAGGTGTGGTGATAAAAATTCATGAGGTTTTTTATTTTATTTTGAGTCACTTAGGGATTTTGTGCTTCCATGTAAGTAGGTGCTTGCTAAAGCCTAGTCAAGTGGGTGCTTAACCTTATTGGGGTTGGTGCTCCAAGTTGAGTTGGTGATAAATAGAATTTGGTATTTTTTTTTAAAGGAATGTATTTCATTTTCAGATATCACATTATTTTTTATTCCCTTTGTGGTTTATTGTGTTATGCTCATATGAATTATTCTTTATGCATTGTTATATCACTGTATTGTTGTCATGGTTAAAATATTGTTAAAGGATAATTAAATGAAAGTTTTCAAAAACTTATTCACCCCCATATATCAATGATTTTTCTTCCAAAAAAATTCCCTATAATTAGGCCCAACTCAATTCCTCTTTTATTTCTAATTATTTTTAGTCCCTCCTAATTCAACTCCTAGTTCAATTCAATTAAACTCCTTCATGCAACCTCCATTTATAGACTATACAAGTAAGATAATTTTGGATCTAATTTTTTTTTATTAGATCCTAAGAGTTTTGAATCCTTTATAGACATAGCCTACTACAATTATTGGATCCTTGATTTGATTATTTGATTATTTGACTACACAATTCTATATAGGGAAAACCATTGTTCTTGTAACCAAATATTTACAAATAATGTTTTCAGATATCCATAGTAATTTATTACTTTTTTAGAGTTGTGTTTCTCTTCTTATTCATTTTTGCAACCAAATCTTTACAAATGATGTTTTCAGATAGCCATAATAAGTTATTACTTATTTAGAGTTGTTTTTCTCTTCTTATTCCCAATTTTTGATAGTCATTTATTTCATACTCCTTTTTAGAGAGTTATATAGATCTTCCTTTGGGTAAAGGAGTTAGTAAACTAAGGACCATAGTACTACAATTATTTTTCTTTTAACTAGTCTACATCAGGACCAGGTTAAAGTTTTTTAGCTTATATTTATTTATTTCATGTAGTATATTAGATTAAATTAACATTAATTATTTTATTATATTAAATATTTATTTTGGAAAAAAGTAAGTTTTGATAGGAAAAAGGATTCTTTTCTCCCATCCTTGCACAAAAATAATAATTAGTTCTTTACTTATTTGCATTCATTTAATGGATTATCTCACAACACAATATTGCTTATAAACCCTAGGTAAATGTTATATAATATATTATGCATTTACATCCATTTAAATAATTAATTATTAATTTTTAATTAATTTATTTTTATTCTTAAATAAGTAATGAGTGAGTAGAAAAACCCTAGATAAACTTAGGTAAACAAGAGGTGCCATTGTAGTTATGATTTTCATTATTTATATCAATTGATAATGTTGTTTTAATTAATTTAATAAAATAAATTATATTTTAAATAATTCATTCCCATTCTAAATATATTATTCATGTATAGTGTGCAACACCTATAAAGATTAAAACTTGTGCTTGTCTTATTTGGGTGAGAGGAAAATCTAGGAACCTCATAGTATTTGTTATTTGGAGATTATAAATTTTCTTGAATAACTTGCATGTTAATAAAAAAAAATAGTTGTCATAGTATATGCATTTAAATATTAATAAAAAAAATAAAAAAATAAAAAAAATCACATAACTTGCATCTAATAAAGTCAAAAATTAGAATTAACATAGCTCTCTCTCTCTCTCTCTCTCTCTCTCTCTCTCTCTCTCTCTCTCTCTCTCTCTCTCTCTCTCTCTCTCTCTCTCTCTCTCTCTCTCTCTCTCTCTCTCTCTCTCTCTCTCTCTCTCTCTCTCCTAATTTACATGCATTGAAAAGAATTTGAAAAAATAAAAAAAGAAGTATTCGATCATTATTTTTCAATTTAATTATTTATCTCTAATTTCATTTATTTCATTTCATCAAGTAATTAGTTTCCATTTTAGTCAAATATTCATAAAACAACATAAAATTTGCCAAAAATCTTGTTCAACTATACAAGCCAAATGAAACCTTGATTATAACAACATAAAAATTTCTTACACAATAAATTTAGACAAGCTCATATATTTACACATTTCCTAATCCATTTTAGATTACACTTCCTGAAACACCTAGTATTATTATATGTATTTTACCAAGGGTTATGACACCTAGCCCCACTATTAATATACATTTTGATATCAATACCAAGCACAGGAGAGAGGTTTTCTATTACAATCTAATCTCCCACCTCATATTTGACTCTCTCAACACTCTAAAAGAGAAACAAAAAATTCTTAATCCATCAATCATTGTCCTCTCTTATAATAGAGGCCATCAATATAGAGTTATCTAGGCCTAGTATTTCATTATCACCTCTTTCTTCTCCTCAAGTCCAACCTCATCCTATGTCATTCACATTTGTGGATGACATTGACTGGGCATATCCAACCTGATAGATTGGATGTATTCCTGTGTGTCATTTAACTTAATCTCCCTCATTTACCCATTCTTAACATTGACTAGGAGCTTATCCTTCTTGTAATCTCAAAGATTGAAGGACCCTAGAGATATATTTCCACATAGTTTTCCACTCTCAATAAGAATTATGATGTTGCAAAAGTATTTTGGTTACGTCATGAGAACACCTTACCACCACCTATTTTGAATCCTATTAAACCTAACAACTATCCCATCCATTATGTCAGTTGTCTCAGCATGACCTAGGGGAGTCGAGTGCATAATTTAACATGTTTCAATCAAGTGTACACACACAATTGCACCTAATATGATACCTAAGTATATTTATAATGATATATGAGTAATATCAAATGAAATTTACCTATTTAAAATTATAGAACACATAATGTGCATGATGCCCCCAAATTCTGAGTGTGTATAAATCTTAAAAGTATTTTTTAACAATACGGAAAACTATTCAATAGATTGAGTAAAATTCTAAAAAATATATAATGTTATTTTTGGCTCAAGGGATGTATGCACATTATTTTGGAAATATACAATTTTCATTATAGTCCAATGGTGAAATGTTATCTAAATGTATTTTTTGAGAAAAAAAATGAGTATATACTTTGATTAACTAAGCAATTACTACCATTTTATGTTTGTCTAGTGAACTGTCTGAACTTAATATCTAATACAAGTCACTATGTATGCCCCCTCTTTTAATGTATGTTTTGAATTTTTTAAAATAACTTAGCTCTAAATCAAAAGTTATTTGAATGGTGTTGTAAAAAATATTAAAATATGGAGTAATAATGATAACATTGGAGATTGTGGCATCACATGGATAATCTGAGCAAAATATAAATGTATGATACATGTATAACTAAACATACATAGTGTAATGTTGAGATAAATGTTATAAATTAGGAACATAATGAATACATGATCATAATTAAGTTCTTGAAACTGATATATAGCTACTTGGGTAAGATACATGATATTGATCATTGCATTAAAAAATTGGGGATACATGATATCCATCATCACATTGAAAACTGAGAAAATAATGACAAACAATAATCATGGTCATGATAGATACATAAAGAACACACAAAAAATTATAAAAAATATAAAATAAGTCCAAATGGATGCATACAAGGGACATGCTCAAATGTCATTCACATACATAAAAACACACAGTAAGGCTTAGTGCCAAAAATAAAGACATGTTCAAATGTCCACAATCCAAAGAAATGAATACACACAAAACATGAAATAAAGAACCAAACATGATAAACATACATGAATAAGTGAAGTTGATTTACATAAATAATTTGTAGCATTAGTATATTTAACAAATTAGGTATCCCTTAAGATAAAAAAGTTAGATTAAGTGAGAAAATATAAATGTTTTGTGAAATGTATTGTACTATAATAGGATCAAAAAGGATAGTCATAGAGTGATAAAAACTAAGTAAAAGATGCCCCTAGTGAACATTTTATGATGTAAAAAATATGTATAATCCATGTGACTATTTTGGATTTGATAAATTAGAGCATGTGTTCACTAGGGCAAGTCCATTAGAATTAGATAAGATCATAGTGTGTGACTATCTTGAATAGAGTAGTTTTATCTATGTAAATTTTATAAGTCTATGGCATATCACCACCTATAACTACATATGCAAGTGAAAACCTATATAATATGTAACTCGCTCAAAAAAAATTGTGAAAGATATCTAATATAAAACTAGATATATAAAATTACTACATATATTAAAGCACAAATAATTCTATGTAAATGAACTCTATATATATATAGGAAGGATGACCTATCATGAGTGGAAAGTATCATACCACTATGAAATATCTAAACTCAACTCAGAATCTAAAAACTGATATGGCTTTATATAATATGTGTCATTGTCATTATGATAAGTTGTAGTATGTTATGTATATTTTTTAGTGTATACACTTAAATTTCACCACATTTAGTTTTGTAATTAACTTTGATTAATATTGAAACAATAACTCAATCATCATATAAAATTTAGATTTTATCCTAAAATCTAGTAACATCATTTCCATCCCTTTAATCAATATTAATTAATTAATCAATCGACGTCGGTCATATTCAGCTACGCAATAACCGACATAGGTTAGGGGTCAGCCGACATCAGTCAGATAGGAACCGATGTCGGCAACCTGTGTCTATGTGCATTTGTATGCGCTTTCAGAACTGGTCTAATTTTAGACAAACAATTAGTTTGCATGTAAAAGACTAATTTTAGTCTTGAGTCTACGTTTCTAATATTGTAATTGGGAAGTCTAATTATTGTTTGTATGGGATATATTTAAGAGACCCATGGGGATATATTGTAAGGGGTGAAGGATCAAAAGGACTTGTCAAGGACAAGAACAAGGGTTCTTCCAGGTGTGTAAGATCAGTTGATCTATAGGTAGCAAGATCAGGGGAGATCTACATGGTAAGTAAGGTCATTTGATCTATAGGTGTGTGTGTGCAAGGTCAAAAGAGATCTATGGGGTAGCAAGATCAAGGAGATCTGCAACACAACAAGGAGCAAGATCAGGGAGATCTACTTGGAGTACTTTGAGTACTTGGTAGACTAGCAGTATTGTTACTGACTGGTGGAAACAATAACTCGATTATTGAGTTGATTGTGGTTGTAATTGAGAGAGAGAACTCTTGAGGGAGAATTACTGTACGCCCAAGAGGTGTGGGAAGAGTGAGATTTATTCATTGTATTTCCTTCTGGAAGAGTGTTAATATAAGATTGTATTGTCTCTCATATTCTGTGTTGTTTCTAAATTTTAGTTACATATTACTTCTGGTTAAATTTCATGTTTAGTTGCTTATACAAAAGGTAATCAATTGTGCTCTTAAGGAGTAGGATCCTAACAATTGGTATCAAAGCTTTCTATTCTATATTCTTGACAACTGGTATTAGAGTTGTGTGCTGTGTAGATCCTAACAAGTGGTATCAGAGCCTGGTTCAGAGCAGGTTAGTGTTTGTTGATTACAGGTCACTCATAGGGGTTTTCTGTTTGAGTGGGAGTAAAGCAATGGTTGAAGAAAGTAAGCTAATAATGGAGAAATTCAATGTCAAAAATTATCAATTACTGTATTGTGGAAAGAAAGGGCAGGTAAAGAAAGATTGTTGGTTGGTAGAAGATCAGCATGAAGGAAATAAAGAAGCAAATGATGCAGGTATTTTTTCACAAGATGCTCTTATATGTTCCTTGGATAAATTAGAATCTTGGGTTTTAGATTCTATTGCCTCTTTCCATGCAACCCTAAATAGAGTATTTTTCCATGATTATGTCCATGGAGACTTTGGAAAGATTTATTTAGGGGTTGGTGAGCCTTGTCAAATTGTTGGAAAAGGGGAAGTGCCGCTGAAATTGTAGATGGGCAACACATGGGTGTTGAAGGATGACATGCATGTCCCAGTCCTAAAGAGGAGTCTAATTTTTGTAAGAAAGTTGGGTGATGAGGGTTGCACAATAACTCTCACAGCAGAATCTTGGAAAGTTTCCAAGGGTGCACTTGTATTAGCCAGAGGTAAGAGAGTAGGTACTCTTTATCTATGTAATTGTATTACTGATTATTCTCCTTCTATTTTATCTACTTTAGATGTAGATGCAAAGTTGTGGCACTGTAGGCTTGGCCACATGAGTGAGAAGGGAATGAATATTATTAAGTCAAAAGGTAAGCTTTCAGATTTAAAAAGCATAGATCTAGATTTTTGTGAGCATTGTATTTTTGGAAAATAGAAGAAAGTGAGGTTTCTCTAAACTGGGTCAATAAAGAAGAAGCACAAGTTGGATCTTGTTCACACAGACGTGTGGGGACCAGCTTAGGTAGCTTTTATTGGAGGATCATGGTATTATGTTTCTTTCATTGATGATGCTACAAGAAAGGTATGGATTTATTGCATAAAGAAGAAATCTGATGTTTTGGACACATTTAAGAAATGGAAAGATTTGGTTGAGAATGAAATAGGTTTGAGATTGAAGTGCCTTAGATCTGACAATGGTGGTGAGTACTGTAGCAATAAATTCAATAGTTACTATTCTATGAGTGGAATATGCAGGGAAAGGATGGTTCCAAGGACACCTCAACAAAATGGAGTTGCTAAAAGGATGAATAGAACAATAATGGAGTGTGCATAGAGTATGAGGTTGTATGCTAGTTTGCCCTTACAGTTTTGGGCAGAAGTTGTAGATACTACAATTTACTTTATTAACAGAGGACCCTCTACTGCACTAGATGGTGGAATTTTGAAAGAGGCTTGGACAGGTAAGAAGGTAGATCTTTCATTTCTCAGAGTTTTTGGTTCTTAAGCTTTTATGCACATTGATAAATAAAATAGAAAGAAGTTGGATGCTAAATCTATGTGGTGCACTTTCATTGGTTACAACTTTGGAGATTTTAGATTTCAGTTGTGGAATTTAGAAACTAACAAAATTATTAGAAGCCGTGATGTTGTTTTCAATGAGAAGGTGATGTACAGTGATCAACTCAAGAAGCTGAATAATTTTGAGCAGGGCAATGTTGATTTGGATGAGGTTATGATCCAAAATGAGCTAATGGGTCACACATAGGAAAACATAGACACTGACATCGGTCAGACAGTAACTGATGTCAATTCCTACCTAACTGATGTCAGTGTTTGTGTTTTCTTATGTGTGACCTGCTAGCTCATTTTAGATCATAACCTTGTCCAAATCAACATTGCCCTACTTAGAATTATTCAGCTTCTTGAGCTGATCACTGTACATCACCTTCTCATTGAAAACAACATCATAGCTTCTAATAATTTTGTTAGTTTCTAAATTCCACACTAGAATCCAAAATTTGTGTGTTTTAATCACAATATGTCATGATGGGGTTTCATTTCTAATAGTTAGGGTTTCAATAAATACCTCAAAATCTAATTTTATAGTCACACTCTATTTAAATCCTATGGTGGAGTAGGCATATAAGGACTAGGACCTTTTATGCTTCTTGTTAATCAAAATTTTATACAGTCTTAGGCTTATTCATATCAAAAGGTATATAGAGGACATCCTCTAGTCAAACTTGTGAAAATAATAATACTTAAGAAGTCATTTAATCATTTGATTTGTAGTGCACCTAAGAGAAGAATATCACCTAGGGAAGTTAATCTCAATGTAATCTTAAAACCAAGTATGGCACTACTCCTATAGTTAGTGCTTTGAAATATTATATCGACACTATTTAATAGGCAAATAAGTATACTTGAGAACCCACAAGTCACTCAAGACCCTTGTCTAATTTTATCATTTTCATGTGGTTTATGTATACACATAATATTTTCAAACTTTTATCAACTAATGACGCACTCTATCTTCCAATAACCTGTTGAGTCTCAATCTCTTTCAGTGCACACCTTAAGGGGTGCATTGAGAAAGGGATGGGTAGACCATTGGTACTTCACAGGATTGTTATCCCTTTTTTCACTTGTTATCTACACACTTATCTCTTGAAAACCATATCCTTAAGCTTGTTCTTCTTTATTTCACACTCAATAATTTTCCACCTTTTATCCCTATTTTCCTAACCTAAACCCCATTTTGACTATTTAAAATACTAAGTCAATTAGGTCAACCCTATACTATTTTTGGTAAAATTCATTTAGGGTCTAGGTTAGCTCTTGGCTGACCTAACCCGTGACCTAGTGAATTTTTATCTATAATATTACTAGGTTGATTGGGTTGACCCTATCAGCTAAATTTTTTTTAAGGGATTAGGGTTAAATATGCCTATATATACAAGATCATTTCACCATTATTTAGAGAAGATAAGAAGTAAGAGTTATTGTGCATTTGCTTATCCACCATTCTACTTGAAGAGCAAGCTTAAGGTTTCATACTTTCTTTGGATATATGGATCTTGTCTTATGGAGAAGTCTTTTGGATGCATTAATAGGTTGTGTAGCCTAGAGTGGATTTATCTTTGTCATCCTTACATACCATAAAAACCTCTTGTGAGGCACCTTGGCCAAGGGAGAGATTAAATTTTAATAAGTTCATCTTTAAAGGTAAGTATTCCTAACTTTGTTCTTCCTTTTAAGAGTAAATAAATATGCATTTGTACTTCTCTTCCATGCATTAGGATTTCATATACATTGATGTGAATATATATCTCTTATGCATGTTTAATTTTATTATTTATTACCCCTACTTTATGCCATAATATTTTATGTGTACTAGATTATAATTTACTTATTATTTTAGTGA
Organism: Torreya grandis; assembly: GCA_037957365.1. Lineage (NCBI taxonomy): Eukaryota > Viridiplantae > Streptophyta > Pinopsida > Cupressales > Taxaceae > Torreya > Torreya grandis. The sequence goes on along the minus strand of JARHVA010000122.1, from coordinate 4,221,417 downwards.
AATATGAAAACATAGGGTTTAGTTTGGGTTGTTGCATGATTTCTCTTGACTGGAGGATTTGGAACCCTCCCTAACATTGCTTATTTGGGTAAGAGATCCCCTAATTGGGTCTAATGTATCCTGATATTGGTCACATTCTTGATTATTTAATGTATCCCCAATTAGAGGTGTATGTATGATCTATCTTCTTTGAGTTAGGATTGATTTATAGACATGATACATTTTTAATTGCAAACATTCTGGTGAACCTAATGTTAATCTAACCCTTACAAGTTTCTCTCACATTTTTCATTATTCTATCATTTTATTTATTATTTTTTTATATTTATGATACTAGGTTGATAATGTTGGTATAGATTCTAACTTGTGTACATAGGTTTGACACATAGTCGCATCAAAATGTCTCTATTTTATTTGTGCAAGTTTTCATCAAATATAGGCTACTAGGTCAAATAGGTCAACACAGTACATATTTTCACTTCTAGATAGGCTAATAGGTCAATCCTATCAACACAGTACACTTTCAAACTTCCATAAATATACTAGGTTAACACTGCGTACATTATTCTTCATAGGCATTAGCAAATAGGGAACTACAGAACTAGGTCAACCTAGTCGATATGCTTGGAAAAATTTTCAAGTAAAAATAAAGGCACTTCAATAAAAATCTCACTTTTATCTACATCCTCCAACCCACCAAGGTTCCTTTATCTCTTTCTCTATCATTTATATTATTCATTATAGTTCTATTTTTCATAATTTAGAATCTTTAAAACTACTCTTATACAATAAAATAAGTCCAATTTGTCAATCTAGTTCTATATTTTATCTTTTATCTAAAAGACTAGGTCAACATTCTCGACGTAGTTCTTAACAAACCCTTACTTTAGTAGTATAGTAGTGACATTGTCAACTTTTTTCTATAATCTATGCATACACTATCATCTAAACTAATAATGTACTATGTTTCAAAGTTAGAATTAACACTTATATGCTAGTAATCAAATCACACTTTCACTTTTAATTATTTTCATGTTTAGAATAGATCACATAGTATAATTAGGTGGTTTTTCAATATATCATTTAGTTGCACTATTTTTCTCTTTCTTGCACAGACTACCAAATCACATAAATCTTAAAATGCATTTAAATAATTATCTACCCAAGGCCTACCTAGTTGGATTTCATCACTAAGGGGGAAGCCAACTTGGTTTTCTAGCCAAGTATAAACATGTGGTTAATGGTATATATTGGTAAAACACTCGACACCCTTATCACTATGGTGTATGAAGTGAGGGGTTAGGCCCCAATACTGAGCCATCATCATTGCCAACATATATGCCTTTCAACCTAAACATCCTAAAACCATCCATGGATCACTTTCTAGTTATTTACTTAATTCAACTTCTTATCACACTTAAAATCATACTCTAATAATCTAACAACATTCAATATGACCATTTATTTAGCATTTAATTTCCATGTTGATGGTTTGTTCTTTGCTCAATTGTATGTTGTATTACAAAAGATTGCATTAGCCAATGCTGGTGAAAGGTTATGTGTTATGTGCCTCAATTATATCATCTTCATTGACCCAATTGATTATGTGCTTTCTTTCACTTCTTGATTTTAAAATTACTTATAAAAATTCTCTTATTTCAGTACATTATCATTCTATTCGACATAGTCTCTTACAAATTATCTATCTCTCCTACCTATATTACTAATTTGACCCTATCAACATAGTATTATTTTTTGCCCTTTAGGATACAATACTAGGTTGACCCTATTGACTCTGTATCTTTTTCTACATGTTTTCTATCTAGTTTATAGAACTAGGTTGACCCTATCAACTTTGTATTCCTATTTTCTCAATTTTAAACCCTATTTTCAATACTTGGTCAACCTAGTCGACTCTCTACTCTTATCTACCTCTCTATATTTACTTTCTTTTCTATCACATTTGCCTTATCTAGTCCTCCCTCATCATGAAATTCCTATTTAAAGATAACACTAAGTTGAATTCAATGGCTATGATGAGTTTTACCAACCCTCATAGGGTCTCCCATAAAAATATTATGGATCCTCTTTTGGATGAGAGTAATTTTTATATAACCACTTGTACAACAAACTATGGGACCCATCTTCATTCCTCTTCACTTCATAATCCTCTCTTCTCACTTGAATATCAACCCAAATTAGAGTATACACCTAAAATTCTCTTCTTTATCTTTGAATTTCCTCAACATCAAGGAAAGGATCCTTCTACCATTTACCATCTTATGATTAATGGTCAAGTTGAAGAGCCTCATTCACCTTCTCCCATATTCTCACATAGATTTAGGGATACTAGCTTCTTTTCTTCTTAGTCTCTTCCCTCGATGTTTACCCCTTCTCATACCATGACTTCTTCTTTACTTTCATCTACCTCCATGCCTAGTATCTCTACTAACATGGTAGGTTCTACATCTAGTGGGCCTCTTTCAAGACCCACTCTCCTTAATTATTCAACTAGTGCATTATTTACAACCCATGGTAATCATATCTCTAGTGAATCTTCCTCTCATCCCTTTACTATTCCATCTTTTTCTACACACGAAAATTTTACCACTAGTGCCACACATTCTAACAGTTCTTCTCAAGCTCCTAATAACACCCATAGTGGTACCGAAGCCACTACTTCCAATTCTAGTGATTCAAATAATACCAATAATGCAACTCAAACCCACTAGCTCCTATTACAAACTCTTAATCAAATGAATGATTTCTAAGCTAATAATTCAAATCCAATTATGTAAATGAAAAACCACCTTAACCATATTTAAACCCACCCACAACAAATGCCATGGGACACAAATAATTAAAATATTCCCCCACCTCCTCTTTGGGATGCCCATGGTAATCTCATCCCTGAACCTCCTCTTGTTAAAAATATAATCAAACATATTCGAAATTAACCTCTTAAATCTAAAATTGATAATATTGATATAAGAGGTATCACCCTTACCATTTATTATAATGGGTCAACTGATCCTACTCTTCATCTAAAAAAATTTGGAAATATACATAAATATTAGGTCAAATTAAATACTTTTACTGCTACCAAGCTATTAGAAAAAACTCTCATGGGTAATGCTTTATATTGGTACAACCAACTTAAAACTGATTTTATTACTAGTTTGAAATATTTAGTAAATTCTCTAGTCCAAAATTTCCAAACTAGTGATCTTCCTAAAAATACCTTGGCCCATTTTATCATTTACAAGCAATTTGAAACAAAATGATCTAGTAGTCAATTTGGAAAAGGTCCTAGATAATATCAAAACCTACACCATTGCATATATCCCATTTAAACCTTTGTAATGGCATGTGCAATGCAGAAAATGGAGCTCATATGCTCCTTGTGTAGCCGATCAAAGTTTCAATCAAACTAGTCAAATCAAGTCAAAGTTGATCAAACTATAAAAAATAAATAATATTAAATGATTCAAGAATAATTCCAATGCATAGAGTTCATCAAGATATTTCTAACATAACTTATTATTCATAAAATGGATCCTGTATGCATAAGATATCATGTGTCAAAGATCAGATAGGGCAAGTAAAAGAAACTAGGGTTTAAACAAAACATCTAGTTAGAAATCAACAAGTGGCATGCAAGTGGTCAACAAGTCACAAGAGGATATTAGACCATGTGGTGGGTCCTCAAGCCACCACATGGATTGCCACCATCCAATTAACTACCATAGTCTAATTTCATTTTCTGAATGTTCCAAACAAACCATTACTATTTTCATGTAACCTCATAGTCCATTCATGTTCATGCCACCAAATTTCATGTGAAACCCAAACACCACCACATACTTTCCACATTCTATGTTGTACATGCCACATGAAGCCCTAAATACCCACAAAATAATCCAAAAGACATGTCTAAATTTCCATGCCAAACTCATAAGCCTCCATAAACCCCACTAAATCCATGCCAATGCCAAACACTTGGCAAGTTAAACCACAAAATCCGTGGTATATTAACATCCCAAATGCCCCCCACTTAACAAATGTGGGACTAAAGATAAGTTTTATCCAATAATGCATTGGGAGAATTTTCAAACCCCTATCCTCCCATGTAAAAGGGATAAGGCCCAACCACTTGGGCTATGGGATCAAGCACTATATAAAGTTCTAAAACTTGTATTTAAAATCATTCAAAAAACTTAGTATCCAATTTTAAAGGCTATAAGAGCTTGTGCATATTGTAGGAGTTTGGAGTGGAGTTGGGAAAAAGTTTGAAAAGGGACTGATATTATTTTTCTCCAAGGAAAAACTTTGTAGTTGAAAAAATTTCATTTTGAGAACTTTTAAATAAATTGTAAAGCCTTAGAAGTAGTCCATTATCTTAAGGCATAAGGACATATTTCTACTCTTACTCTAATTTGAGGCATCTATACTCATTTCTGGACTTCAAGGTAAACCAGTGAAATATTCTAGTTTTTGAGATGGTTCCAACAATATGCTGATTATCTAGATTTGAGGCCCTTTTTTGCCATTTTTGATACTTAGAAGTTATATTTTTTCGTAGAGGACATCTAGAGGTGTGTTTTGGGAAGGTGAAGAATCTGTTCATGGATACTGAGATTATTTTAATGTCTATAACACTTGGATTCATTATTTTTATATAAGGGTTTTCATTTACTTATAAACATTTTATAATGAATTGGTTCAGTTAGTCAGTGAACCCAAAGATGTAGGCATTATGGAAATCCATAATCAACTCTTTTGCAGTGTGGTGTGTATTTTCTCGCATTATTTTTCTTTAAGTTGATTGTTTTATAGAATAATTTTTGGTATTTAATTAATTGCCTATAAAGAATCCAAAGTAAAATTTTCTACACAAAAATTAATGCCAGTTTACAAATCACTAAAACTACCCAAGATTTCATTAAATGATGGAAAACATTATTTAATAAATGTGAATATAATATGGTTGATGATAAGCTTTTCCATCTCTTTACCAATTCTATTTTCCCCAAGTTGTAATATTGGGTCTAGAATCTCTCTCCACATACCTTAGAGGAGGCTATTGACCAAGCAAAACATCAAGATTTCCTTATGCATCAATTCAATCCATCCCAACCTTATATAGGTACTTGTATATTACTCAAAAATAAGAATCATTATGATATCAATTATGGTGTCACATACTCTTATGATACTATTTACACTATTCAAGCTGTTGTTCCTAACCAATCTTCATAACTAGCTCCCCCTTCTCAACAATTTACCAATCCTCATTTATCTTCACCTAATAAAATCAATGTTCACAAACCTTTATCCTTAGAAGAATTAATAAAACATATACCAAGGCCTTTCCCATGAGAACTTGATCCCACTCATCCTATGAAATCTTGGTATGATCCCAAAATTTTTTGTTGATTTCATGCAAGTTGGGGTCATTCTCATGAAACCTATAGGTAGCTTTATAATTTGGCTATGGATTTTCTATTTGTTCCCAGTTTTAACCATGATTACATCATTTGGAAATGCTAATAATCTTATGACATTATTTTCAAATCCCATGAAAGAAATACTAAATCTCAAGCTTTGAATCAATCTAATGTTCATTTGGCATCTATAAAGATCCCCTTCCAAATCACCAAGATAACCATGACAAGACCACCCCTTCCACCAAAAATTTAGAAAGTCTTATTGACCCAAATCTTGAAGATAATGTGGTTAAAATGACTGATATGTGAAGGGTGGTTGATTTCATTGAACCTCAACCTATCTACACACCTCCATTGACTCACACATTTTGTGTTATTCAAGATTCTTCTTCAACTCACTTAAATGAGTTAGGGCAAGAAGACCTTATGAATTTAGATGACCCAATTCCAACTCTTACTTTGGATAACACTTCCCATACTTTTTATACCATCCCTTCATCTTCTTTACCTACCACCAATAATACTCAAGCTTTTATCAACAGTTCTTCTAGTAATTAATAACCAACCTGCATTAACTGCTTCATCTTCTCAACATAATCTACCATCTTGTCCTCTCACTAAACCTTTTTCCTCTTATCAACATAAATTCTAATGTACTTTTGCTCCTCCTTGTAAGGAACTCCTTTAATGTTATGCACCTCTTTCTAATAATATTCTTATGGGTTATGATGAGTGGGATCCTATCACAGAGCTCATTAATATCCCATCCCAAATCCCATTTATTGAGATTATGAGGACCTCTCCACATCATTGTAATTATCTTTTTCAAATTTTGTTTAAAATTAACTTCCTTCATCCTCTCCTATAAGGATGTGAAGCAACCTTATTTGGATCTAAAGATATAATATGGTAATAATGTGAAGAGATGTCCATCCATGTTGATGAGACAATGGACATTTCTCTTTCCCTCAAATTTCCCATTTCTTTCATGATTCCCAATGAGATTCTGATTCATTCAAATGATCCTCCTCTATTCATTAGTGTCCAAATTGGTGATATCCAAGCCAAGCATGCCTTGATTGATGACAGTTCTAACACTTGTGTGGATTCCCTCAATTTTATCAAAACTCTTAAATATTTTGAATGTAATATCAAATCTATACATATCACATGTCAAGTATAAGATCAAAGGAAAATGCCTCCCTTGGGTTGTGTGTGGCTCCCCATTACCATCCCACATATCACCATTCATGTGAAGGTGATGATTTTTAACTTTCTTCTATATTACAACATTCTATTTGATAGGCCACAAAATCATTGTATGTGAGAAGTTACTTCTTCTACTTGTTAGTGCATTAAATTTCCTCACAATGGAGCCATATATAGGATTCAGGGTGACACTAACACTTGTAATTTATAATAATTCTAATACTATGGTGTATTTAAGATTCCTACCATTGAACCATTGCCAAGTGTTCCATTTCATGAATCTTAATGATTTAACTTTCTCATCAATTCCACTCGAAGTTACAAAAATCATCATAAACTCATTGCAAACATTCCCCCTTACCTCTTATATATTAATGATGATGAGCCTAATGAGATCAATCCCAAGATTAAAACTTATGATCTCTCACCTCATCTCATCTCTCAACTTCCTACTTCTTTGCAACCTCATTCTCATCAACCACCTTGTGATGATATCCCCATTATCTTAACTAAGACTTGGCATTCCATTCATTACACCTCATCGGATGACAATGTCATCTCTACCTACATCATTGATCTTCATATGCCTAATTATGATGATGGTTATAATTTTGGTGATCCATTCTTAAGAGGTCTTTTTTAGGCCCACAATTATGAGATTATCCATTATCATTCCTCTTTGCTTTAGTCTTTTAGTATATCTTCCCATGTTCCATCATATATCATTCCTAATTTTAACATTTTTCCTCTTTATTATAGGGTAAAGATGGTGTAGACACCTCTAATTTTTGAAGAACCTCATAGGAGTATGCTTATGGATCATGCTATGATTAGGAACTATCACTTTTCTAGGTACCATGACCCTTATATCTTTCTTATCCTTGATATGCATGTAAATCTCCTTTAGCCTTATGTATACCCACCCCTCCCTTAGTAGATCCTAATTTGGATCTCATTCTTACACCCACTTTAAGTGAGCCTATTCATGCTTATGATCTTATCATTCCTACAATCGAGCTATGTCCTATCTCCATTCCAATACCACCTTCTCTTATCATAGTTGGATCTTTTGTCCACCAAATGGGCTGATGAACCTTCTCAAGTTTCTTTCACTTCTATTATACCTCTTCCTATGAGTACACCTACCAAGACTACTCACAAGAATATCTGTTACTTCCATGGCATAGATAATCCTTCATCTATGCATTATCACAAGCTATGACAATATATTAACACTTTGTGTCCTACTATCCCTCAATCCTTAGATAAGGCCATACCTCCCTTGAATGTAATACCTAAGTATATTCCTAAATACGGTGAGGTATATTATCTTTAGCACCAATGTGGCACCCATCACACTAATCTTTGCCACATACTTTAGTAACATCTTAAAGATAAACTTTTAACTATTCTCACACCTTATCCCATTCCTCCCACAAGTCATTCCCATAAGAAGGCTCCCCCTTCTTCTCCCATGGCTTCACCTCTAATGGTTCCATCTCCTCTTATGGTCCCTTCTTTACCTCCTATTCCTCCACCTATGAATCCCTCACCCATAAAACTTCCCTCACCTTTGGATCCTTCTCCTCCTGTGAATCCTTAACCCATGGATTTTTCCCCACCAATGATCCCTTCTTATTTTATATAAACCACTCACATGCATTTTCCTAAGTATCCCTTGCATGATATCCCTCCTCAACATGATCCATCAAACATTCATACCTTTTATATTTAAGAGATTAGATGTGAAGTATTTTCACAATTTTTGTTGAAGATAGATGATACATTAGTTGTAATTCACATTCAAATTCATAGAGACTTATCAAATGTTCTGGATAATGTGTGTGGTAAAACCTATCAGTACTTATGAGTGCATGCATGGTGTTCTAACATTTGTGTTTGGATTGGACATGTGATCCAAATTTCTATTTATATATTTGTTATATCATTTGAAATTATGTCAAATTATTATTTATCTTACATGGTGAATTTAATTTTTCACTTTATATTTCCTATAATTTCATTTATTTTTGTTTATGGATGTCTTCTTTATCATTGCTTTCTTTTTCTTCTTGAGTTTCTTTCTTAAAACTCCCTTGTTTTTTTTTTAATTTTCTATCTTATCTCTATAAACATGGATAATTATCATTGTGACTTGGTTATAAAAACATTGATCCCTTTAGTCATTCATTCTTTACCAAGTGATCAGTTAGCAAGAGATCCATTATTTGCTAACTAATCTCCTTTCTTTCTCTTTTTCTTCCCTTTTGTAAACTAAGCATATATATGGTTGAGAATTGAGATAACATGTTGGTTCATTGTTAATATTAAGTATATTAGTTAGTTTTGTCTTTGGTCACTTAGATTTATTTATCCTAAACCTAAAGCTCATTCATGTGTATCACTCTATCTCTCATAACTGGTCATTCCAAGTTAGTGTGGAGGAGGAATCTTAAAAAAACCATAAAAATATTCAAAATCCAAATCATTTAATAAAAGCAAATGGTCTCAAAAGGAAACATTCAAAATTATCAAAAGTCAAATCACTCTAAAAGATGTAATTCAAAGCACATCTCTTTCTTCTAGTCAAAGCTCAAACTCCATATTTGGGCTCACAATAGAGCCTAGGTCCATTGGGGTATGGTAGGCTAGTAGATTGGAAAAGGAAAATTAAAAAAACTTTTAGTGCTACCTACTTTCTCACATAATTACCTAATCTTCACAGTAGATCGATGGCTCTATAAGGGGTCTTAAAGAATGGGGAGCACGTCATGGGAAGGTAGGCCCATTTTAACTTTCTTGTCCCAGTCTATGTTCATAAGTTGATATTAGTATCACACTTATTTGCTTACACAACTTTGTGTCTATAGTGAATAGGTTTCCTTTGTACAATGATGGTCACTAGTCACTTAGTGTCTCCTCATGTCCTTATTATGCCTCATGTCTCTTAAGGTCTTCTCATATTATGCCTAAGTTATGATTTTTATATTCCATTTTTCAATCCCTAAAATCCTAATATTTTCTCTTGAAAAATATTAATTTTTTCATTAATCACTCCCCTAGGGATTCCATTTGTGAGTTGCATTGTAAGACCATGGATAGGATCTGGCCTTCCTCACAAATTTCCAAAATTTCACATTCCTATTACCAACGTCCCCTTTTACTAAGATTTTCACATTTATTCCACCTCATTGTTGTTCCTTTTGTGAGTTACAGTGTAAGACCATGGATAGGACTTGGCCTTCCTCATAATTTTTTTCAATAATCTAAGTTACAATAAAAATTACATGTGTCAAATATGAGATAAGATTTGATTGATTATGAAGTTACACATCATTTACATGCTTCCCGTCTTGATTTAATATGTTTTATGATTAATTATTTACTCTTCCACTTTTATCTTCCTATTTTCCAATTTCATGTAAGAATCCAACCATTTCTTGAATTTTTTATACCTCCCATCTTGAATCAGAGTGATAAATTTAAGACCAACTTTTACCAATTTTGTTTCTCTTTTATACTTCCCAACGTGATTTATTATGATTGATTGAATTAATTGACTTTTTTAATACCATTTGTTATTTTCAAGTGATTTTCATGTTTTTATATTATTTTCATACTTTCCAACATGATTTAGTGTGTTTTTACTTGTTTTAATTTGGTGCCAATCATTGTCTTGGTTTAAAAAAAAACTTTTGTCCTCTTGCTTACCACTCTTTGGTTGTATATACTTAGTCATTTTCTTGTTATTACACATTTCCAAACATGAAATAGTGTGTATTGCATTTGTTTTTGATTGTTTATACTTATCCAAGTCCTTTTTGCCTATTTATTTTTAGCTATACATGTATCCTACATAATGATAGAAAAAGAAACCATAACACATATTTCCTAGAGCATATGAAATAAAATAATAATGCATGTGCTAAAAATAAATATATTGATGCATCACAACCACAACCATAATACAAACACATAAGATCAACATCCAACTATAAAAATGATATATATATATATATATATATATATATATCATTTTTATAGTTGGATGTTGATCTTATGTGTTTGTATTATGGTTGTGGTTGTGGATGCATCAATATATTTATTTTTAGCACATGTATTATTATTTTATTTCATATGCTCTAGGAAATATATATATATATATATATATATATATGATATAAATTACAAAAATATACATCATTCTAACTCTAAGGTTGGGATCTATCCTATCTATCTCTTGGCTTAGACATACTACACATAGATGCCTTGGATATTCCCCTCTAAATAGTATGCTATAAAGAGGTTTGCTAAGATCTCAAACCTATCACATATCCTTATAGGTTGGCCACCTGAGCCTGTACCTATGCCAACTAAGTCATGGTAGCCATAAGCATGGCTCTCTCCTAATCCAAGGCCTACCATGCATGTAATTATCACACTCCAACCTATGATGGTGTCTATCATTCATCCCTACATTCATATACTTATCGCATATCCTCTCCTGATAGTCTAAACCATCTCACCTTCACTGGAGCATATGGTATCACATGATCATCTAGTGTAACAAGGTCATATGGCATCAATGCTTTGTCTAAGATCTCATGGAGTACTCCCCTCACTAGGGATCCCCCTCTAGTATCTTCCTCCATAGTATCTTAAAAATTCAAACTAGATATATATTATATCATAGATGTATCTCAAAATCTATCTATCTATAATCTATCTCAAAAAAAATCTTAAGTAAATTTCAGCCATCTATGATTACTTTTCTGAGTGTCACCTATCACCATCTCCCCATATATGAGACCATTGAGCATGGTCTATCCATTAGCTCATCTTCTAAGTAATTAATTTTTAGAACACCACCCAACTAATTCAAACCTAAGGGTCACCACCCATGCCCATCTAAAGCCTTACATGAGTGATGCATCTATCGACCAACTCTATCTTAGGCTGACTAATGGGTCATTTAGGATGACCACCCTATGTTATTTATCTCATTGTTAGTGTCTTCATCACTGGTATTATTAAGGTGGTCATCATTCCTCCTAATATGGTGTTGGTTGTGGTACCTCTAGCACTCTTACATCCACATCCATCTCCTCTCTATCTACTGGCCATTGTGCTCAACTTGTCCATGGTCTCTCACACTATGGTTTGATCTTTGGTCTAGTAACTAGTGGTCCCAGTCCTCTTCTCCCCCTCAACTCTCTTTCATGTTTATCCTAAAACATGGGAACCACTATTATACCTACTAAGTGAGGGAGTCCCAACTATCTTGGTATGTGTGCCATTAGATGCAGCTCTATCCACTAGGTATAGTGGCCTATAATCTATGCTCATGTTAATGTTTGTGCCATTATCCTCCAACTCAACCATAGTATCACAATGTCCCCATATACCTACCACATAATATCTAATCATGTGAATATCTATATTAATAGCATATGGGGCATGGCTTACACCACTTGATCTTATCACCATCTTTGCACCTGAGGTATTCGATCATCGACCACATAGGGTAACTTAGCTGGTTGATACATTGGGAACCTCTCATATAACTAATAACTCAAAAAAATCACTAGACACATGTTCTTCTACCCTCTATATAACATCCCATACATATCATTCATGAGATGGACCTAGATTATAGAACCTAGATCATATCATGCCCCTACTCTAAAATAGACTGGTGTAAGGCTATTGCATACATCAATACCTTGTCATCCAACTTATGACACAATACCCATGCTATCACAAGTCATATCACTACCTTTTTCATATCCATAATCTAAGTTGTATACATGTCAAAGAAGTTAACTCTCATCCTAAGATATATCTTATCTGAGCCCATCACCCACAAGGCTAAGGCTTGCCTCTATTATTTTATGTTTGGTACCCCATGATCACCAGCGTACCTCCTATCAAAAGTCCAAGAAAAACATGGAAATCCTCTAGGGTGATACCCACCTCAATGGTATCCCCATCCACTACCTATCTAAAAGTGTTAGTAAATCATTCTTAGGCTCCCATGAACATGACTAAAAGATCAGTACTTAATGGTACTTGACACATATCCATAATACCTCCTAGGCCTATTGTGACCAACCTATATTGGTCCTCCACTATCAATCACTCCAAAATGTCTAAGAACCATGTTGCATCCACCAATCACCAAAATCTTAGATGCCCCTACAACTATCAAATAAAAAAATGTGTGTTAGAGCTCCATGTCACTTATAATTAAATATATTCTTTTCAAATATTAATAAAAACAACCTTAATTTGCCTTAATCTATCCATTTTTAACCAATTTGACCTATTTTTTACCTACTTGGCCATTTTAGTACTTAGTCAGGCATTTTGGGCCTTTCTAGTACTATTTTAGCCTATTTCATGCATTTTTGTACTATTCTTACCACTTACTCAAACAATAAGTTGACCAAATTTTCCTCATTTTGACCATGTTGACTTAACAAAATAATTCAACCCTTTCATTTCCCCCCTTTAGTAATAATTTGATAGTGAGGTACTAAGTTGATAGCTTGTAAAATTAACTAAGTCATCCTACACCTACTAATTTGATAGTGTCAAATCCAAATTTTCAGCCTACTAGGTCGATTGGGTTGACCTAGTTGATTTAAACTACTGACTCCTTTCTTGGTTGTAATAAATGCCTTCGATAATTATTACTCCAATTCCTTTCAACCCCTTTCCCTTTTTGGCCTTTTGTACCCTTAACAAATATCTAGGGTTTATTTCAATTTATAGAATTATCCTAATTTACAAATTTCAATAAAACACTTAATTTTAAATAAAATGTTCAAAAGCAAGTTTGAAATTCTTAGTTTCCTACCTATGTTGCACCTACTATAGCCACTAGGCATCTATCTCATCTTATCTTTCATCTTCTCACCATCTTATCTCTATTGCCTTTTGTTTGGTCTCTCCATGCTCTATTTCTCTCTCAAAACAAGTTAAACAAAAGCAAATGACTTCCTTTTCACCCTATTTAAAATTACTTTTCACACTTCTTTACCTTTCAAATATTTACCCTCAAATTCATTTTTTACTCATATCTTTGTTTTTACTCACTTATTTTTTTAACCATAAATTTTTTGGAATCATGACATCATAGATAATATTTTTCACTACTATATTCTTATATTCAAAAAAAATCTCTTTTTCACTCTTTTTTACACTAATCTCTACAGGTTCACCTAATGTTCTTCACATTATATGCCTTCACTTCTCTTACAATCTCCTTCTTTATCTATAGTACTAAGGCAAGTAAAGGTATGTGTTTTTCAATGTTAATTATCATCAATGTTATGTGTTATCATGTTATATTCTTGAAGCACCATCCCATGTTGCACTCGCGTGACACATGATGACCTTCGAGTGGGGCATATGCATACACATAATAATTTCAAAATTTTTCCAACTACTGATGCTCTTTATCTTTTAGGAACCCATTGAGTCTTAATCTCTCTGAGTGTATGCCTTAAGGGGTGCACTGGGAAAGGGGTGGGTAGACCATTGGTACTTTACATGATTATTATCCCTTTTTCCACTTGTTATATACACACTTATCTCCTAAAAACCATAGTCCTAAGCTTGTTATTATATATTACACACTCCTTAATCATTTCCCACCTTTTTTACCCCTTTTCCTAACCTAAACTCCCTTTTGACTATTTATTGTACTATGTTGATTGGGTTAACCCTATACTATTTTGGGTAAAATTCATTTAGGGTCTAGGTCGGCTCTTGGTTGACCTAGCCCATGACCTAGTGAATTTTTTTCCATAACAGTATTAGGTCAATTGGGTCGACCCTATTGGCTAAATTTTTTGGAAGGTATTAGGGTTAAATCCACTTATATATATAAGATCATTTCACGATTTAGAGAAGAGAAGAAGTAAGAGCTATTGTTCATTTTCTTATCCACCATTCTACTTGAGGATCAAACTTAGGGTGTCATACTTTCTTTGGAGATATGGATCTTGTCTTATGGAGAAGTCTTTTGGATGCATTAATAGGTTGTGTAGCCTAGAGCTAATTTATCCTTGTCATCCTTACATGTCATAACAACCTCTTGTGAATAACCTTGTCCAAGGGAGAGATTCAGGCTTGATGGGTTCATATTCAAAGGTAAGTATTCCTCAATTTGTTCCTCCTTTTTAAGATTATATAGATATGCATTTATACTTATCCTCCATGCATTAGGATTCTGTATACATTGATTTAAGTATATGTCTTTTATTCATATTTACTTTTATTATTTATTAACCTCACTTTGTGCTACAATCTTTGGTGAACACTAGATTAGACATTACTTTACTTGTTATTAGTTTAGTGAAATATTAAAACATAGGGCTTAGTTAGGGTTATTTCATGATTATGATTGACTAGAGGCTTTGGAACCCTCCCTATCATTTTTTATTTTGGTAATATATCCCCTAATTGGGTCTAGTGGATCCCCATATTGGTCATGTTCCTGATTATCTAATGTATCCCCAATCGAAAGTGTAAGTATGATATATCTTTTCTATGTTAGGATTGATTTATTTACATGATGTATTTTTGATTGCATACATTTTTCATGTTATATGTTTAATTATAGATTATTTATTTATATTTTATTTATCTCCTTGGGAAAAAATTATAATTTAATGATTTGTTGTGGGTATAAAATCAAGGTTTAAAATCTAATTTCTTTAAGTTTTCAAAATAATTTTGTTTTTGAAATTAAACAATTTTTTGTTTAAAATAACTAAGTACAAAATAAATAAAAAATCCTTCAAAAAAATTGTATTTTAATTTTGGAGTCATAATTTTTTTGAGTTAAGAACATAACTTTTAATTTACATCTCTAATCACTAGGCATCAAACCTACTTAAAAAATCCTCAATATAATCCAAATATATAAGAACTCTTTTGAAATAACATTTTACATTTTGAAAATCAATAATAACATGTTGAGATCAATGATAATGATAACATACCTTTCCAAGACAAAATTTAAGATGATGTTAACCTACTTGAGGAACCACCATCTCATGTTACTGATTACCTCTTAGCAAATAAAAATAAATTTTTTTAATGTATTTTAGATCTAATAGATAATTTCTTACCCAATTTTTATCTTATGAACTTACCTACCCTCATTTATAAAAGTAACATAAGCCTTCCTAAACAAGATCAAAACCCACCTAGCACCACCTTGGGTAAGGATAAGGAATTTATAGAGTCATCCAATGAATATCTTGGAATTATTTACCAATCCTATGTGGGTAACGGAAAAGTAGTTATAGATAACACATCACAAAAAAATCATGTCTTTACCATATCATACCATCTCTAAAGGTTGAGAAAAGAGATATCTAATCTTCAACACAACCTATCAAACAATCCTTCAAATCAAAAAATCAAACAATCCACTAACCAATCAGGGTTATCTAAATCATAATCCTAATTCTCATCAAAATCAAAATCAAAATAATTATAAAAATCAAAATCAAAACCAATCATCATTATCACCACTCAAATACATAATTTCTTTTCACATAAAACCCTTTGATGAACATACTCCAAAACATGAATGTTATATAGAAAGTGAATATTATGAATACCATAAGATTAAAGGGAACTCCAAAAATACATGTATGAGACTTAAATACTATGTCCAGGACTTAATTTATCATGGTGAAATAGGTGTAGAGAATCATGCATCCTTGTCTAATAATCATAAATTAGGGATATATCAAGATACATTTACAAAACATGAGTAAATTCATATTAAACAAACCCAATATTAAAAAAACCAATAATATAAATCAAACCACTCATCCATTTGATTCCATTGTCAATCATATCCAATATATGGATAACCATGTCACTATCATTAATATCAAATCTCAATATTGTACCATCACTATGAGGTGTAAAAAATCACCATTCCAAGTTTTCATTTGCCTACCTTTGAAGGTATATTCAATATCATTAACCAACTTGAAAAAATATTGACCCAAATTTGTATTATGGACCTTAAGACATCCAATTCCTACAAGGACATTTTTTACAAAGCCTCATAAGAGTCTAAAGTTTTGTAAAACATTAATCCATCCAACTTCTAAGAACTTTAAGGATATTTATCCTCTAATAATAAAGTGACTTTTGACCATACAAATATTTACCACATGGGTACATATTAATGTAATTATCTCCAAGCAAAAATTAAAGAGGTGTCTATAGATAATGGACCTGGCTCAAATATTTGTATATTGATTTTGATAAACAAAAATTGGACATTCAAAAATAAAACTAGAACAAAAAAAACCACTATAAAATCCTATGATAATTCATAATGCCAGTCAGTTAGGACTATATGCTACATCTCAATTTCTTCACTAAACTTAATTTTCTCATTAAATTGATATTAATATGGTTAATGATGGTTAATTACTATTGTATCAAAATATTTTCATTTATGTTGATGTATGGATAGACATATAATGATTATGTGAATAATTTATTTTTGGATAGATATACATGATCTTAATATGTATATTGATCATGCTTACTTAGTATTATTGTGCTTTAGTAGTATTTTATTGATTATTCTTGACATAAGCTAATTAATGTTTACAATATTGAGGTTGATGAAGGAGATAGTCATCTCTCTAGATAGATATGTAGGGATAATATCATCAATTAGGGTGAAATAGATGGTCATTATGTTGGGGTGGAGATATTTGACAAGGAACACCACACACACCATGTAGTACAGTTAAATGCATATTATTTACAAGTGCATGGTTATATGTTTACTCTAATCTCACTTGTGTTTGGTTGTTTTATGCTTAATAATGTTGACTAGTTTGATCCATGATTATATGATAATATGGTCATGTTTGTTATTTTTATTATTCTTTATGATTGTGATGTTTGATGCCATTTTGGAATATTATAGTTATAAATATCCTTTTAGATGAATTTACTTATTAATTATTGATTGCATGACTCCTTACTAGCATGTAGATGTAAGCAATCAAAAGAAAAAAAGTTGTTAGAAAATATTATAAATAGCATGGAAATAAATTAAAATTTTTAATTCATTAAACAAGTTGATTTTATAAACATTAGATAGACCTAGACACTAGGGGTATGTGACTATTATGGTGTCTAGGGTGACATGGTTTTTAATACCCAAAAGCAGTTAAATTAGGCATAAAACTTTATATTATTTAATAGATATTATTATTATATGCATTAAAATTATTAAAATAAAAAATATGTTTATTGACATTTAATTTGTCAACCTTAATTTGGGAAAGCTATCATTATGTTTGCTCAGTCGATCCGTGAAAATAGGAAGGAACTAAGGTTGGACTATTAATTTTGAGGAGATAACTTGATAACTACATTGTTTTTTTGGTCGAAATTGGGAGTTATTGGTCACACCAAGAATTTTTGTTATTTATGGTGAGTCATTCTTATGATTTATTAATAAAAAAGGGTTCATCATGAAATTAGGGGTTTTGAGTGGCATGCAGATAGCTATGAAAATGATAAAATATGAGGAGTTTTTAAAATGAATCAAGTTGTGGTCAATAGGAAGAAAGAAAAGAAAAAGAAGGAATTTTTTACGCAGTCAAGGTAGAAAACCTTCTTCAAAAGCATTTAAGAGGTAGGGTTTGTTTTTTTTATTTTACCCTATGTAACTGTGTTGATGTCATTATAGTTATTGGAGAATGTTTGATTGTTTTTAAATCTATTCAATTTGATTATTGTTTCCAAATATGGAACTAGGGATTTGACCTTGTGGAACTAGAAATCTCCCCATAGAATCAAATTACTTATTCTATATAGGAAAAAATGAACATGGTTAAATAGGGTATTAGGAACAAAAATGAAATTTATGATTGTTTATATTGGTTGTGTTGTTTATTCCATTTATACATTGAAATGATTGTGTATTAGATTGAATGGAAACAAATGGGAGTTAACAATTATTACCAAGTTAGTTAGAGAAATGTAAATGAATTTGGGTTTTCAAGTTCATTTGATTTAAATATATGACTGTATGTAATTTAGTTGACTACATATGGTAGTCATATGTTATTTTGTAATAGATGAATATGTGTTTTACTTAGTTATATGGTTCCACAAGTTTTTTCATTTAGTCCATTGAAGTGTTAAAAGGGATATATCTGAGTTCATTATTCTGTAAATTGATAAATGGTTGTGAGAGTGTTTATTGGGAAGGACTAGGTTTGTCTATTTAGATTGTGACTATGAGTTGTTATTAAACCATGAGTTTGGTTATGTATTAGATGACTGAGTTTAATGATATGAAAAATAATTGTGTTTGTTAATTTATGTTAAGGGTATCTAAAAGAGTTATTATTTTGTATTATGAGATACAGTTGTGTTGATTTTATGATAAGCAATAGTGAATAGCTTAGTTGTGTAATATATAATATTACATGTAGTTTTTTCATTTGTATTTGAGCACATGTATATATAATAGTATATTAGGCAATAACATGAGAGATAAGTTGAGATTATCCTAATAAATAAATGGTTATGTATGTGAGAGAATTAGCATAAGACTATATATAATATTAATATAATAATGGTTGAGTGTTATTTAGCTACTTTTGCTAGTTGTATGGGAAAATGATAGGGTCTTGATATTTTTAAATAAATTAATTAATGTTTAAGTTATGTAGGTTAACATAAAGGTTTAAACATGGGGTTCAAATTCATGTTGTAGAACCTAATTCAACATCTACTTAAATTTGATATGGTTGCAAGTGAAATAAATTAATAGGCTGTACGAGTAAAAATTATACAGTGTTGAATAGTTTTTTAGGGAGTTGATGTATCATATATTACACAACAAATTATTCACATTTAAGTTTTTATGTCTTAATGCAGTTTTTTGGGACATTCATAGTTGTGTGGTGTTAATGTAAAATATGTTTTTTTTAATAAAAATATTGAGTTAACATTTTCTTAAGATGGGATCTTAGGATAAAGATTAAATTCTCTCTCTCTCTCTCTCTCTCTCTCTCTCTCTCTCTCTCTCTCTCTCTCTCTCTCTCTCTCTCTCTCTCTCTCTCTCTCTCTGTGTGTGTGTGTGTGTGTGTGTGTGTATATATATATATATATATATATATATATATATATATATGGTCATATTTATGTATAAATAAATATGACCGTATATAAATCCTCACTTCATGAACATTTTTATTTTATGGCCACTCCATTATGTCTCATACCTTTGTCAAATCAACTAAAATTCCATTTGAAGAGATAATGTGCTCCAAATATTACACTTTCCTCTAGAAAAATGCACATTTGGATAACATAAATGGTCATATTTATTTATATATAAATATGACCATTTATATATGGTCATATTTATTTGCATATAAATATGACCATCTATATATGGTCATATTTATTTACATATAAATATGACCATTTATATATGTTCATATTTATTTATATATAAATATGACCATTTATATTATCTAAATATGCATTTTTCTAGAGGAAAGTGTAATATTTCGGGCACATTATCTCTTTAGATGGAATTTTAGTTAATTTGACAAAGGTATGAGACATAATGGAGTGGCCATCAAATAAAAATGTTCATGAAGTGAGAATTTTTATGGGATTAAAAGGTTATTACAGGAATTCTATTCCAAATTTCTCAAAAATAGCTAACCCAAATTACCTCTCTTCACTGAAAGAATAAGAGTTTTATTTGGTCAGATAAGTGGAAAAAATATTTTCATGACCTAAAAAGGTGGCTTAATTTGGCACTTGTGCTAAGAGTTTTTGATCTTAATGGTAAGTTATTAGTAATTACATATGCATCTAGGGATGGTCTTGGAGAATTTTTTATAAAATATGGTTTATTTTTAGTGTATGAGTCTAAGAAGCTTAATCCATATGAGGAAAATTATGCCCCACATGATCTGAAACTTACTACAATATTGCATGCCTTGAAAGTTTGGAGGCATTATCTATTGGGAAATCCATTTAACTCTAGACTAAAAACTTGGGGCTCAAATATATCTTCACTCAACTTAACCTAAATTCTTATTAAATGCAATAGCTAGAGTTCTTATTTGACTATAATTTTGATATTAGTTGCATCAAGGGTAAGGAAAATAGAGTTGTCTATGACCTAAATTGTAGAAGATACATAACAAATTTGGATACTATTAGGAGTACTTTGCATGATTAGGTTATTAAATTATCCCCTAAAGATGAATTATATGAGAATATTAAGAAAGCTTTATCATAGAATGCTCAGAACCCTAAGTTTAAAGGACTCAATTTGGAGAATGATGATCTCTTAAAGTATAATGATAGAATATATGTACTTGATAGAGAGAATTTGAGGAGTATGGTGCTAAAGGAATTGCACAATGCCCCTTATTCATGTCATCTTGGAGTGAATAAGCACATGTCTAAGTTAAGACCCATCTATTTATAGAAGGGAATTAAAAAAGATGTAACATATTTTATGTTTCATTGTTTGGAATGTCAACATGTGAAGGTTAAACATGTGCATCTGGCAGGATTGTTATATCCTCATGATATACCAGAATAGAAGTAATAGGTAATTAGTATGGAATATTTTAAAGGTTTAATATTATCATAGAATTGGTGTGACATGATCTTGGTGGTAGTTGACAAAAAAACCAAGGTATCTCACTTCATATTGAGTAATTCAATAGATGATTCACCTATGATTGCAAAAAGATTTGTGAAAGAGGTGTAGTAATATGGGTTTTTGAAGAAGATCATTTATGATCAAGATCTAAGAATGACATATAGGTTTTTGTTGACTCTAAATTTATCTTTGGGCATATAGTTGAATTTTAGTACTACATATCATCCTAAAATGGATGAACAAACTGAGAGGGTAAACCAAGTTCTAGAAGATATTATTTGAATGTATTTCATGGATCAACAATACAAGTGGTAGGAGTATCTACCACTAGTAGAGTTTATTTATAATAAATATTACCAATCAACTTTAAATATGGATCCATTTTAAGCTTTATATGGAAGGATATGTTGAACACCAATCAGTTGGGATAAGCTTGAAAACATGGTAATCCTTGGTCTTGAAATGATTGTGGATATGGAAGAGCAATGTAAATCAATTAGGCAATGGTTGGTTGAGGCCAATCATAGATTAAAAAAAATATATGTTGATATGAAAAGGACATCAAGGTAGTTTTATGTTTGTGATAAAGTATTTTTATGGGTTAAGCCTTATAATAGCTCAATTAAGTTTGGTAAATCAGTGAAAATTTCACCAAAATATGTGGGATCCTTTCAGGTATTGGAAGTGATAAATCCCATAGCATATAGGCTTGATTTTCCACTAGCTCTACCTCTCTTGCATAATGTTTTCCATGTGTCCTATCTTAAAAAGTATGTAGCTAATCCTTCTCATGTATTGGATTGGAATATTTATATATTCTAGATCTCAAGGTGGTCACAGTACAACTAGTCAAAATAATTGACAATCACAAACTTAATTTGCATAATAGGGAAATGTCATAGTGTAAGGACTAGTAGGATCAATATTCTAAGGATAGTTACACTTCATAATTATATGATGGCATCTATAGGTTTCTTCCACATTAATTTATTTAAAACATTTATTGATTGTACCTAATTTTCTACTATGCATTGTTTAATTTCAAAACTATGGTTTGAAATAAGTGTTACTGAGACGATGACCAATTTTAAGGGAGGGGGGGTGTTGATGTTACTTCCCAACTTTCTCATTAGACTTGATTTGCTCATTGAAATGATATTAATAAGGTTAATAATGGTTAATTACTATTGTATAAAACTATTTTAATTTGTGTTGATGTTTAGATAGACGTATAATGAGTATTGTGTGACTCATTTATATTGGTTAGTTGTACATGAGTTTCATATGTATATTGATCATAATTATTCATTATTATTGTACTTTAGTAGAATTTTCTTGATTATTATTGACACGGGCTAACTACCATTTACATTACTAAGGTGGATACCAGAGATAATCCAATCTTGAGATAGATATGGAAGGGGATCATCATCAGGGAGGGTGTAGTAGATGTCTAAGTTGGGGGTGGATATATTCGACAAGGAACCATACAAACACCACATAGTACATTTAAATGCATGTTTTTATGAGTGATGGTTATATGTTTTCTCTAATATCATTATGTTTGGTTTTTTTGTGCTTAATAATGCTAATTAGTTTGATCCATGATTAGATGTTAATGTGGTCATGTTTGCAATTATTATTATTATTATTTATGATTATGATGTTTGATGTTGTTGTATAATAGTACAATTATAAATGTCTTTTTAGATGACTTTACTATGAATTTTTAACTACATGACTCTTCAATGGCATGTACCTGTAAGAAATCAACAAGAAAAATATCATTATAAAATATTATAAATATCATGGAAATAAATTACAATTTTTAGTTCATTAAATAATTTGGTTTTATAAACATTAGATAAACCTAGACACTAGGGGAATGTAACTATTATGGTGTCTAGGATAACATGGTTTTCGATACCCAAAAGGGGTTAAATTAGGCATGAAACTTTATATTGTTTAATGGTTATCATTAGTATATGCACTCAAATTATTAAAATAATTATGTTTATTGAAATTTACTTTGTCAACCTTAATTTTGGTGAGATATAATTGTGTTTACTTAGTTAATCCATGTGAAGAGGAAGGAATTGTGGTTTGACTATCATTTTTGAGGAGATATCTTGCTAACTATTTTGTTTTTGGGGTCAAAATTGAGAGTTATTCATCATGCTAGGAATTTCTAGTGTTTATGTCGAGTCATTCTAGGGATTTAGTGATAGAGAAAGGTTTCCCATTAAATTAAGGGTTTTGGGTGGCATGAAGACGACTATGAAAATGATAAAATATGCATGGGTTTTCAAAATGAAGTAATTCATGGTCGATAGGAATAAATATAAGAGAAAGAGGGAATTATTTTGTATATTCAAGGAAGAAAACCTTCTTTAGAAGCATTTAAGAGGTAGATTTTGTTATTTATTTTACCCTATGTAACTATGTTGATGTCATTCTAGTTATTGAGGAATATTTGATTAGTTTTATACCAGTTCAATTTGATTATTGGATCCAAAATATGGAACTAGGGATTTGACCTTGTAGGAGGAGAAATATCACCATAAAATTGAATCACTGATTTGATATAGGCAAACACGAACATGGTTAAATAAGGTATTATGAATGGAAATGAAATTTGTGATTGTTTATACTATCTATGTTGTTTATTCCATTTATACATTGAAATGGCTTTGTGTTATTAAATTGTTAATGTGGGTATGTGCTATCTTGAATGGAAATGGATGGGAGTTAACAATTTTTACCAAATTAATTATGGTAATGTAAAATAATTTGGGTTTTCAAGTTCATTTGGTTTAAACATATGACTATATGTAATTTAGTTGATTACATATGGTAGTGATAGGTTATTTTATAATAGATGATTTTGTGTGTTAGTTATATGGCTTTTTGGGTTTGGTCATTTAGTCTATGGTAGTGTTAAAAGGTGTATAACTAAGTTTATTGTTTTGTAAATTGATAAATAGTTGTGAGAGTGTTTATTGGGAAGGATTGGGCTAGTCTATTTAGCTGATGATTATGAGTTGTTATTAAAATGTGGGTTTGGTTATGTATTAGATGACTTAATTTGATGATATGAAAAAATAACCAAGTTTGTTAATTTATGTTAAGGGTATATAACAGAGTTATTATTTTTTATTATGAGATATGATTGTGTTGATTTTATAATAACCAACTTTGAATGACTTAGTTATATTGTATATAGTATTACTTATAGGTTTTTCATTTTTTTTTTGAACACATGTACATATAGTAGTATATTAGGGAAGAACATGAGATATAAGTCAAATTTAACCTAATAAAAAAATGGTTGTGTAGGTGCAGTAATTTGCATAAAACTTTGTATAATATTAATAGAAGAATGGTTGAGTGTTTTTTAGTTGGTTGTGTTAGTTGTATGGTAAAATGACTAGGTCCTAACATTTTTAATGAATTGATTAATGTTTAAGTTATGTAGGTTAATATAAAGGTTTAAACATGGGGGTTGAATTCATGTTGTAGAACCTAATTCAACCTCTACTTAAATTTGATATGGTTGTGAGTGAAATAAATTATTAGGCCATAAGGGTAAAAATAATAAAATGTTGAATATTTTTTTAGGGAGTTAATGTACCATATGGTGCAAAAAATATTATTCACATTAAGATTTGTATGTCTTAATGCATTTCATTGGTAAATTTGGGGTTGTGTAGTGTTAATGTGAATTATGTTTTTGGTTTAATATTGAGTTATTTTTTTATTAAGTTAGGAGCTTAAGATAAATATTAAATTCAATATGTATGTGTGTGTGTGTGTGTGTGTGTGTGGGTGGGTGGGTGGGTGGTTACGAATTATACATAAAGACATAATGATACTCTTTATTAATAATTCAAAAATATGTGTATAATTATATATACATGTATATGTATATGTGTGTGTGTGCGTACACACAAACACACACACACACACACACACACACACACACACACACACACACACACACACACACACACACACACACACACACACACACACACACACACACACACACACACACACACACACACACACACACACACACACACACACACATCTTAAGAATTATGTGCATAAAAGGATATATAAATAAATATGAGCATTTATATATATTATGACATTAGGAACTAAGTTTCCAAGAGCTTTAAAATTAATGTATATATGTATATAAGTGGACATACAAAGTATATAGGTATATGTAGATAATCTAATATGAACATAGATGTTTGTATATAGTGAACAAATACATTCATATGAAAATAAATATGTATTTCATTGATTTATAATGTGTTTAAATCAGTCCTAATTGATTAGAAAATAGATAGTTGATGATTAAAACAAATTAATATTTTGAAATTGGAATTTATTTAATAAACTTGGAATCAAGTGTGAAATTCCTTATTAGTTTACTTTCATTATAATACCTATAAATAGGTTTGTTTTCACATGAATAGGTAAATACTTAATTATCTTGAATATTATTTGGTAATAAATTTACTATTAATAGTGCCTTAATGGATATTGGGTTGTATTAGAACTTAATAAAATATAACAACATGTGTTTATGTTGTTATTATTTAGCCTGATATTAATTCATGTATGTTCCTTTGTATTTGAATATTTTGGTATTAATATGTAAATCTATATGAGAATTTATAGAATCTTGTATATGATTTAATTAGAAAATTTTGGTATTAATGAAACTAAGGAAATAATTATATGAGAAGGATTTCATGCATTTACTTAGAGTCATTAATACATAGAATAAATGAAGTCTGATTGAGTGTGTATGTGTGAATATGATTGATCTATGTGATATTTAAACTATATGAAAACTTTGGCCAAAATAATGTTTATAGTTAAGCATAATCATTTCATTTGTTTGATTTATACACATGTATTCATGATATCATGTTAGAACATAATTCTTTATGGTATGTTGCATGTGATGGTTAACTTATAATACGTGGGTTCTAGTTGACTTCTCGATACCTACACTATTATCATCTACTCAACCATGAAGGGAGGGTTATTCCCTAGTTAGATGATTGTGTGTGGGATCTATGGTTTGTGGTTAGTGTGGAAAATCACTTTGATGATTCTCTCCCTCTTCTCCAATAGTCAATCAATAGGGACTATTATTCATGATTACATTTTGTATATTGATGAGTTTGTGGATACTCATTTATTCTATGGAATAATGTATATATTTACATTCACACTCTATGAAAAAACTTTTTATTATTGTAATATGACTAAATTTTAAAACTCAATAATTAGTTTCTCTTATTGTATAAACTATAATGTAAACTTTCAGCAGTTGGTTTAGATAATATATAGTAGATATATAATTTGAGATGGATTAGGAATGTAATACTAGTTGTTGTTAATTTGATCATTATATAAATGAATATAATAATGTAATAATTTTAGATGCATTTAGTTAAAGATAAAATATATTAACATTAGTTGAGAATAATCTAGTTTAGATTAATGAATTAAAATTTTAAAAAAATCACAATTCGGGTTAAACCCATTAGGGTTCTAACACTATATATATTCCACTTATGGTGGGGATTTTTATCCAATAAATATTAATTCATGTCCTATATCTTGAACTACCACATAAATTGATCCTTAGTCATCTATGGATATATTCTATAAATGCAATTCCATCAATCCTCCACTAGTGTCTCAAGTTTTCCCACTTTGGTATGGAAGTTATAATTCTCGGTGATCCTCAACCTTTTCAACAATTTAAAATATTGGAAGGAGGATACATAAATTTAATTATTTTCCATTTACCAAATATAATTATGAAACTAATTAGGAATTAAAAAATTTATCAAATTACATCCATCTAGATGATCTACTTTCTACATCAACAGACCAACCATCTACATTTAAAATTAATTATCCACATCCAAGTCTACATATCCACCATCGATATTTACCATTTTGGATGTAGGTATGGGATGAAATATCCATATGTCTCATAATAATTATGGTATGCCAAATCTTAGGAAGTAAGCACAAGTAGTTTGATGATTTGGCAAAACATGTTTCGTTAAAGGTATATTCCTTTTTGAAGAATAGACAAAGACTCCAATCCGTATTATCTATATAGTGATGAATTTGCCACATGTTTTCAAGATAACTAATATCCAATACCCAAATCTATTATGTGCAATATTATTAATTATAAGGGAAAGGGTCTTGGTTTTCATGAATAAGGGCTTGGTTTATATGATTACAATAGTGATTATTCTACAACATCTAAGGAGTCATATTCTGATATTAAAACACATTCCATCTAAGTCATTATGAGGATATTGTATCCACAAAAAATTTCATGACACAACCATTTTCACCCTTGAGCTTACATATCTACAAATTATAACATGGGACTAACAAAATCCACCCTCACTTTACCATTTTCAAAATGATGAAGTAATTTATGAATTAATGAGAGTTAGAGATCACATTATAGTAGGGTATCATAAGAAATGTTTTTCAATCAACTTAGACAATTCAAAATACTTTGGGAAACATATAGAATCTAATCATCCACACAATAATAAAATTAGTGTATTTAAGTCCTCTATAGAAATATCAAATGATGAAACTCAAAATTAGTAAGAAATTGGTGAGCAACTTAGTATTCCTCTTCCTTCAAAAAAATTTCAATAAGAGTCCACATTATTGTTTAAATGACTATTGATATAAATATAGGAAAAAATACATAACCTAATTTGGTGAATATTACATATTATCTTGATCCTAAAGAACAATCAACCCTATCTCTCCTTCTCAAATAATTTTTAGATGTGTTTCCCTAGTCTTACACTGATATGTTTAGGTTAGACCCATCACTTTTAATCAAAAATATTGTTGTTCACAAGGATGGTAAACCTATTAAATAAAAATTATGAAAAAATCATCCTAAATTGGTATTACTTGTAAAGGAATAATTACAAAAATAGTTGGAAGTTGACTTCATTAGATCCATAGATTATTTAGAGTGGATCTCCAACATAGTTCCAGTTAGTAAGAAACCAACAAGGATTATAATTTATACATATTTTTAAGACATTCATAAATATTGTCTAAAATATTTTTCCCCTTCTTAATATCGACATGATTTTAAACTCTAAAACAAGTCATGAGATGTTGTCATTAATGGATTGTTTTTTAGGATATAAAATCAAAAGTGCACCCAAATACTAACATAAAACATCACACCTTGGGGCACATTTTATTACCAAGTCATGCCATTTGATCTGAAAAATGTCAGAGCCACATATTAGTGTTCTATGATAGTCATTTTTTATAACATGCTTCATGATATTATTGAATATTATTTTGATGACATCTTGTCCGAATCTAGAACAAGAAAATAACATCCCATAGTGTTATGCATGATTTTCAAACTATTAGGGGAATATAAGGTTCATATAAATCCAAATAAATTTGTGTTTTGGGTTACTTTAGGGAATATTTTGAGTTTTATTTTATCAAAAAGAGGTATATAAATGGATATAATAAATGTCATAACTATAATGAAAATGACTCCACCTATTAATGTCAAATAATTTCATAATTTTCAAGGGAAAATTTAGGCTATCTGCATATTCATAGCTCAACTTGTGGACATATTCCACCCATTCACTTATCTACTTAAAAATAATGTTGATTTTAACTAGAATGAATAATGAAAACAAACATTTACAAATATCAAAAAATATCTATCAAATTTACCAATCTTAATGCCACCTACCATAGGTGAACCCTTCTTGCTATATATTTTAGCTAAACAACATGCTTTAGAGGCATTATTGGCACAACATGATGATCATGAGACAAAAAGAGTAGTGGTCTATTTAATTATAACATTGGCATATTATGAATTAAACTACTTTGCTATTGAAAAAATAACTCTAGTAATTTTTTTCCTTCCCAAAAACTTCATCATTACATGATAAATTATTAAATTAAAATTATTAAAAAATATGATCCACTTAAATACCTCCCTTCAAAATTAGTTCTAATAGGAAGGATGGCC
This sequence comes from Torreya grandis, assembly GCA_037957365.1. Lineage (NCBI taxonomy): Eukaryota > Viridiplantae > Streptophyta > Pinopsida > Cupressales > Taxaceae > Torreya > Torreya grandis. The sequence goes on along the minus strand of JARHVA010000122.1, from coordinate 4,191,962 downwards.
AAGCTTATTATGTTATTAAGTGATTTTTATATTGAGTATGTTAATCAAAATGATATCAAAGGGAAAATTCTTATAGACACATTAACATAAGCACCATTAATAGATATACAACCATTGACCACATACTTTATTGATGAGGTTAATTTATCATTATTTGAATTAGTAGAATGACAACTATATTTTGATGGATCTTTCACCAACCAAGGCTTAGAGACATGCATTTTTCTCATCACTCAACAAGGTGATCTTATTTCTTAAGCATTTTCAATAGTATTTCCTTGAACCAAAAACATATCAAAGTATGAGTCTCTTATTTCTTGTTTAAAATTAGCTATTTAGTGGAGCATCCAACATCTCTTGGTTTATGGGGATTTAAAACTTATTATCAACCAAATCAATGATGTATACCAATCAAACTATGATAATTTCATTCCTTATAAAATAATTTTGGATAATTTGAATCAATATTTCATGTACATATAGTTAGAGCAAGTTTCTCATGTAAATAATTTGAGAAATTGATACAATTTCTACACTTGGTTATCTTTTGACATGCATCCAGATGATAGTCACATTCATTTATTTATTAAGTGGTTAATGTTTCCATCTTATTATGTTCTTGAATCCAAAATGGTCTATGAGATTGTTGGTTCAAATTACCCTTGGTACCAAGACATTGCATAACTTCATGACAATGTTATCCATAAAAATTTGTCCCACAACCATAAAAAATCATTAATCCAACATGTTTCCTAATTCCTAATCTTTAGCAATAAATTATATTGTATAGGTTACAATGTAACTTTGTTATAATGTATAAACTCTAATGAGGTGGACTTAGTTATTTAATAATTTCATGATGCTATCTATGGTGCACACATGAGTGGAACAGTTATTTCCAAGAAGCTTCTTAGAATTATATATTATTAGACTACAATAGAAACTGATTCCTTTAAATACATCAAAAAGTGTGTCCCATGTGGTCCTTTTCCATATGGGGGTTGACCTCACTAGAAAAATTAATCCCAATTATTCTGACATATACAAGAACATAATTACCACTAATAAATAATTCACCAAATGGGTGGAGGCCATTCCTCTTACCTATGTAATAGGAAAATATATCTTTAAGTTTATCCTAAACCATATCATTTACTATTAAGATCATTTCTAATAATAATAAGTATATCAAAAATAAATATGTAAAATACTTTTACCAAAACCATCACATTAATCATAAATAGTCCACATTATACTATCCTCAAGGAAATGGCCATGTAGAGGCATACAATAAAAATATTCTCAATGTCCTCAAATGTGTTGTCAATGATGTTGGCCATGATTATAATTTAAGGCTTTATTATAATCTATGGGATTACCCTACAAGAATTCAAACACCCATAAGGGCAACCACGTATTCCATTGTCTATGGTATTGAGTCTATATTACTAGTTGAAATCAATTTTCCTTAATTGCACATTTCCTTGCAAAAATTAGTTGATGATGAAGAATACCACACATCCCAAATAAATGATATTAACCTATTAGATGAGAAATAATTATGCACCCTCAATCACTTATAATCCTATCAAAATCACATCTATCGTAGTTATTAAAAAAATTCAAATACAAGAATTTTTAAGTTAGATATTTTGTTCTAAATGAAAATCATGGAATACAAATGCCTATTGTGAAAAAAAGGATAAATTTGAACCTAATTGGTTAGGTCCTTATGTTGTCATTACCAAGTATGGATCTAGTGCTTATAAAATATATGTTGATAAAATGAATGAATTTATGATCCAATGAAAATCATTCATATCAAGTGCTTCCATGCTCAAATTTATCTAGTGCTACTATATATAAAAAGAAATAGAAAAAGAAAATAATTTGCTTAAAAGTGAAAACCATTCAAATGGGGTTTTGGGTAAGTACCATGATGAAAACCATTTTATGGTGGCATATGTAAACCATTTTATATAAAAACCTTACTTAGGGGCATATCCAAAATCCATACCCTCCCATACTCCACATATCTTATTGTATATATCCACTTTTCATTTTGTCCTTTTTATCTATGCCTTGTTGGTCTAGGGTTTGATCTTGGTTATCACATGCATAAAACATTGACCCATGGTTTAAAAATATTTTGTATATACATGACTTATATGTTTAATATTTATATCACCACTCATATATCCATAGTAAAATATCCCTTCCTTTCCATTCCAAATTATAGAGTTAGTTTTCCTTCATGTATATAGTTTAGTTATATATCCCCCAAAAACATAAAAATACAAAAAAAATTAATAACCCAAAAATAATTTATCCTTAAGACTAATAGACTTGTACTACCTTATTCATATAATACTTCACAAGGTTATCATTATAAAAAAATATCATATCCCAAAGGGATTACAATCTAATTGATCCGAAAATGGTAGTTTATGTACACACACACTCTCTAAAAATCTAGTTTCTAGATATTTTAATAACTACAATTTTCCATATTTTTACATGAAAATTAGATTAAACAATTTAAATTAGTATTTAAAAACTAAAATTAAAATCAAGTACCAAGTAATAGAGGAAATCCAAAAAATTACTTGATAATGGAGTTCACCCAAAATAGGGCTACATCTCTAGGTCCACTCAAAGGTTAAACCAATCAATTAAAATGATGCAAAAATACCATTTATTACATCAAATTTGAAATAAAGAGATATCAATTTTGAAAAAAAGTGTTTTATGTCCTCTAGGAATTTTGGATTTGGATTTGAATCTTTCATACTATCTCTTGCTTGTCTCTCCCAAATGAGGGGCTACACAAGTTTACTATAATGTCTCTTGGAGGGCTGTGTAATGGCTATTGGCATGTAATTTCTACTCTAACAAGATAGACATAAAAACATGTTTTTTTTCCCAATAAGGGGATTAAATTTCCTAATAATTTAATTATAAGGTTTATGCCACAAGATCTTTGAATTTAATGTGTTACTCTTGTAGTATCATGCATATAAACTTTACTTTCTTCTCTTGTTATTGTTTAAAATGGCTTAAAGGTTACAAGTTTTCTTCTATATCTTTAATTAAAATATTGAGACTTTTATAGTGTTTTCAAGGTCCTTGCTTTATGGTTTAAATCCTAATCCCTTTTTCATAAGGTTATGTATTAAAATCCTCTTTTAAAATGCCTCATATCTTTTATTTTTAACAATAAATCCCAAAATTAAGGGATAAATACAAAGTATTGAATTTGGTTTGATAAATATAGCATAGCTTGTTATTGGGGCTTAAAAATAGGACAAGTGGGGTTAGGGGTTCAACATCCACTCCAACTCCCACACATTAGCTCATGAACATGATTTTATAGTGCTTTGGATAATGTTTTATCCCACTTTGGTGGGGATTACAATCTAAAGTTTTTTAAGAGATAAACATCATCCCTTGTAACATGGTCATGATACCATGTATTACATGGAACTTGTTGTCCCCCAAAAATATCACTCATTTTTGGGACAAAATTTGAACCATTTTGGTCCTATAGACCAAAATTGTCTCTTCCCTTTTTAAAATTTGTCTTGGGCATTCAAATTCCTCATTTTTCAAGCTTCTCAAAAATCTACGGACTCTGCAGGCTTAAATATACGGACTCTACATGATTAAATCTATGGACTCTATAGGATTAAATCTATGGACTCTGTAGGCTTAAATCTATGGACTCTATAGGTTTGAATCTATGGACTCAGCAGGAAGAGGAAATCTATGGACTTTGCAGGTCAAGTTCAATGGACTTTATAGGTTCAAATCTATGGACTCTTTTAAGGTTAGAGAACACTACGGACTTGGTTTCATTTCTATAGACTCTATAGGATTGGTTCATGTACCTTGGTTCAAACGAAAATCTCCATTGGCAAGCATCAGTAGTAGGTTCAATGCATTTGGTTCAATGGTTGGTTTAACGTCAAATGGTTCGTCAGTCAGTTCAAGGCTTTATTTGAACCATTGAACTAAAACTTGGTTCAACAGTTAGTTCATCGTCTTTTAGTTCAATGGTTAGTTCATCACTTTGCTTCATTAAATTGAATCATCAGCTTGAACCATTTTGGTTCAATCGATTGGTTCAATGAAGAGGTTCAACCGATTGGTTCAAATCTTGGTTCAACTGATTGGATCAACGAAGAGGTTCAACGGTTGGTTCAAACAAAGGTTTCGTCGGCTTGAACCATTTTGGTTCAATGAAGTGGTTTAACATTTGGTTCAACCAAGCAGTTCAATAAAATGGTTTAACAAATGTTTCAAAGCCTTGGTTCAATGAATTGGTTTAAAGACTGGTTTAACGAAGTGTTTCAATGCTCAGTTCATCCGATTGAACCAAAACTTTGTTCAATATTTGGTTCAACCAAGCGGTTCATCGGCTTAGTTCAATGGAATGGTTCAATGGTTGGTTCAATCAAAGGGATCATCGACTTAGTTCAAGGAAGCCTCTCGAAGGATAAGTGCCCTTGTGGAGGGCACTTGATCGATAAAAACACCCTTTGAAAGGGTCATTTTCAAAGAAGGCTGCAAAGTTAAATTCCTTCAAAATTTTTGTTTAAGGTAGACAGTTATAATTATTTTAAACTTTTGTCCAAAGGAATACCTTTGGACAAAAAGTTTGAAAGAATTCAAGAAGTATTTGCGGGCAGAAAAAACTTGAAGGATAATAACCAAGGCAAATGGAAATTCCACGGACTTTTTGTTCGCGAGAAATTTATGTGGACTTTTTGTCCACAAGAATTTGTCTACGAAGAAAGCCCGAGGAAAGCCTGTGAAGACTATAAAGAAAAAGGCCACTGAAGGACCCCAAAGGGTAGGTGCCCTTGTGAGGGACTCTCAGCTACCAACTTGAAGGATACTTCCATGAAGCCAAAGGGTCACCTTCCCTTCGGGAAGATGTAAAACAAAAAGCCCGAAGGCCATTCAAAGACCGCCCAAAGGGCAGATATCTTGCAGGGAGCTCTTCTCAACCCAAAATAGGTCATTTCTTAAGGCCTAAAAGGGCAAGTTCAATCTGAGAAAGCGCCAAATAGAAAAGCTAAAAGAAAACAAAGAGATGACATGCCTGAAGACGTCAAATTCAAGACAACAAAATAGATGTTGATCTTTTGAACCTATAGACCAGAATGCATTCACAGACATCAAGGCCAAGACTAGTAGAAAGCAAGGAAAGAACAAAATAGCAAACTGAATCTAGGACCTGATTCAATTAACTAGAAAATGGGGAATGATGAAGGTAAGATCAAATCACTAGGTGGACATTGGAAGTTGCAAACTTTCAATAAGTGTGACTTGTTTCCCTGCATTGATAAAATCAAATGGGTAAAACACCCCTAAGTTCCAACATGTCTTTTTAATAGATTCCAACACAACATGATGTGTTACTGTTCTTGAGTCCTTCTAGAAGAAGCTATATAAGGGACTCTCTTGTTATTGTAAAATATCTCTTTTTTGACAATTAGAATGAAACTCTACCCAAATTGAAAGGCACTTCTGAGACTTTGAGCTCAGTTTGTTGATCATATTTTTGTTACTGGAATAAGAAAGCAAGTGAATTTTTAGACTTTGTGCTGTGATATCTTTGTTGTTGAGGAAATTGTTCTTATGTATTTTTCTTTGATTTATTTTCTATTCATTTAATTCAATAAGAAAGATTAGTGAAATTAGTCAGAAAGGTGTCCTAAAGAGTCAACTATGGAGAGACTTTGTGCCCCCATAATTGCCTTTCAGTGTGTTTTATTTTCATTTTTGTGTAAAGGACTTTGGGAAGACTTTGTGCCCTCATTATCCTTCGTATCTTACTTTTGATCGATTTAGGTGGAAACTTTGTGCTACATCTCGATTTGCTGGTTATTACATCTTTTGCTACACTTTGTTGTTACTACTTAGAGTATTCTTGTGGTTTGTTGAATAGTACTTCTGAAAGAAGAGGAGTGCTTTCTATCATTTTCCTTGAGTTTCTCCTGTGATCTGCATACATCATCTCTAAAGAAAGAGAGATGGATGGTTTGTCCTAATGTTGAGTATTATTTTTTGTTTTTATATATATATATATATAGGGAACGTCCCCTTGATGAGAGGAGAGATCAGTCCCCTTTTGATGTGGTAAATCTACACATTTGGATGACTAATCTTCCTACTTTGGTTAATCAGACCTATTTTGTTTATTAGTACACTGATCAACAAAATATTCAACCAACATTTGTTGGTGACTCTACTGGGGATATATCCATTTATAATCTATTCATTCACCTCCACACTAACTGGGAAAGAATGCACAATTTAAAGCCTCAAGCTTTAACTAAAGCAAGGTCAATTCTTTTTCATTTTTGTTTCACAATCTGGCAGATTCAAGGTATACATGAAGCCAAAGGACCAAAGGTATCATTGACCCTATATTCAAGTTGGTACAACAAAGTGATTTTGATCTATTTCCTTCACCATCTCATCTCCAATGAACCAAGAGTTTTCCTCCTACTAAAGTTAGATCTCCATTGCCAGATGAAGTATCTACTTCTACTGTTGATAAACCTTTGCCAATAGTTACCCCTCTAAGATTTGTTATCCCTCCTTTTCATAATCCTACAATGGAAGTTAAAGGCCTTTGAGGTAATGCTTTTGGTCCTCTCAATATTACTCCACCTCTACATGAGCTTCCACGTAGTTTAAGGAAGAACTTCCCCAAGTTCTATGGTGATGGGAAAGTTCATCTTCATGAGCAATTACAACTTTTAGCATAGCTTGTGGAGTAATCAGAGTAAAATTTGAAGATGTAGTAGTTAGGCTTTTTGTAGAGACATTACAAGGTGCTGTTGCAGATTGGTTTTATCATCTACAGGCTCAGTTTGTGACTGATTGGAATAATCTCAAAGCTAAGTTTGAAGCTAAATTCAAACCTACAAAAGATGTACATACACTTCTAGCTCAACTTACACAGATGAAGAAAGAGCCTCATAAACCTATGAGAGATTTCATATCCAAATTTGAAAAACTAAGAAATAGAATCCCTGTAATTACTAGACCTATAGATGAGAATCTCAAATGCTTTTTCATTAATTCTCAGCTACCTGATGTAAGTTTTCTCTTGAGATGTGGTGGTCAAATAGATCTTACTGTAGCTCAACTTTTAGCCACTACGGTAGAAGATGATCTCATCTTAGTAGGAAAGATAAGAAGAGATCCAAATAGAAATAGAGCTTCATCATCTTCTGAATATGCATCTATAGGCACCATAGATCCAATGGTGCAAAAATTAGCAAATGATTTGCTTGCTCTCAAAAAGCAAATGGCTCAAGGAATGTCTTTTGCTCCTTCATACAAAAGGACATTCCCAAATAAGTCATATCATAGCAATGCTACCAAGAATCAAGGGCAACAAAATCGCCTTCCTCCTCCACAAGGCAAACTTGCCCTGGAAGCTCTTCCAACCAATTTAGTAATGGGATATCTTGAAGCAGAATCAGAATTCTCTTTCTAGCCTAAATTGAATCAAGAAAATGATGTTGATCTCCTTGAAGACAATCAAGAAGAATCAATTGGTGACTCCCATATTGGTTTCCTAAAAAACTAGGATGAACCCAAAATCAAAGGAGAAGCTTTTTATGGATCATATGCAGTGTTTACCAGGTCCAAAAACCAATCATTCCAACAAGCTAATAAAGATAAGATAGAAGAGCAACCACAGTCAGCAGTCACGATTGCTAAGCGTGGAACCATTCTACCTTTTTAGTCAAAGGACCTAATAATCACCCAAAAGGCAAATACATCAATCTCACCTTCCCCTTCTAATTCAAATTTGCAAACCAGCCCACTCTCATCCCTCCTAAAACTCAAAAAGTTAAAGTAACTTTCTCTGTACCTAGCTCGATTCAGCCATTTGACATAATCGATCATGTCAAAAAGACAAAAATACAAATGTCTGAGTTCAAATATCTACAGTCTAATCCTGATCAATTAAATAAGCTGGTCTAATATATCAAAAACCAAAATGTCCCTACAAGACAAAAGGCTAAAAAGGTAAATCTTGATTCTTCAAAGAACACACCTATTCCAAATAATCTGGTCATTACTCCTCCAGCTACTCCTAGAAAAATATAACCTTTCTATGTTTCCCTATTAATTAATGGCCACAAGCTAAGTAACTATATTATAGACTCATTCACATCTGATAATGTCATGTCGACTAAAATAGCTAAGTCTCTTGGTCTCATATTTACCAAGACATTTGAGATATGTTTCTCCATGGAGAACAAATAAGTACCATTGCTAGGGAAAATCAAATATGCCCAATTTGCATTTACAGCCTTTCTAGACAAGAGAATCAAGATGACTGTCTTGGTGGCTGATGTCCCAGCATCCTATGGCATTTTGCTTGGATGAAATTTTTGAAAAGACATGGGAGGAGAACTAAGCATGGATCTGTCTGAGGCAAGGATCCCTATTCAAGGCATAATGAAGAGGTTACTCCCTAAAAAGGAAGCAAAATATGTGGTCACCCAGACATTATCCCTTGAAGTTCAAATCCTTTTTGAATCTATAGGTATGTCTAACTATTTTTTGTCTACAGATGAAATGCATGAAACAACTGAAAAGGTCAACTTAGAAATCAGTTCAACAAGAACAACAAAAAAACTAATAGGCTGTAGTACAGACCAAGAAGGATCCTCTATCTCTGATGAAGAAAAGTCTAAAGAAAAATTAGTATCAGATGAGATATGGACTTTGGAATTTGATGGTGGATGTTCCTCTACCTATTTAAGAGTTGGGATTGTTTTGATATCTCATCAAGGAGATATGTTCCCTTCATCTTACATATTACAGTTTAGCAATACAGCTGAATATGAATCTCTATTGCTGGCATGAAGGCTGCTCAAGAAAAAGGCATCAAGTTTCTTCATGCCAAAGGGGATGCTAAATTAGTAGTTTATCAAGTGAGAAACCTATACCAAACTAAGAATGAAATATTATGCCACTATTATAACTTGGTTTGGGACCAAATTGAAAGCTTTGATGCTTTCAACATTTCTGCCATACCCAGAGAGTCTAATGACAGAGCTGATGCACTTGCTATTTCAAGAACTCTCTTAGTTCCTCATTCAGATTTCAAAGAAGACAGGTATACCATTGAGCTGGTTTATAGGCCAAGTGTTCCCAAAAATGCTGATCATTGGCAAGTATTCAATGATTATCATCAAATCATTGCCTTTCTAGAATGAAAAGATAATTTTGAACAACTATGTTTTGAAGGTAGTGAATCTCAGAAGAATGAATCTATGTCTGAATCTAACTCAGATATAAATGAAGAATTCTTAAAATTGAAAGAAAATAAAATTCCCAAAGGCCTGGTTTCTCTTGAAAATCTATTTGACAAACATGATAGATTCATTAAACAACAGAAAATAGACTCGAGTTTCTCTCAGGGATTCGATCAAGTGAATCTGACTATTGAAGAAAATCCCAAGATGATCAATATTGGTAAGTGATGCACCCTTGAAGAAAGATTCAATTTCATCTCTTTAATCTTTCAATACATTGATGTATTTGCATATTATTATGAAGACTTGAAGTCTCTCAAACCAGATGAAATCCGCCATGAGATTCCTCTCAAGGCCGACTCAATGCCATACAAGCAAAAATCTAGACAATATAATCTAAAAATATCAGGTACTATTCTATCTAAGATTAAAAAAAATGTTAAATTCTAGAATCATCTTCCCAATCCATCATTCCACATGGATTGTAAACATAGTTCCTATAAGGAAGAAGAATGGAAAAATTTGCATTTGTGTATATTTCAAAAAATTGAATCAAGCATCTTTGAAGGATAATTATCCTTTGCCAATTATGGATCAAGTGCTTCAAACAGTGATAGATTCAGAGATGTTATCAATGTTGGATGGCTTCTCAGGATATAATCAAGTTGAATTTGGTGAAGCAGACCAACACAATACTACATTCACCACACCTTGGGGTACATTTGCATATAGAAGATTGCCTTTTGGTTTAATAAATGCTGGTGTTACCTTTCAGAGAGCTATGGATTTGGCTTTCAAAGATGAGATTGGTAAATTCATAGTGGTATACCTTGATGACTTGACTATCTTTTCAAAGCATTGATTTGATCATGTACGCCATTTACAACAAGTGTTGGAGCACTGCTACCAAAATGGTATTTCCTTGAATCCTAAAAATTCTATTTTTGGAGTAATAGAGGGGAAACTCCTTAGACACATTGTGTCTAAAGAAGGCATAAAGATTGACTCAAACAGAGTCAAGTCTATTCAAGAACTTAATTTGCCTACAAGTAAGAATGTTGTTCATTCTTTCTTCAAAAAGGTGAATTTCTTATGGAGATTCATCCCTAAATTTGATGAGAAAACTAGAAACATTGTGAACATGATGAAAGGGAAGACCATCTTCAGCTAGACTAAAGAAGGCAAATCAACATTTCAAGATATCAAGACTGCCATTACTCACACCCCTACATTGGTTTGTCCAGATTACAACAAAGATTTCATCATATACAGCTATGCGTCTGAAGACACTCTTTCAACAATTCTTGTTCAATAAGATAAGGAAGGTATGGAATCTCCTATCTCTTTCATGAGTTGCCCTCTCAAAACCCATGAGATGAAATATTCAAATATAGAGAAGCATGCTTATGCCTTGGTGAAATCAATCAAACATTTCTATTTCCATATTCTGAATTCACATACTACTACCCTAATACCTGACACTACAGTCAAGTCTATATTAACTCAACAAGAGTTTGGCACAAAAAGAGGTAATTGGATTGCAAAAATCCAAGAGTTTGATCTAGACATCAAGCTGACAAAGCTGGTCAGGGGTAAAGGTCTATACCAATTAATTGCTGACAATAAGCTAGAAGAGACACAACATGAAGAAACTGAAGTGGAAGAGACACCAATAGTCCTTTTTGTCTCCACTACCAATGAGTGGTATTTAGGTATCACTCATTTCCTTACTTATGGTGAATGTCCTACTCATTTATCTTACAAAGAAAGGAGGAATATCAAGTTGAAAGCTACCAATTTTGTCCTTTGGGACAATGGCCTGTACAAGAGAAACATAAATGGAGTATTTCTTCACTGTGTAGACAAAGAGAAATAAAGCCAACTTTTCAAATCTTTCCACAATCTAGCTTGTGGAGGACATTTTTTTGCTCTTATGATTGCTCACAAGATTTTTTGACCCAGGTATTACTGGCCAACTCTTTTCCAAGATGCACATAAGCGGGTGAGAAAATGTGAACTCTGTTAGACATTTGTTGGAAGACCCAAATTAGTTGCTATGCCTCTCAAGCCAGTGATCATAGAAGAACCTTTCCAGTAATGGGGACTTGATTTTATTGGGACTATAAACCCATCTTCAAGTGCTAGACATGATTATGTCCTTACAACAACTGAGTATTTCACCAAGTGGGTAAAAGCAATCCCAACTAAGCATGCTACTTCAAAAGTTGTATGCAACTTCCTCAAAGAGAATATCATTTCTAGGTTTGGAGTTCCCATCAAAATTGTTACTGATAATGCAACTTGTTTCACCTCTGAGGAGATTACGCAATTATATTTCCATTATGGAATTACACTCTCTCACTCTTCTGATTATTTTCCACAAGGGAATGGACAAGTTGAATCCAAAAATAAGAATCTGGTAACTATTATCAAGAAGCTAGTAGATGACAATCAAAGAACATGGCATAAAGCATTGGTTGATGCTCTATGGGAAAATAGAATCACACTAAAGAGGGCAATTGGTATGTCTTCTTTTCAACTTCTTTATGGTATCAATGCTGAGATACCAATCACCTTAGAATTGCCAACCTTGAAATTAGCAAAGGTAATTGAAGATCAAACATATGAAAGTTCTCTTGACAAAAGAATCATGTGCCTGGCTGAGTTGGAGGAATAGAGAACCATGGTGGTGGATAGAATTGCTGCTCATCAAAGTCTGGTAAAGAAACTCTTTGACTAGAAGGCCAAAAATCATGATTTCTAGATTGGGGATCAAGTCTTGCTATGGGACAAAAGGAGAAAACCAGAGGGGATGCATGGAAAGTTTGACTCCCTTTAGAGAGGCCCATTTATAATTCATCATCACATTGGTGAAAATAGATTTCTATTGAAATATCAAGATGGCACACTCTTTTTTCTGCCCCACAATCAGTAGCATCTAAAAAATTTCAACTCTTAAAGTGTCAGATAATTCCATCTAAATATATGTACATTTGTATAGATTTTAATTCTATTTTGTTTTATTTGTTTCTATTTTTGATTCCTTTCATTTTTGGGTAGCATGACTCCATAACCCAATGGTACACATGAAGACACTAGAGATTTTGGATTCTACTACTTTCAATTCTTTTTGCAATTGATAGAAGTTCCCCAACTGGAGCCAGCTGTTATCCCCCAAAAATATCACTCATTTTTGGGACAATATTTGAACCATTTTGGTGCTATAGACCAAAAATTGTCTCTTCCCTTTTTAAAATTTGTCCTGGGCATTCAAATTCCTCATTTTTCAAGCTTCTAAAAAATCTACAGACTCTACAGGCTTAAATCTATGGACTCTACAGGCTTAAATCTATGGACTCTGCAAGCTTGAATCTATGGACCCAACATGAAGAGGAAATCTATGGACTTTATAGGTCAAGTTCAATGGACTTTATAGGTTAAAATCTATGGACTCTTTTAAGGTTAGAGAACACTACGGACTTGGTTTCATTTCTACGGACTCTACAAGATTGGTTCATGTACCTTGGTTCAAACAAAAATCTCCATTGGCAAGCATCAGCAACAGGTTCAATGCATTTAGTTTAATGGTTGGTTCAACGTCAAATGGTTCATCAGTTAGTTCAAGGCTTTGTTTGAACCATTGAACCAAAACTTGGTTCAATTTTTGGTTCATCATCTTTTAGTTCAATGGTTAGTTCATCATTTTGGTTCATTCAATTGAATCATCAGCTTGAACCATCAGCTTGAACCATTTTGGTTCAACATTTGGTTCAACCGATTGGTTCAAAGCTTGGTTCAACCGATTGGTTTAATGAAGAGGTTCAATGGTTGGCTCAAACAAAGGGTTCATTAGCTTGAACCATTTTGGTTCAACGAAGTGGTTCAATGTTTGGTTCAACTAAGTGGTTCAATCAAATGGTTCAACAGATGGTTCAAAGCCTTGTTTCAATGAATTGGTTCAAAGACTGGTTCAACGAAGTGTTTCAATGCTCAGTTCATCTGATTGAACCAAAACTTGGTTCAATGTTTGGTTTAACCAAGTGGTTCATTGGCTTGGTTCAATGGAATGGTTCAACATTTGGTTCAATTAAAGGGATCATTGACTTAGTTCAAGGAAGCCTCCCGAAGGACAAGTGCCCTTGCGGAGGGCACTTGATCGATAAAAAAACCCTTTGGAAGGGTCATTTTTTAAGAAGGCCACAAAGGTAAATTCCTTCAAAATTTTTGTTTAAGGCAGATAGTTATAATTCTTTCATACTTTTGTTCAAAGGAATTCCTTTGGACAAAAAGTCTGAAATAATTCAAGAAGTGGTCATGGGTGGAAAAAACTTGAAGGATAATAAACAAGGCAAATGGAAATTCTATGGGCTTTTTGTCCATGGGAAATTTATGCAGACTTTTTGTCTACAAGAATTTGTCTGCAGAGAAAGCCCAAGGAAATCTTGCAAAGACCATAAAGAAAAAGGCTTCCGAAAGACCTCAAAGGGTAGGTGCCCTTACAGGGGACTCTCAGCTATCAACTTGAAGGATACTTCCCTGAAGCCAAAGTGTCAACTTCCCTTCGAGAAGATGTAAAACAAAAATCTTGAAGGCCATTCAAATACTGCCCAAAGGGCAGATATCTTATGGGGAGCTCTTCTTGACCCAAAATAGGTCATTTCTTAAGGCCTAAAAGGGCAAGTTCAATTTAGGAAAGCACCAAATAGAAAAGCTAAAAGAAGACAAAGGGATGATGTGCTTGAAGACATCAAATTGAAGACAACAAAATAGTCATTGATCCTTTGAACCTACAGACCAAAATGCATTCACAGACTTCAAGGCCAAGACTAGCAGAAAGCAAGGAAAGAACAAAAAATCAAACTAAATTCAGGACCCAATTCAATTAACCAAAAAAGGAGGAACGATGAAGGTAAGATCAAATCACTAGGTGGACATTGAAAGTTGTAAACTTTCAATAAGCATGACTTGTTTCCCTACATTGATAAAATCAAATGGGTAAAACACCCCTAAGTTCCAGCCTATCTTCTTAATAGATTCCAATGCAAAATGATGTGTTACTATTCACAAGTCCTTCTTGAAGAAGCTATATAAGGGACTCTCTTGTTATTGTAAAATATCTCTTTTTTGACAACCAAAATGAAACTCTGCCCAAATTGAAAGGTACTTCTGAGACTTTGAGCTCAGTTTGTTGATCATATTTTGTTACTGGAATAAGAAAGCAAGTGACTTTTCAGACTTTGTGTTATGATATCTTTGTTGTTGAGGAAACTATTCTTATGTCTTTTTCCTTGATTTATTTTCTATTCCTTTAATTCAACAAGCAAGATTAGTGAAATTAGTCAGAAAGGTGTCCTGAAGAGTCAAATATGGAGAGACTTTGGGCCCCTGTAATTGCGTTTTAGTGTGTTTTCTTTTCATTTTTGTGTAAAGGACTTTGGGAAGACTTTGTGCCCTCATTGTCCTTCGTATCTTACTTTTAAGTGATTCAGGTGGAAACTTTGTGCTGCATCTCAATTTATTGGTTACATCTTTTGCTACACTTTGTTGTTTCTACTTAGAGTATTCTTTTGGTTAGCTGAATAGTACTTCTGAAAGAAGAGGAGTGCTTTCTATCATTTTCCTTGAGTTTCTCCTGTGATTTGCATACATCATCTCTGAAAAAGAGAGATGGATGGTTTGTCCTACCCTTGAGTATTATTTTCTATATATATATATATATGTATGTATGTATGTATATGTATATGTATATAGGGAACCTCCCCTTGATGAGAGGAGAGATCAGTCCTCTTCTGATGTGGTAAATCTACACATTTGGATGACTAATCTTCCTACTTTAGCTGATCAGACCTATTTTTTTATCAGTACGCTCATCGACAAAATATTCAACCAATAAAACTTACCTTGGAATATTTACCACTTAGTATAGATTTTTGAATGTAATGTTTAAGGCTATGATTGGTCCATGTGTCAGGCCATATAGATATATTCAGTCGATGATGTCAACACTATGTTATTTTTTTCCTATTTTTTACCACCTTAAATAGGGCATAACTTTCACATATGATGTTCATTTGACCCCATTCAAATTACATTGTAAATATATCTATGAGATATTATATGTGAAAATATTGTTTATAATATTTGAGACCATATAATTTTGCCACTATTGGAGATCCTTATGGATCACCAATAGACATAACAAAGAGGTAATTATTTTATTTGTTTGTATAGTTGTTTTACTTGGTCCATATAAATTTTTTTTACATCTGATTGTATAGTTATTTACTAGCTTTACTTATTTTAAATGTTCATGGTTTTATCATTTGTTTAGAATAGTTGTTCATTTGATTTATCTTGTTTTCATTATTAATTTGAGTTAAATTTACTTTGTGCATTATAATGATGATATTATGAGCTTCCATATCATATTACATTATGTATTACACTTGTGAATATCTCAATCCTTATGCATATTAAAAAATATAAATCATGGTCTTCCATACCATTGGTGCATATTATCATATGAAAAATAAAAAATATGGTTTCTAAATTCATGTTGGACATTATGTTGGAACTCCATGCAAAGTCTACAAAAAAAAACTAATCCTCTGATCCACATCATTAATTCATCTCCAAACATACATCACATCTCTAACACACACCAACCCATTCAAATAATAAATATATAATTTAACCATACATCCCATAATCACCTCTATCTACCAATAATAAATCAAAACCATGTTATCCAATCATGTGATTAATAATCATTTATCCATGTGATCGATTAACTTCTTGGGTTATGCTTGTGCATCAATTAGTTAAATTAAACCATCCACCCAATCCAAGATTGAAACTTTTCAATGGTAAATATCATTTCAATGTCCACCCTCTTTCATATATCATTACTTGAGACACATTAAATCATGCATCTTATCTTAGGATGTATCATTCCTAATCTAATCATTGTATGTATCTTTACTTGGAGAAAATCATTCCATCATGTTAGATATTATAGTCCATGTTATTAATAACCAACCAGGTAGGTCATCACATCATGAAGATAATCAACGTGTTCTTTATACCTCCCACAACACTAGTAAATACACTTATGCCAAATATTCCTTTATTTATTTGTACAAATTTTCATAACATTCACAATGATATCATGGCTTCATTACAAAAATAAAATGATAATAATGTTACTTTATGCAATAACTTATAATTAAGTAAAGTTCCTACATTTTCAAATGACTTGAATCTCAAATATACTAATATTATTCATCTCATATCTATGATGAATTTATCAGAGACCTCCAAAGACAAGTTTCAATTCTCAAATTGCAAATGTTCTCATGTAATTCTATTATTAATAATAATGTTGTCTAAAATCAACCTCTCACATGACATGTCCTTGAATATACTTATCAAGCCAAATTTTTCATGCTAATGTTACCTCTATTTGATGGCTAAGGAGACACTTATAATCATTTGATATGTTATTTACATGCCTTTGGTAATTGGGCTAAATATGGATGCCGATTGCTAAAATCTCTTTATATAAGTCTAACACAAGAAGCTTGGATTGGTTCTGTAGTCTTCCAAATGGCTCCTTACCAACTTTTAGGTAGTTAGAGGACATATTTATATTACATATCCATAGATATTATGTTCCAAAATTTACATAGGAACATTTACAAGGCTTAAATTAACATGATGGTGAGTTTATTTGAGATTATGCAATATGGCTTAATGATGTCCTACATTATTTGACATATCAATCCTAGAATTCATAAATTCAATTATATTTAGTAAGGGTATAATTTATACACTCAAATAAAATGTATGGTATAATAACAATTTATTTTTTGACATCGTATATCTACACATACATAAGTATGCATGTGAACTAGTTCACAACAATACAAATTTCAATACATCTACTCTACAAATTAAAATTTTGTCAAAGATGCCTACTTTTGGTTGAATATTTTGTTGATCAGTGTACTGATAAACAAAATAGGTCTGATTAGTCAAAGTAGGAAGATTGGTCCATCAAATGTGTAGGTTTACCACATCAAAAGGGGACTAATCTCTCCTCTCATCAAGGGGAGGTTTCCTATATATATATATAGAAAATAATACTCAAGGGTAGGACAAACCATCCATCTCTCTTTATTCAGAGATGATGCATGTAAATCAAAGGAAAAACTCAAGGGAAATGATAGAAAGCACTCCTCTTCTTTCATAAGTACTATTCAACAAACCACAAGAATACTCCTAGTAGTAAATGCAAAATGTAACCAAGGACATAGTAACCAACAAATTGAGATGTAGAACAAATTCTCCACCTAAATTTCCCAAGAGTGAGATATGAAGGACAATGCGGACACAAAGTCATCCCAAGGTCCTTTACACAAAAATAAAAAGAAAGCACACTAAAGGCAATTATGGGGGCACAAAGTCTCTCCACAGTTGACTTTAGGACACCTTCTTGACAACTTTCACTAATTTTTCTTGTTGAATTAAAGGAACAGAAAATATATTAAGGAAAAAGACATAAGAATAGTTTCCCAAAAAACAAAGATATCACGACATAAAGTTTGAAAAGTCACTTGATTTCTTATTCCAATGACAAAATATGATCAACAATCTAAGATCAAAGTCTCAGTAATGCCTTCCAATTTGGGTAGAGTTTCATTTCTGATTGTCAAAAAGAGATATATGTTTACAATAAAAGAGAGTCCCTTATATAGCCTCTTCAAGAAGGACTCGAGAAAAATAACACATCATGTTGCATTGTATTTTGTTAAGAGGGCAGGCTAGAATTTAGGGGAATTTACCCATTTACTTTTCTCAATGCAGAGAAACAAGTCATGCTATTAAAAGTTTGCATATTTAAATGTCCACCAGGTGATCTAATCCTTCTTCATCATTCCTCATTTTTTGGTTAATTGAATTGGGTCCTTGATTTAATTTGATGATCTGTTCCTTAGTTGCTTCCTACTAATCTTGGCCTTAATTTGATTGCATTTGAGTTTGTAGATTTAAACTTACAAGGATCAATGGCTATTTCATCATCACAACTTTGACATCTGTGGGCACGTCACTTTCCTCGACAATTCTTTCAATTTTGTCATTTGAGCTTTCCTAGAGGAGACCTACCTTTTGAGCCTTAAGAAATGATCTGCTTTAGGTCAAGAATAGCCCCCTGCAAGGGTATCTGCCCTTCAGGTGGTCTTCAGATGGCCTTCAGGCTTCTTTATTCTGATAGGTCGCTAAGTCCTTTGTTTTGCATCCTCTCAAAGGGAAGGTGACCCTTTGGATTTGGGGGAGTGTCCTTTAAGTTGGTAATCAAGAGTCCCCCGCAAGGGCACCTGCCCTTTAGGGTCCTTCAGCTACCTTTTCTTTGGAGTCCTTCAAAAAATTTCCTGTGGACATTTCCTATGGACAAAAAGTCTACGGACATTTTCCCACAGACAAAAAGTCTGCGAAATTATTCTGATCACTTTGCCTTTTATCTTTGGAAATTCCTTCAGGATTTCGTCCCATAGTTTCTTTCCCAAATTCCTTCAAACTTTTTGTTTGAAGGAATTCCTTCAGACAAAAGTCTAAAATAATTGTTCCTTAGTCTTTTTTGATTTCCTTAAACAAAAATTTGAAAGAATTTACCTTTGCAGCTTCCTTGAAAATGACCCTTCTGAAGGGTGCTTTTGTCGACCAAGTGCCCTCTGCAAGGGCACTTGTCCTTTGAGAGGCTCTCTTGAACTTTTGCATTGAACCACTTCTTTTGAACCAAGCTAATGAACCAATCTTTGAACCAAGCTTATGAACCAACTAAATGAACCAAGCCGATGAACCAAGCTTATGAACCAATTGAATGAACCAAGTCGATGAACCAACCATTGAAACAACTTTGGTTCAATGGTTCAATGGTTCATTCCCTTTGATTTGGCTAAGTCTTTTTTATCCTCGTTGAACCAAACGTGTTGAACCTTGAACCCGAGTGGTTCAATGGTTCAAGCCTCAAAAACTTGTTCTTTTGATTGAACTTGCTTGTAGAATCCTTTGAACTTGGAAGCGGTTAAACTCTTACTACTGATGTTGAACCTTTTAACCTATTGAGCCTGTTGAACCAAAATGGTTCAAGGTTCAACAGTTTAATCCTTGCTTAGAAGCTTGTCGATGAACTCTTTTGGTTAAACCTAGTCATTGAACCAACTTTGAGATTGCCTAAGTGTTGAAAGCTTGCTTCTTTCTTGCAAAGTCTATAGAAATCAACCTATGAAGCCCTTTGAACTTGGCCTGTAGAGTCTGTAGATTTTCTTTTCCTACAGAGTCCATAGATTCAAGCCTACAGAGTCTATAGATTTAATCCTGTAGAGTTCGTAGATTTTTGAGAAGCTTGAAAAATGAGGAATTTGAATGCCCAGGACAAATTTTGAAAAGGGAATAGACAATTTTGGTTTGTAGGAGAAAAATAGTTCAAATGTTGTCCCAAAAATGAGTGATATTTTTGGGGGACAATAGTTGGCTCCAATTGGGGAACTTCTATCAATTGTAAAAAGAATTGAAGGGAGTAGAATCTAGAATCTCCAGTGTCTTCATGTGTACCATTGGGCTATAGATTCATGCTACCCAAAAATAAAAGGCATAAAAAATGGAAACAAACAAAAAAAATAGAATTAAAAACTATACAAATATACATATATATAGATGCAATAATTTGATACTTCAAGAGTTGAAGTGTTTCAGATGTTGCTTCCTAACAGACAGTGAAAGTAGTGTGCCATCTTAGTAAACCAGCATGAAACCATTTTACCCCCAAAAACGGTGATGGGTGAATGGAGCTCTCCACTAGGAAACTAATTTTTTGTATCTTCCTCTTGGCCTTTTCTTCTTCTTGCTCCATGGCAAGATGTGGTCTTCAAACTGAAAACCATAACTCTTTTCTCTCCCTACGAAGAGTTCCTTTTGCTGACTTTGGAATATAGCAGTATGGTCCACCACCATAGCTTGTTGTTTTGTTGGTCCAATCCAGCACATGCTTTGATTGTCAGCATTAGACCCTTGACAAACCATCATCTCAACACCTCCTTTGGTATGAAGGAGTTTGATCTCTTCATCTTGAACAATCTTCAATGTAAGCAACAGAGATCTGTATCTAGCTATGGAATAAATGCTGCCATCAGATTCTAAGATCCAAGCATCATCAGAAGCTGATCTTCTATTAGATTTCTCTTCATGGGAGATGGAAGATCCTTCTTGATTTGTACTGCACCCTACTAATTCTTCTAATGCCTTATTTAGATGAAATCCTAGATTTCTAGGTATGGGACTTTTATCAACTGAGAGATGAGCATCCTATGTGGTCAAGAAGTAATTACCCCAACCTAAAGGCTCAAACAGAATTTGAGCTGTAGGGGCTGACATTTAGGTAACCATGATTTTTACCTCAGATAGGTCCAAACTTAGTTCTCCACCAATGATTAATTGTTCAAGATTGGCTTGTAGGGATTCAAACTTAGTCATCTAAATTTTGGATTTATTGACATGATCAATCATGGCAAATGACTGAGATGGACTTGGAAGAGAGGATGGGAGTTCATCCTTTTGGTTTTTGGGAGGGGGAGAACTAATCTGTGAATTTGAAGTAGAAAGTGCAGAGATGTTTGATGTACTTACTTCTTTGGCAATCACTGGGTCCTTTGACTAAAAAGGAAGAGGGTTCTCTGCTCAGCAATTGAAATTTCTGGTTAGGGTCACTCTTTTGTCTTCTCTTTGTCAGCCTGCTGGGCTGACTGATTCTGGGACTTGGTGAATACTGCGTATGATCCTTTGACTACTTCACCTTCACTTCTGGGTTCATTCTAGAAATTTAGGAAACCAATGTGGGAGTCACCAACTAATTCTTCTAGATCTTCCCTGAAGAGATCAACTCCATTTTCTTGCTCAAACTTAGATTGGAAGTAGGAAACATGCTTTGTTTCTAGATATCCAACTATTGTGTTGATTGGAGGTGCTTCAAGGGTAAGGTTCCTATGTGGGGGAGGAAGATGATTTTGTTGCCCTTGACTTCTAGCAGCATTGCCATGATATGCCTAATTAGGGAATGTCATTTTTGGTATATCTTTATATAGAGGAGCAAAAGACATACCTTGTTCCATTTGTCTTTTCAAGACTAGTAGTTCATTTTCTAGATTTTGTACCATTGGGTCAATGGTGACTGTGGCTAAGTATTCAAAAGATGAAGAGGGTTTGCCCATATTTTGGTCTCTCCTTATCTTTCCTACCAAGATAAGGTCATCTTCTACCTCAGTGGCCAAAATTTGAGCTACATCAAGGTCTATGTGGCCAGCTCATCTCAGCAAAAAACTCACTTCAGGTAGTTGTGAGTTGATGAAGAAGCATTTGAGGTTCTGAGGTGTCGACTGGGAAACCATGGGAATCCTATGCCTCATCTTGTCGAACTTGGAAATAAAATCCCTCATAGGCTCATGAGGCTCTTTCTTCATCTGAGTGAGCTGGGCTAGCAAGGCATGTGCATCTTTTGTGGGTTTGAACCTTGCTTCGAACTTGGCTTTGAGTGTATCCTAGTCAGTCACTAATCTAGCTTGTAGATGGTAAAACTAGTCTGCAGTAGCACCTTGTAGTGTCTCCACAAAAATCTTGACTACCATGTCTTCAAATTCCACCCATATAACACCATAGGCTATGCTGAAGGCTGCAATGTGTTCATCAGGGTGAACTATCCCATCACCAAAAAATTTGGGGAAATTCTTTCTTGAACTACGTGGGAGTTCATGTAGAGGTTGAGTCAAGTTGAGTGGGCCAAAAGAGTTACCCTAGGGGCCTTGAAATACCATGATTTAATTAATAAAAATAGAGATAACCAATCTAGATGGAGTGGCTAGATTACAGAACAAAAATGGAAAAGGACTGGCTCAGCTTCAACTTGAGGCTTGAGGCTTCAAACTATGCACTCTTTCTCAGTAGCTCTAGTTTTACAGACCAGATAAAATAATAGAGGTGGAGGTAAATGGTAAGGCTATAATGAATAATAGGTAAGACATGAAATGGAGTCGCTAGAGTCTGTAATGGATAAGGGTTATAATGATAATGGGCTATATCCCCAACAGAGTCACCAAAAATTGTTGGTTGAATATTTTGTCGATCAGCGTACTGATAAAAAAAATAGGTTTGATTAGCCAAAGTAGGAAGATTGGTCATCCAAACATGTAGGTTTACCACATCAAAAGGGGACTAATCTCTCCTCTCATCAAGGGGAGGTTCCATATATATGTATTATTTTTTGTTTATATATATATATATATATATATATATATATATATATATATATATATATAAACAAAAAATAATACTCAAGGGTAAGACAAACCATACATCTCTCTTTCTTTAGAGATGATGCATGCAAATCAAAGGAAAAAGTCAAGGGATATGATAGAAATCACTCCTCTTCTTTTATAAGTACTATTCAGTAAACCACAAGAATACTCCTGGTAGTAAATGCAAAATGTAACCAAGGACGTAGTAACCAACAAATTGAGATGTAGCACAAAGTCTCCACATGAATTTCCCAAGAGTGAGATACGAAGGACAATGAGGGAAAAAAGTCATCCCAAGGTCCTTTACATAGAAATAAAAAGAAAACACACTAAAGGCAATTATGGGGGCACAAAGTCTCTCCATAGTTGACTTTAGGACACCTTCCTAATAGCTTTCACTAATTTTGCTTGTTGAATTAAAGGAACAGAAAATATATTAAGGAAAAAGACATAAGAATAGTTTCCCCAAAAATAAAGATATCATAGAATAAATTCTAAAAAGTCACTTGCTTTCTTATTCTAATGACAAAATATGATCAACAATCTGAGCTCAAAGTCTCAGTAATGCCTTCCAATTTGGGTAGAGTTTCTTTTCTGATTGTCAAAAAGAGATATATGTTTACAATAAAAGACAGTCCCTCATATAGCCTCTTCAAGAAGGACTCAATAAAAATAACACATCATGTTGCATTAAATTTTGTTAAGAGGGTAGGCTAGGATTTAGGGGCATTTACCCATTTGCTTTTCTCAATGCAGAGAAACAAGTCACTATTTAAAGTTTGCATCTTTCAATGTCCACCTGGCGATCTGATCCTTCTTCATCATTCCTCTTTTTCTAGTTAATTGAATTAGGTCCTTGATTCAATTTGATGATCTATTCCTTAGTCACTTCCTATTGATCTTGGCCTTACTTTGATTGCATTCAGGTCTATAGATTTAAAATTACAAGGATAAACGGCTATTTCATCATCGCAACTTTGACATTCACGAGCACGTCACTTTCCTTGATAATTCCTTTAGTTTTGTCATTTGAGCTTTCCTAGAGGGGACTTGCCTTTTAAGCCTTTAGAAATGATCCACTTTGGGTTGGGAAGAGCCCCCCACAAGTGTATCTACCCTTCAGGCGGTCTTCAGATGGCCTTTGGGCTTCTTTATTCGAGTGGGTCGCTAAGTCCTTTGTTTTGCATCCTCTTGAAGGGAGGTGACCCTTAGGCTTTGGGGGAGTTTCCTTTAAGTTGGTAGCCGAGAGTCCCCCACAAAGGCACCTACCCTTCAAGGTCCTTCAAAACTTTTCCCGTGGACATTTCCTATGAACAAAAAGTCCGCAGAGATTTTCTCATGGATAAAATTTCCATAGAATTGTTTCGATCACTTTGCCTTTTGTCTTTGGAAATTCCTTCAGGATTTCCTCCCGTAGTTTCTTTCTCAAATTTATTTAGAATTTTTATCTGAAGGAATTCCTTTGGACAAAATTTTGAAATAATTGTGCCTTAGTCTTTTTCGACTGCCTTAAACAAAAATTTGAAAGAATTTACCTTTGTGGCTTCCTTGAAAATGACCCTTCTGAAGGGTGATTTTGTCGACCAAGTGCCCTCCATAAGGGCACGTGTCCTTTGAGAGGCTCTCTTGAACTTTTGCATTGAACCACTCCTTTTGAACCAAGCTGATGAACCAAGCTTTGAACCAACTGAATGAACCAAGCCGATGAACGAAGGCATTGAACCAACCATTGAACCAACTAAATTGAACCAACTTTGGTTCAATAGTTCAATGGTTCATTCCCTTTAATTTGGCTAAGTCCTTTTGATCCTCATTGAACCAAATGTGTTGAACCTATTGAACCTTGAACCCAAGTGGTTTAATGGTTCAATGGTTCAAGCCTTGAAAACTTGTTCTTTTGATTGAACCTACTTGTATAAGCCTTTGAACTTGGAAGCGGTTGAACTCTTGCTGCTAATGTTGAACCTTTGTACCTATTAAGCCTATTGAACCAAAATGGTTCAAGGTTCAATGGTTCAATCTTTGCTTAGAAGCTTGCCAATGAACTCTTTTGATTGAACCTGGTCATTAAACCAACTTTGAGATCACCTAAGTGTTGAAAGCTTGCTTCTTTTTTATAGAGTCCATAGAAATCAACCTGTGAAGCCCATTGAACTTGGCCTGCAGAGTCTGTAGATTTTCTTTTCCTATAGAGTCCATAGATTCAAGCCTGTAGAGTCCATAGATTTAAGCCTACAGAGTCCGTAGATTTTTGAGAAGCTTGAAAAATGAGGAATTTGAATGCCCAAGACAATTTTTGAAAAGGGAAGAGACAATTTTGGTCTGTAGGAGCAAAATAGTTCAAATGTTGTCCCAAAAATGAGTGATATTTTTGGGGGACAACACCTACAATGAAGGAAAATATCCAAAATAAGATCATCACTATATGGAAACATCATATAAACATATTATGTATTAAATACATATTCAACTACATCAAGATACACCTTCAGTAGTTTTGCTAATGTTATTAGATAAGAAACTCATTACATTACCTAACTACTAGACATCACTTAATGACACATTATACATAAATAAGGTAAACCATTTTATGATTATCATAGAATCATAGGAGATAATACACAAAATTTTACTAAATTACAAAAAAAAATTAAAATTACCAACATGAGGGTATTATTGGCATAACACAAAAAAACAATTCTTGTTACTATATAAATTCAACAAGTGTCGTTTACAATTTTAACAAGTAGCAAGAATCCTTATCAAAATGATTTTAAAATCATAATATTCATGCATGGAGATTATTTTAGGCATAATAATATTGACTCTACATAAAATGAAAATCATTGTAATGTAATAAGATTATTATAAAATGGATATATTATTGAATACTTACAGCATAGGTAGCATTAGAAATACTCCTTAGGATACGTCATATTACCAACTATTTGTGGTCCTAAAGTTGTCCTTACAAAGTTTTTTGTCATTCCTCATTCATATTGACAACCTTTTACATTTTTAAATTTGTGGTTATACCAAATTTGGACCATAATATATCCTAATCAATAAGGTATTAATTTTTCCAATGAGGGATACTTACTTTGCATACCATACAATGGTGATAATGATCAACTAGTAGATGGAGATGAAGAGCCTACTATGTACCTATATTAATCTTAAAGCTTTAATCATGATGAAGATTATTTATTCAGTCAACCCTAGTCATTAAATTATTTCAAACATTTCAAATTCAAATATCCAAAAACTCAAAAAAATCAAATAATCAAGAAAACACAAAAAGAAAAAATACAAAAACTATTTAGCATACACATGTTAACTAGCTTTTGCATGTATGTTTTTTAATTTATGTTAGTAGCATATCATTTTTTTTCTATACACGTGTTTCATGAGTACTTAAGTGTGATATATGCATACACTAGATACATGATACATGAGCATATAAATGTTAGACCTTTCATCCACCCATATGATGAACTATGTTGGGGGAATATCCTTCCTTGATAAAGATTGATATAGGTTACATTTTCTTATAGTAAATTTGCATTATCATGTTGATATTATATAGTAATAATTACACATGTATATATTCATGCTTACATCTTACATAGTGTGTTAGATATGCTATGCTATAGGAAATTTTTCTAACACATGTATGTAGGATCTAGTGTGGTATGATTATGTTGGTTTCTTAAATTTCATTTATTCATCTTATCACATGGATTACATGAGTGTAATTCATTTTTGCTACCTCATTTTGACTATGGAACATTTGAACATGTTCCTTGTTCATTGTCCAAAATTCCACCAAGTTTTGTTTCTTTGGTGTGCAAACATTTTAAGATGTACTCCCCTCAAGTGTGAGACTTTTTAACATGGCCCTTATTTTTGGTATCATTAGACCCCTTTTGTGACATTGAGTGTTATTTTGTGTGTGATTTATTATTTATTAAGCTTGTGCTTGTTACTCTTAGACTTTGCCATGATATATATCATGCATCTTAGGGCTTGTTGTGATTATATCTTATGAGTTTCATTGATATATCTACTTATACATGATACCACTATATGATTGATTTATACATGATTGATATAGATATGACAAGGCTATCTTATCATATTGAGATAAGGTGACTATTAGGTTGCATTCACCTCACCTTAAAATGGGGGGCATATTAATGGGGGAATTTAATAGATACATGATTCCACACATATAGAGTTATAAAATTTGGTATAAATTTATACATTTTATATGATTCAAATATACACTTGGGACACAATATTATGCATTTAACACTAATTTTCACAAATTTGGGATAGATTTTTTCAAATTTGAGACATATTAAATAAATTTTATATAGTCGAGGCTAAATTTTGACATACACTTTATATTGAGACATATTATAGGTGTATATGCCATGAAAATACTCCAAATCACATATTCATATTCATATTATAAATCACTTACAACAGATTTGATGTGGGGAATGAGTAGAGTTTATTTCTTCTCTCATTACACGTTGATTCACCAACCTTTCCAAGATGCATCGATTGATATTTTACCTATCTATAATAGTTAGATCCCTTGAGTAGTGTGGTAGAGACTCAAAACCGTCAATGGCCTTGGTACTAATCCCATTGTTATGTTGAGATGGTCACACCATTTAACCTTGGTTAGATTGGCTAGATTATTTATATAGTTGAGTTGTGTGATTGATATTTAGTTTTCTTAATGGCCTTGGCATAACTCACCCTTTGAATAGATTGAGACCATTAAATTCCATTCTTTACATATCTAAGGTTCAATTGTGAACCTTTCTCTCCAATGATTCAATAAGTAAGCATCATATCCAAAGCAAAGTACTAAGGGGAAACATGGTTTCATTGACACATAGGTGTATTCTTTCCTTTTCTCTATTTACTTTCAAGAATTTCAATTATTTAAACATTTGATTATATAAACTAATTACATTAAAGCATGCTCTTAGTTGCAGATAATGCACAAATAAAAAAATTAAATACACCTCAAGTAAAAGTCAAGGTGTGTTTTACGCACCAAGTTACACATTTATTTCCTTTAACCTAGTTATTTCATCCTTATGAATTATAATATTAAAAGGAATGAATATTTAGATAGTAAAATTTGATTTTATATGACATAATAGTCTTTTACACTTTATAAATACTGTTATGCCCCTAACCTATCACATGCATGAAGATAGTATTAGCTGACTTGTGGCTTATTTATCCCTCTTTAATGTTATATTACATTTATCTATGCTTTCTTTTGATTAGTAGGTCGGCCTATGGAGTAACCATGGCCTAGATAGCCTATATATAAGAGGTAGTGGGTAATTATTTATCATCATTTGTGAATTCTATTCTTATTGAAGCTTGTGGAGGTTGCCTCCTCGAAGTGGCTTGTCTATTATCATATATTCAGATATATTACAGTCATATTTGGATCTATTTATGATATTCTACTTTATTGTTGAAGTAATTTCATTACAAGTGGTATCAGAGCTATGATTTGGGAAATCTTGTGGACGAAACACTAATTTTTTAAATTTTGTGATATATAAAAAAATGTTGCAAATTTCTCTAAAAGTTTTTTTTAGAGGTTCTAAATAATCAAATTAAGCTTCCATTAAAATTTTAGATCATTTGGATCTGTTTTACAAAAGTTATCGCTATTTTATGGTTTTTCATGAAATTGTTCTATAGTGCACAATTCAAAGATTATTTTTGAGTTATTTACATTTTTGGAAAGCTTAGAAAAATTTGGCTATGGTATGTTCTTTGTATATTATGATTTTAGGTTGACATAATTCCAAAATCACTTGGTCAAAGTTGGATCAAAAGTGTCAATAAGGGTCGACATCATTAAACCCTTTTATGGCAGGTCCACAAACTTAGGGCTGAGGAAAGGGTGTTGAAACTCCAAGTAAAAATCCTCAAAAGGAAGAGATGAAGTCAGAATGGGGATGTACTAGACCCTTTGTACCAGGGTTTTTTGACATAGATCACAAAGTAAGCTAACTTGACTATAGTGTGCAAGGCATTCAGAGTGAGGTGCAAGGCATACAATCTAATATGCAATCCATACAAGATAGTTTGGGAGATATCATGATGGATTTGAAAATCAATTAGTCAAATCATCAAGCTAACTCTATTTCACAACCCCACTAGGGTGGTTCTCCTAACCAGTCTACTTCAAATCTAACTCCATGACCACAAAAGAACCTATTACCAAAGGTGGATATGCACAAATTTGATGGAAAAGATCCCCTCAATTGGATCAACCAAATGTAGAATTTTTTTGACCTACATCAGATTCTAGGTGGATAGAAGATTACCATGGCATCCTTGTATCTTGAACCTGATCATTTCATTTGGTATCGATGGTTGTGTGCTCAAAAGAAAAAGATGACTCTCAGTGTCACCTAGTTAGTTTTTACAGAGGAGCTACAATTACACTATGGCAATAGTGTGACAGAGAATTACTTCAGCTAACTGACAAAATTGTGACAAATGGGCTCCATCAAGGATTATATTCATCATTTTCATAACCTATCCTTACATGTGGAGACAATTTCTGAAGCAAACTTGAATGAACTATTTTTGTGTGGACTCAAGGACCACATTCAACATGAGGTACACATGTTTAATCCACTTAAGATTTTTAATTCTATTATCATGGAACGTAGAGCTAAGGAAAAATTCATAGCCAATAAGAAGCAACCATTCACTCACTTTAAAGATCATAGCATATTGTCACCAACATTTCCTCCACCTACTAGATTGAACCCTCAACAAATTGAAGAGAAGTGTCCAAAAGGATTATGTTTTGGTTGTGACAGCAAGTGGAGTAAAGGACATAGATGTGCTAAGAAGAAGTTATTCTACATTGAGAGACCAAATGAAGATGAAGAAGCAAATGATGCCTCCAATGATGATGAGGAATATATAGAGGAGGTACCTGAAGATTCCCAACCTACAATCTCTTGTCATGCACTTGCAATTATTATCACTCCACAAAATATTAAGGTGGTGGTTTTCCTCAAGAAATAGAAGGTGACAGTGTTGATTGATTCAGGGAGCACACATAACTTTATAAACCATAAGTTGGCCACTCGATTAAACTGTTTCATCTACCCAGCACCAAAATTTTAGGTCATGATTGTAGATGGTGGCACAATTAATTGTTCAAGAAAATGCCATAGTATTAAGCTTACTATGGGTGGGTACAATCTTGACTCTCTTATGTTTGTTATTCCTATGGGTAACACATACATTGTTTTGGGATTCTAATGGATCACAACCTTACGTGCCATTGAGATTAACTTCCAATAACAATTCATGCGCTTTCATTTTGAAGGCAAGAAAATTGAACTACGTGGATTACATGAAAAATATCTACAATTGATTAGTTCACATCAAATGACCAAGATTCTAAAAAGGTGGCATAGGGAATTATTGCATGATTATGCTCCATAAAAGTTCAACCCACATAGGCATCTACACATCCTGATCTACAGATAATTCTTGAGGACCACTCATCTATTTTTGGGGCCATGCCAAAAGGACTACCACCAAAAATAGAACATGATCATGCCATTCAACTAATTCTAGGTAGTCAACCACCAAATATCAGACCATATAGATATCCATATGCACAAAAGAGTGAAATTGAAAAGATGGTCCATGAGATCTTGGAGGCATGTATCATCAAGCATAGCCAAAGTGCATATTCATCACCAGTGATCATGGTGTGGAAGAAGGATGACACATGGAGGATGTGCCCAGATTATAGGGAACTCAACAAGTACACCATCAAAGATAAGTTTCCTATTCTAGTAATTGATGATTTGCTTGATGAGTTGCATGGTGCTAATTATTTCATAAAATTGGATCTTCGCTCGAGGTACCATAAAATTAGAATCAAAGATGAAGATGTTCATAAAACTACTTTTAGAACACATGAGGGCCATTATGAATTTTTGGTAATGACCTTTGGTCTTACAAATGCACCATCTACTTTTTAGAGCTTGATGAACACTATTTTTAGGCCTTTTTTAAGGAAGTTTGTGCTAGTTTTCTTTGATGACATATTGATTTATAGTCAGACATGGGAAGCACATCTGCAACATGTGAAACAGGTTTTGATAGTTTTGGAGAAGCACCAACTTTATGTGAAGCCATCTAAATGTGTTTTTGGAGTACAGGAGGTAGAGTACCTAGGTCACATTGTTTCCCATGAAGGTGTCAAAGTTGATCCCCCGAAGATCAAAGCGATAATGGAATGGCCCATGCCAAAAACTCTCAAAAATGTTCGAGGGCTCCTTGGACTAATAGGTTACTATAGAAGATTTGTGAAAGGTTTTGGCAGCATAGCAGCTCCATTCACTGCATTGCTAAAGAAGGATGCTTTCCATTGAAATGATGATGCCACCAAAGCATTTGAGAAACTAAAAGTAACTATGTGCACCACTCTAGTTTTGGCTACTCCAGACTTCTCATAGATATTCACTATTGAATGTGATGCTTCTGGGTCTGGATTGGGGGCAGTACTAATGCAGGAAGGAAGACCCATTGCATTTGAAAGTCATCAATTCAAAGGTAAGAATCTACAAAAACCTATCTATGAGAAATAAATGATGGCTATTCTTCATGCAGTTAAACAATGGAGGCCTTATCTGATGGGTAGACACTTTAAGGTGAAAACAAATCATGATAGTCTAAAATACTTTTTGGAGAAAAGATTATCATCTAAGGAACAAAAAAATGGGTAACCAAAATGTTGGGTTATGATTTTGAAATCATCTACAAGAAGGGTAAAGATAATGTAGTAACAGATGCACTATCCAAATGGGATGCATCCACAAAATCATTACTTTGTGTAATATCCATGTTGCAAGTAGATTGGATGGATGAAGTTAGGTTAGAATGGGAGCAAGACAAGTATACACAGGTTCTGATTCAGAATCTCCAGCAAGAGTTGCATGCATCTCCAATTGGGGGACACTCAGGGTTCTTGAAAACTTATAATAGAATTAAGAAAGAATTATTTTGGGAAGGACTCAAGGGATATGTACAAAAGTTTGTGGAAGAATGCTTAATATGCCAATAGAATAAAGGTGAAATAGTTAAGACCCTAGGTCTATTACAACCATTAGCAATTCCTAGTCAAAGGTGGGAGGAGGTTTCTATGGATTTCATCATTGGGTTGCCTTGTTCTGAAGGTAAGAATGTTATCTTGGTCATTGTGGATAAGCTTACAAAATATGCCCATTTTTTTGCTCACACCCATTTTCATCAAGTACAGTAGTAGCTATTTTTATGAAAGTAGTTCTCAAATTACATGGAACCCCAAAAATAATTGTAAGTGATCGTGATCCTATTTTCACTAGTAATTTCTAGACTAAACTATTTTCTTGTTTGGGTACTCAGCTAGCTCATAGCTCATCTTACCACCCGCAATTTGATGGACAAAATGAAGTGGTTAACAAATGTTTAAAGGGGTAGGTCCATTGTTTTGTATTAGATAAACAAGAACATTGGCTTAAATGGCTACCACTTGCAAAATGGTGGTATAACACATCTTTCCATACCTCTTCTAAAATGTCTCCATTTCTAGCACTATATGGTTACCATCCACCTTCCATCACTTCTTCATTAAAGGTGCACACCAAGGTTTGAGATGTGGAAGAGCACATTCAACATAAACAAGAGTTTTTGGCTAGTTTGAGAGAGAATTTGGCCTTGGCACAAAATAGGATTAAGCAACAAGCAGATCAACACCGTAGTGAGCAAAATTTTGAGGTGGGTGATTGGGTATTTATTCATTTGCAACCTTAAATGCAGTTGTCCTCGAAGTAATAGAAAAAGGACAACAAACTTGCTCCTAAGTATTATGGCCCTTATCAAGTTCTACAAAAAATTATAAATGTGGCTTACAAGCTTGAGTTGCCTCATTCATCTCACATACACCTAATATTTCATGTTTCCTATTTGAAGAAGGTCATTAGATAGAAAGTTTTAGCCCAGACAGAGCTCCCAAAACTAGATGAAAAAGGATGAGTCATTTAGGAACCAGAGAAGATCCTCCAAACACGTACTAAGAGGTTGAGAACTAGAGAGATTAGGGAATATTTGATCAAGTGGAAAAACTAGAGTAGTGAAGATGCAACTTGGGAAGGTGAAGATTTTTTGCAACAACATCTAGAGTTGTTCAACATTGAGGACAACATTGGTTTGAAGGGGAAGGGCATGCTACTCCCCTAACCTATCACATGTATGAGGATAGTATTAGCTGAATTGTGGCTTACTTATCCCTCTTTGATGTTATATTACATTTATCTATGCTTTCTTTTGATTAGTAGGTCAGCCTTATCAGAGTTGTTGCCAGAATCTGGATAAAGCGAATGCAATAGAGACGTGATCACATGAGATGAAGCAAGTACACACCACATAGATGCTAAAGCAATTTGAAATTATACAAGAAGATAAATTACATAAGACAAAATGGAGAAAACCAAAATCTGATTAACATGAGATGGTCAAAGTGAAGAATACATATAGGAGAGCACGTAAGTAACTCCACAAAAGGTGGCCAAGGCACCCCAAGAATAGATTTTAACTCCTCCATGAAAGGTGGTGACGGGGTGCTAAGAATAGAGAAGTAACTCCCATACCTAGAATAGCTGATAAAAGGAGTTACTTATGACATTCTTATGACACCTATGACACATCTATGACACACATCTCCACATAAACTAGCCTATCCCACAAATGTAGGAAAACTCTATGTAAACACAAATATATAATTTCCCTAATTAAATAATAGTTAGAAATAAAAACCTACACTAACACCCCCCCATAAGCGCAACTTAGGTGGGCAGTGTGGAAATATAAAATGGGTCTCGACAACTAGGCCTGATGAGGTACCCATGTACAAAAGCAATATCCCATAAGATAGAGAAAAGGAGAAAACCTGTAGAAAAAAACTCCCCCCAAAAGAGAGGCATAAATAAATGAGAAGGTTAGAAGGCCCCCCTAAATATGATGTTGTTGTAGATGTAGACTGCACCCCAAGAAAAGCTCGTAGATGAATGAATTTGCTCTCAGTGAAAGGTTTGGTGAAGATGTCTACAACCTACTCTAAAGACTAGCAAAAGATTAAGTCAATGATCTGACTATGAATAATCTCCCAAATGAAAATGCATGTGAATCTCTATGTGCTTGGTCTACTAGTGTTTAATCAGATTCCTAAAAATTTGAATGGTACTCTAGTTGTCACAATAAATGATGGTGGGCTGCTTGATAGGAATGCCAAACTCAAAAAGAATCCCCTAAAGCTAAATAGCCTCAGTAGTTGCATTAACAACTCCCCTGTACTCTACCTCTATGGATGATATAGCAATAGCATTTTGCTTCTTGCTAGACCAACTAATAAGACCAGAACCTAGAGAGAAACTATAACCATAAGTGGACTTGCAAGTCTATGAATCACCAACCCAATTTGAATCTGTATATCTAACCATGTCAACCTCTATACCAAATCTATAATTAATCTCGTATCTATGTGAACCTTATATGTAATGCAAGATCCTCTTAGCTGCTTTCTAATATAGCTCATGAGGTTCCTGCATAAATATGGAGACAAGTCCCACTGCATATGATATGTCAGGCCTGGTGTGAGTCAAGTAGATGAGACTACCAACAAGTTGTTGATACCGAGTGGCATTAACCAATGGTGAAGAATAGTCAGCCTCAAGCTTGACTTCTGGTAGAAAGGGAGTCAGAGATGGCTTACAATTAGCCATGTGAAACTGAGCCAATAAGTCAAGAGCATACTTAGGCTATGCAAGAGAAATCCCTGAATCTGACTGTGAGATCTCAATGTCAAGGAAGTAGTGCAACAAACCCAAGTCTGTCATGTCAAATATATCCTAGAGAGATGCCTTCACCATTATAATAGTTGATGAAGATCTCCCAGTGATCAAAAGGTCATCAACATAAAGAACTAGAATCAAGAGTGAGTCATCCTGCTATAAAAATTAGACATTAGGATCAAAATGGCACCTAGTGAAACCCACTGTGAGAAGGAAGGAATCCATACCCACTATTTGAGGCCATAGATAGATTTTCTAAGTCTGCATACTAAGGAATAATCTTGAACAAATCTTGGTGGCTGATCCATGTAGATCTCCTCCTCTAGTTCTCTATGAAGAAAGGCCCTCTTCACATCCATCTGGTGCACATCCCAACCATGTGTTATGATAATAGACAAGGTGAGTCAGATAGAAGTCATCTTTGCAATGGGTGCAAAGATCTCTGAGTAGTCAATACCTACCACCTATGAGAAACCCTTGGTGACCAATCATGCCTTGTACTTATCAACCAACCCATCTACTACAAACTTGGTCTGATATATCCACCTACATAAAACCATCTTTATTCCCTTAGGAAGTGAAGTCAAATCCCAAGTGTGATTTTTGATTAAGGAAGAATATTCTTCCTCCATAGCACTATCCCACTCAAGTACCCCTGATGCCTCTCAAAAAGTCTATGGATCCAAAACTAAAGCAAAGAAGACATGTGGATTTCTCTGAAAATCTCCTTAGTACGTATGTCATCTATAGGATCTCCTACCCAAGTGCTAGCACTCTCAAGTGTCTGTTTGGCCCAAAGTGGCTTGGAAGTGGGCGATTCAGGTGCTAACTCCTCATCCTCTGACTGACTAGAGGTGGATGCCTCTGCATCACTATCTTCACTGTCTAAACTTGAAGAAGAAGGAGATGTCTCTAGCTCAAGAACCTACTGTGGCTAATCTAAATCTGATGAGGAATCATCATGAAGAAGTAGATCTGATGAGAGAGAAGAAGTGTCAAGTGTTGAGTCTCTAGGACTCTCCTAAAAATGGACACTTCTCTTGATGAACAACTCATGAGTGACTGGATCTAGAAGGTGATACCCCTTAATACCATCCAGATATCCTAAAAAGATGCAAGGCTTAGATTGAAGTTCCATACCTTTTCATTTCTTCTTTGGAATGTGGGCCATGGATTGGGATCCAAAAACCCTAAGTTGTTCAACATCAAGTTTCCTTTTATGCCAAGCTTCAAAGGGTGTTATTCCTTTCAAATATTTGTGAGGAACCCTGTTTTGAATGTAACAAGCACAATTAATGGCTTCAGCCTAGTACTGTGGTGCTAAGGATTTGGAGTGAATCATACAGCTACCCATCTCTTTTAAGAGCCTATTTTTACATTCTACAACCCCATTTTGTGAAGGACTGTAAGTGACTATACACTGCAAACCAATCCCCTCTATGGTGCAAAACTACTCAAACCTATTGCTGGCATACTCCCCTCCATTATCAGTTTGCAAAACCTTGATGTATTTCTCACTCTATTTCTCAACAAGAGCCTTGAAGTCTAGAAAATTTTCAAACACTTCAGAATTTTTTTTGAGAAAATATATCCAAGTGTACCTAGAGAAATCATCAATGAAAGTGAGGATGTACATGGCCCTTATGAAAGATGGTTTGGGAAAGGGTCCCGATACATCACTGTGGACTAACTCCAAAGGTTGTGAAGCCCTCCAAGCTTTTCCTTTGTCAAATTTTGCTTTGGGATGATTCCCAAGGGAGCACCCCTCATAAAGTCCTTTTGAGAATTGGACACAAGGGAATCCAATTACCATGTCATGTTTGCAAAGTTGCTCAAGGTAGCGGTAGTTAAGGTGGCCAAACCACTCATGCCATAATTTGATAACTCCATCTGAATGAGTCAGCAATGTTTTTGGAGAAGAATCAAGTGTAAAATGTGAGAAGGTGTATAACCTAGCTTGGTGATCTGCCCTACCCACTGCCACTATAGTATCATTATGCAACTCCCTGATAGCCACTGAATCTGGTGAAAACTCAACTCTCATGCTTTTGACCAATGTGAGTGATTTGGTACACTAATAGGAGATTGGTTGAAAGAGAAGAAACACTTAGAACATTATTGAATGTTCCTCCTTCCATTTCAATTGACCCTCTCCCTACAATAGAAACTAATGTGTCATCACCCAAACTAATTGAAGTCATGCTACAAGGCTCTAAAGATGAAAACTCAACTAGGGAAGAGCCCATGTGGTGAGAAGCACCCGAGTTAATGACCCATGAAGATGTAGAAGCTATTGTAGCTATAAGGGCCTTTCCCTTTTCTTTCTCCTTACCCTTGCCTTTTGCCTTGGTAGAATCTTGGGTAGATGAATTCTGCTTGATGGACTCAGGAACACCTATGTTGTGCTTCTCTAGAAGATGAGTTAGGTGATCTATTTTTTTCTTCATGAATTTGTGTTCATCATGCCTTGTCTTTTTACAATAGGCAAACTTAACCTTCTCCTTTTTAGGTTTAGCATTGG
This sequence comes from Torreya grandis, assembly GCA_037957365.1. NCBI lineage: Eukaryota > Viridiplantae > Streptophyta > Pinopsida > Cupressales > Taxaceae > Torreya > Torreya grandis. The sequence continues at coordinate 4,154,890 of JARHVA010000122.1, read as the reverse complement.
AGGAGGAAGACTCAATGTTGTTTTTGGCAGGATTGTTGTTTTCTTTATTCTTCTCCTGGTCCTTGTTCTTTATTCTTCTCCTTTGTTGAAGTCTTATCCTTACCATTTCCAGCTATCAAAGCTTAGGGTTGAGTAGACTTCATTATGCCCATTTGAATTAGCTTATCTTGATCCCTAGTCAAGTTGGCAATGAATGAATCCAAAGAAGGCATTTTCCATGTAGTGCCAAGTGCACTTTTTGTGGCATGGAAAGTGGAGACAAAGACTGAATAGCTTGGACCTAACTTTGTGAGAATAGAAAGGATGAGTTGATCATCTTTCTTCTCTATCCCGCATTCTTTCACTTGCAATCTAAGGGCCTTAAACTTAGTAAAGAAGTCTTGTAGGGTGTCAAATTTTCTAGGACTTAGACTTATGAGTTTGTTTTCAAGCTCATGACCTCTCATCTCATCAAGCTTCCCAAATAATATTTCTAAGGTGTCCCATATGTCTTTGGGAGTCTTGGAGGTTTCTAAATGGAAGAGAAGTTTTGGAGACATGGACAAGCTCAGTAATTCATAGGCTTCATCACTACGATTATACCACTTGACCTTTTCAGCATCAGTGCTAGGTTCTACTTCAGTACCCATGGTGATCCTCTACAACCCTTTGCTTTTAAGAATGATTGACATTTTAACCTTCCATTCATGATAGTTGAAGGGTGTTAGGGGTTTAAGTTGAAAAGAGTCCATTTTAAGCTAAATTTAGGTGAAGTTATGTTGATTGTAAGTTATGAAATTATGCAAAAAGGAGAATGAAAGCAAAGATTTGCAAGTTTTCAAAAGCAATCATACCCCCCCAAAATGTTGAGCCCCACCCCAAATATGCAAGTGCATGCTCAAAAGACGTTGAACTCAGCTGAAAATACATCTTAGAGTAATCAGGTCAAGACTTTAAGCAAATAAAATGTCAGACTCAGTTGAAAATGCGTCTCAAGAGACCCAAATTTTAGGCACTTTATAAACTAGTGCATTTTTAACAATTAACAAGCCTACACTATGGAGAAGTGAATTAAAAACACTTTTGAAAAAAATGGTACCCAAATCTAAGCTACCGTTTGCAAGATATTAAAGATTCAATTTTCTCGTAAAATAGTGTTTTTGCAAAAAAAACACTAAAACATTAAAAAAATGCTTGTTTTGAGAGATAAAGTGGCCTTCCAACCACTCATTCGATTTGAAACAAAGTGAGGAATCTAAAGGAGGTCTTTATGAGGGGGAATTGGCCTCTTGCCAACTCGGGCCTCACCCTTCATCTTCGTAGGTTGAAGAAACAAGTTTTTTAAAAACCTCTAAACTATTTTTTTTAATGCTAATTTCTAATTTGTCTTTAATTCAAAAAATCAAATTACTGACTTATGAATATTAGAAAAAATATTAGATAAAAGCAGAATTATCAATCAAACAGCAAGAGACAGAGGGCCCACCACATGGGCATTGGAGACCAAAAAGGGAGCGCCATTTTTAAAGGAAAATAGTTCTAATTTTCTGGCAGAAAATAGAAAAAGATGAACTACAGACCTGCATGCTAGATTGATGCTTAGTAAGGACAATAGTAGAATTTTGTCAGAGAGGGTCTGAAGGGAGAAAGGTTAGCTGGGAGAGTCTGACATCAAGAGCACAAAGCTTGAAGGTCGAGGATGAGCTAGAAGAGTCTAATGTCAAGGGTGCCACACAGACAACAGTGCCACACAGTTAGCCAAACCACATTGATAGCAGTGCCACACAAACAACAATGCATAATTAGCCATGCCACATAGATAATAGTGCCACACAATTAGCCATGCCACATAGACAATAGTGCCACATAGATAATAATGCACAGTTAGCCTCAACAAAAGGAAATGTGTTACTCAAAGACTATGCACTAGATGTCATACGGCTGCATTTGGCCTTGTTGGAGCCTTTCACATGCAGAAGTGTTTCTTGGAAAGCTACCCCAAGCTGAAGGTGGCATCCAAGAGCAAAAACCAGATTGTAGAGATCTATCTTTTCCTACAGAATGACCAACAAAAAATGAATTCTATTGCCTTTGCTAAAGCCACAACAGATCTATAAGATGTCTTGGCAAATTCTAACTCAAAAGTAATTTTTTTAACATGTTTCTGTATGGATTTACATGATTTTTCAAGAAACTCTACCAAAGCTCTCAAATGCAATGGAGTTAAGCAAAAAAAACTACTAAGAAAACAAAGTAAGAATTTCAGAATAAACTAATAGCATAACTAGACACACGATTATCGGAGTGGCTTTGATACCATATCAAAGTTTTTGCCAGAATCTAGATAATGTGAATGCAATGGAGACATGATCACATGAGATGAAGCAAGTGCACACCACATAAATGCTAAATCAATTTTAAATTATACAAGAAGATAAATTGCACTAGAGAAAATGGACAAAACCAAAATCTGATTAACATGAGATGGCCAAAGTGAAGAACACATATAAGAGATCACGTAAGTAACTCCTCCACAAAATGTGGCCAAGGCACCCCAAGAATAGACTGTAAATCCTCCATGAAAGGTGGTGACAGGGTGCTAAGAATAGAGAAGTAACTCCCATACTTAGAATAGCTAGTCAAAGGAGTTACTTATGACATTCTTATGACACCTATGACACATCTATGACACACATCTCCACATAAACTAGCCTATCCCACGAATGTAGGAAAACTCCACATAAACACAAATATATAATTTCCCAAATTAAATAATAGGAAAAAATAAAAACCTACACTAACAGGCCTATGGAGTAACCATGGCCTAGATAGACTATATATAGGAGGTATTGGGTAATTATTTATCATCATGTTGTGAATTCTATTCTTATTAAAGCTTGTGGAGGTTGCCCCTCGAAGTGGCTTGTCTATTATCATATATTCAGATATATTACAGTCATATTTGGATCTATTTATGTTATTATACTTTATTGTTGAAGTAATTTCATTAAAAATACTAATCATGGATCAAACTTTTAGTTATGGACTTCTCATTATTAAAAAGCTTACACTTACCATCTTAGTGTGCCTAATTTATTATCCTATAGCTTAAACATAAAATTTTGATGAGATATATCACTTATAGCCTATAATCTACATAAAACTTGATTTCCATCTTATACAAACAATTATAGATCATCACCAACATCTTACCCCATAATACACTAATGTCCATATTAGGATACTCGCATTGATGCTAATGTCTTAAATATAATGCTAGTGTCCCTTCTTCACAAATGATCATATTATAAATATCTCAATATTTAAAGGTTGGCATATTTTTATTATTTAAACCTCCCATGATATTATTTCAAAATGTGTGGTATAAATATGAATCAAAATTCATTCATTAGGAACCAATAAAAATTTAAACAAACACCTTTCAAGCTCACACTACATTACTAAAAATAATTTACACAACTGAGCTATACTATTGTATGCTTCCCTATTTCCAAATCTATCATAGGAGAAATATTATTATAGGTTTAAATCATTTAAATATCATACCATGATTATTATTTTTAAATTTATAAACTAGATCATTACATGCACTCACATATATCATAGTACATAATTGTTCACACATAAGCCACATAAGGGGAAAACTACATCAGTCTGAGGCCCTCTTCATAGTATATGGATATGTAGGAAATTCTCTTTTACAAATGGGTATTTGAGGTCAACTTGACTTCACTTGAGCCCAATAACCTCTTTTTTTTAAGGTGAAATTCCCTAATTAGAGGACCTAGGTTTTTAAGCAAAAGATTAATTCTAGGAACCTATGCATGTATCTAAATTGACAACATACAAAAAATAATAAACCCTAATAGGTGTAGGAGATTGTTCTATAAAATATTTTATATCTTGAACCATAAAAAAGGATTGAAACCAATACAAGTGCTTTGATGATAGTGTTTAAATATAAATAGTATTTTATAGGCTAACAAATAACAAATTTTAAAAATCTAGCAAATCAAGACAGAGTATATGTTTGTCTTATTTTGCACATGTAACTACAAGATCTACATGTGCATCACAAAATAAGCTAAATATTATTTTTGCTTCGTATTGTAACTTTAAAAATATTATTTGGCATTATAATTTTCTATATTTAGCATACTATTAGATTCAATATATTTATCATAATATTATAAATCCAAATTCATTTAATTAGACTAATTTTATAATATATTACTGCATAGTTTATTAGGCTATTCCACTATACTTAACCTACCAAAATGGTTTAAAACATAAAAATATTTAATACATCCAATTTTTTAATACAATACTTAGTTTTAGTTTACATGATTTTGTTATTCATAAAAAATATGTTTATATGCACTCCATTTCTCAATATATAATTATCATATACCTTGAAAAGTGTATATTTGATGAGATGAGTATGTAATATCATTCCTATGCATCCATACTCTATTACCTACATGCTTTTGAACTAAAATTCCCATATCTAGTGTGGGCATCTTGCTCATACATGGTTAGGCCATCATATTTAGTGCATACTTTACATTGACACATGTTGTAGAATGTTCAAATCCATTCACTTTATTATACTTTGAAACCCTTTGTTTTATTCCATAGTTTATATTGTTCTTTTTCAAAATTTAAATACGTATAAAAAAATTAAATATGGAAAAAACAAAAAAAAATCAATATATTATAAAAATCTAAAATCAAGATGTGACCATGATTAGACATCCATTTTACATCATTTTCATATTGTATTTATCTCGTTATTAGTAGATAGATAATATTTTTGTATCACACGTGAATATCACTAGTATTTATGAGTGTTATACATGACATATAAATTTAACATGGAATTATATGTTGGACTTGTCTTTACAGAGTGGCCATGTCATGTTGGGGACATCTTATCGAAATGTTATAGTATTTATAGGTGTTACCATTATATAACTCCTACATTGTGTTGAACTATATTATATTTAAATTTTTATTTCTAACATCCCTACCTTAAATTGTCTATACAAATATGATATTTTATAGGATATGATATGTTTTCATATACATGGTGTAGACTGGATTTCTAGTTTTATGCTCCATTGATGTTATTACTTATACATAGTATAATAGACTTTACATGTCTATTGTGTGTGGCCATTGGCCCTTATTTGTGTGTTTTTTAACATCTCTATGAGATCATTTTTTTTTATGTGTGACATATTAACATGTATATTTCTTGTGTCCCTTATCCTTGTTTGTGTAATATTAGATTATTCAACATTTGTATATTTCCCTTTTATATAGCCCTTGGTCCTTTTTTTAACATGCACTTATTTTATTTGTGTGATTGTTTAACTTGTTGAAATTGTTGAGTTTAATAAGTGTCATGATCCATATAATGCACTAACTAGTATGTAATATTTTATATTACAACTACGAATATGAGTTTCATTCATACAATTATCTAGATTTGGCATTTAAGCCTTTCCTCATATGTTACATACATGCTTTGAATGGTACATATCATATTATGATGACATACATTTCCACATATGATATGATATTCAATGATTACATATTGATATGCATGACATGATTAAATTTAATTTTGATATGAGTGAATTTTAGGATACATCCCTCAGCTCAAAAATGGGGAATTGAAATGGTATTTTCATTCATGAGATAAGGTTATTTGAGAAAAAAATCAATTTTGGCTATTAAATACAATTTCAAATAATTTAAAATGGTATAAAATTTAGTCATTAGTATATATTATGGGGTAATATTCCATGAATATGCATTCACATTACATGAACATATTAAATACACATTTTGGTTGCATATACATCGGCATATGTACACAAATATTTAAATAGAAATTTACAAAGTTTACACATAATTATAGGTTTTACAATTATCATGTTTATTCGAGCACACTTTAATAGTTTTAAAATTAAAGGGGACATGATAATAATTCATGCACATTTATTTTTTTCTAAGTATAAATTCAAGATAAGGGCAATGATACCCTTCCTTTATTCTATGATCTTTTTTCAATTTAAGCCATTATTTCAAATTTAAGGGGCATGATTCTAATTCACACCATACTTTCAATACTACCTGCTATATGTGGTCATGGTATGGGTATGGACATTATCCATTCTCTTTTGATCATGCATATAGGAACTAAGGAACAAAGTGACAATTAAATCTATATGTCATATGCATTGGTTGATTCCTTTAAAATTCATACTACATATTTGAGATTCAACACCCTCTAACATTATAACATGTGAATCTATTATGGATTTCAACCTATTTTTTTCTTAGGGTTGTAAATACCAATAGTGCAAATTGAGTGTTTTCCATCCCTGAATGGGTTATATTTTATACACATGTTCAATTCAAATTGTGTCTTGATCACCCTCAATTCACCAATTAGTTTGAGAAATAAACAAATCTCTCCAAGTGCTTCATGTGAAGTACCAACTCTCTAATGCTTCAAAGAAGTAACATATTAAAGAAAGGTTCTAAGATAAAAAAGGGTTTCAAAAACATAGATGTATTCCTTCCTTTTTATTTTAAATATTTTCAAATTCAAGTTACATTTCAAATTATAATTTCACATATGGAAATTAAATACTTTTACATCATTGTAAAATTCACTATGGAACACCTTGCATGGTTGGAGCTTTCTCGCAAAGATAAAGAGTGTTTTACACTCAAGTATTTTTTTCCTTTTACTCTAGTAATTTCATTTCTATACTAATAGTTGGAAATGTAGACACTCAAATTTGGTCATGAATACTTGATAATGTCAATTTTGGCCCACTTTTACCTTGACTTGAAAACTTAAATGGGTCTGAATTTGCCTCCTCACTTTATTATAAGTACTTATACAGGTCCATCCATTTTAATTTTTTTTTACATCTAAAATAATATTCTAAATTTACAAAAACATATCTAAGAATTTGTATTGATATTCAAATTTATAATATCAAATGCCATCCTCTCTAGGTCAAAATCAACTCATATAGGTCAGGATCAGTGGTCAATCCTAACCTTATGGGTTGATCCTACCCTTTACTCTAGTAAAAAAATATTTTTCAAAATTTTAAAACTTTATTATAGGTTAGTCCATCTTTTTGGTATAGGTGTCTATAGGTTTCACCCTTTCAAATTAATATAAATTTACATCTATGTCACCTATTATACCACTTAACAATTTCACTACTTGGCCACACTTATACTATTGCACACTAGGCAAAGCTTCCATATTCTATCCAAATTTAATTATAATCAATTGAATAAAACCTTAGTAAATTCATGATCCTATTATATATGAGTCAAGAAAATAATTATTAATAATTAAAGTTATCTTTAGATGCATACATGTAGCAAAATAAACACTGCCACACTAAGCATTCTAGTTGGAGGAACTGTGCGGATTGATTTCCCTCCTTGTAGTATTTGATACATAATAATTTATTAATCATCACGGGGATGATTAGGATTAACTTGTCCCATTAAAATACCACTTTTATTTTTTAGATTTTTTACTATTACAAGCCCTTTTAGGGATTCAACATCAAATAATTATTTTCAAGTCATCTACACATAGTCAAAGGTCAAAACTCCATACATGCATATTTTAAGTAAATGCATGTGACTATGCCATTAGTTTATTATTTTCTTGTACAAGTCAAGATAGACCCATAGATGATAGTAATGGAAATTGATTATGATTGTTTCCATTTAGTTATGACCCAAAATAATGATCATTATTATTTTAATTACACACACATAATTATTCTAAGTTGATAATTTCCATCCATATTTGAATTACACACAATCATCTAACAATAATAAATCATCTAATTCTTATTTTAATTTTTTTCATAGTTATCTTCTTTCATTCATTTGATCTTTAACCATTTTAATACTTTACTTTCAATCTGTTAATTACTAGTTATTTATAACTTTTTTTTACCCTTTTATTCAATTTATCTTTATTAGAGTTAATATACCAACTAATTATAAACTCTGATAAAACAAAAGCAAATATATTCTCCTATAATTATCATCATTCTTATGTTGGAACTCGTAGTCATTGATTTAAATATTGAGAATTTATTTTTTATACTATGTGGAACACTTATCTTATATGAAAATATGTTGGCCTTTAAAATATACATCCCAAATTTTGTAACTGCATGAAATTTTTTATAAAAATATTGATAAGTGTTGAAAGATACTTTGTCTTTGACAATTGATAGTATATATTTTATGACAATGCTTTGAGTTTCATTATATGGAAATTAATATGTCATCCTGGTTACTATGGTCTTTAACCTCATAACATAATATTTTTCACATTCATTATATTCTTGCATAATTTTATCCAATTCTATAATTGTAGCCTTTTGATAAATAATTTAAGCCATTTCTATAATTGTAGCCTTATGAGAAATAATGAATTTAAATTGAGCCAAGAAATAATCAACTAGAGATGTAAAATAATGTATGAAACCACATGGTAAATCATAAAACCAATCAAGATAATAATTATGAAAGATTGTTAGAAATAACCTAGTTAATAATATATCATCATGAATAATGTCTAAGTAAGAAGAATAAAATGATCTATTATGGTTATAAAGGTCTCATTTTCCATTATACACTGAAAAAATATTAGCAATAAAACTAATTGGATAAGGCTAATAAATTACGTCATGAACTAAAGGGTTTAAAAGTCTATCTTGATAAGAGGCCCTATTTCTTATATTTTGATACCCTTAAGAAAGAAAGTTATTTTTTTGGTGCAAATCATTAAAGGCTTTCATCACATGGATTATATTAAAATTTTGGGATGGGATAGAAGAGGTAGAATAGATTAGAATATAATGGTGGATAACTCTAGGATAAATTTGAGAAACCATGGATGCTTGAATTGGAGGAATGGTATAAAGGTGTTGAGATTTTTGGAAAGGTTGAGAAAGATCTAGCACATTCTGAACATTTGAGGGCATAAAAGGATGAAAAGGAGGAGAATTAATGGTATAATTTTGAGAATTTGAAAACATAACATTTTGAGAATAAGGAGTAGTAGAATAAATGGAAACATGAGTAGGGTTATGAGTAAATTCTGATGTAACACCAATAGAAGGGATATTTTGACAAGAAATTTATTTAAATACATTCATACATCTAGAGATATCAACATGATTTGTCATATCATATTTATCATATAATCAATAGATTATTGTCTATTTTAGACTAATAACTCAACATCATAAAATCATTTTCATATTCATTCCAATAGTAATATTAAAATATTTTATCACTCACATTATTATCAACATTGGTATTCAAAAAACAAGCATTGATCTTTACATGAAAACATGCATCTACATCTTTATTATTCTATATAGTGTGTGCTAGGGTTTTATTATGTTTTAAAAATAAATCAACACATTTTTCATCTAAGTTCAAATTCATATTGTTTTAACTTACTTTGTTTGAGTCTAATACATTTTCCATTACTAATTAATTCTTTCATATCAAAATTTTGCATTCCATAATCACAAGGGATTATAAAAACCCTACCAACAACCAAAATTTCCATATAATTTATATATTCATTTGATCTTGATGGGTTAAAACTTAGTTACCATAATATTATGTCAATCTTATCCTCATTTTTTATTAGTAAAAAATGCTTTTGAGAGGGACCCAACCCTCACACAATAGAGAGAAAATATAAGTGTTAAATGACCATACAAAAGATAAAACATTACACACCAATGCATAACCAATCCCACCCAAGAAATAACACTAAAAAAATGTAGCAAACAACCAATTTAGAGTAAAATAATATCCAAAATATAGATAACCTTCAACTAAGAGTCAACATTATTGATTAAGGTTTCAACTAGTGCCCATTCTTCAACCATGACAATGATGAAGTCCTTGGCATTATCTAGATCAATTTTTTCTCTTCAATGTTATTGTTTCTTTCTTAAGTATTCAATATATTACTAGTTCTATTTATTATATGTTCCTTCTTCTTTTCCCAAAGGATTTATCTCATCATGTGGATACTTATGACACAATGTTTTTATAGATATCCTAATGAATTGGAAGATTTTCTTCATATCATCCATTTTATCTCTTTCTATCTCCATTTGAGAAACATTCTCCTCCAACAAGGTAATATTGTTATTGAGTTTATCAAATATCTCTTTCCACTCCCCATCATTATTATCTTGGTTATCTCCCCATAACTATGAGTTTGAATATGTTTCAATTTTTTCCTTATAAATATCATTAATATTCATTAACCATTTCATAATGATTTTGTGTAGATCAATATCATTTTCCATAAAAATTACTCTATCTTGAGGAATACAAACATCTATATTGAGGATTTTCCTCTTACCACTATTAATATTAGCTTCTTGATCCTTGCTCTATTCATAATTAACCACATTCTAATCTAGAGACTTCACATAGTCTATATCTTGACTCCTTTCTTCACAAGTATTAATCTAAGAGGGAGAATAAACACCAATGTCTAAAGATGAAACAAGGTGAATTTATTTATCAACATTAGGATTTAATTAATAGGGTCTATATATTCCTTTAGTGAATTAACTATACCTTTCATAAAATATGGTTTAATTTCAGCATGGATTTTAATGGTAATGGTTTTAGACATCTTAGGGTGATAACTTCCCTCCCCCATTTCCCATGCATATTTTTTAGAGGTTGTCTTGTAATTTTTGGATTTAACCACTTTAACAATAGGAATCAGTCCTAAAACTTCACCTCTGGCATTAAGATAAATAAAATAGATCAAGACTTGATGTGAGTGGAATGTATATGTATCCACTTGAACATCCAAGAAAAATAATTCCAACAAAAGAAGCAATTAAAAAATGAAAGTTAATCAATTTATTATGCCTAAAATGGTTGAGGAAGATGAACTGATAATAATAGGCACATTTTAATCTACCTTATAGATCTATGTATTTTATCACCTAAAGGAGAACTTAATTCCATGGGATAAGAATTGCATATTTCAATAAACCTCCTTGGAAATCAATCAAAATTTCCTTCCCCCTTAATAAAATGGTAACCTCCTCATTCTTATCTCTCTTAAATTTTAATAATTTTATGCCTTAAAAACTCATACTCATGACTTGCACTATATTGTATTTATAAATAGTAAATGAAACACCCCTCACAGTCACTTAACAAGTCTTCCAAAAAAAATTCAAATTACAAAGAGATGTACGGATCAAGTCCTTTAATACTTTCTATGAATGTTGATAATATACCCTATTGAATAATCCTCCAAACCATAGCCTATCCCTTAGCCATTTTTGTATCCAAGGGTTGAACTTGACATTTGTCTTCACCCATGTTGGTCCTAATCTAAGAGATACTCTTGAAGGAAGTGTTTTGGTTACCTTCTAATAATTATGATATCAAAGACTTACTACCGGTAATATCAAACTTGTGTCCCCTCTAAAAGCATATCAATTATAAATAGATTTCCTCACATGAGTGATGAAAACATTTTTTTGTCATGGTTATAATGATAAGTATTAATGGATATTAATTATAAGTATTACCAATGTGATTATTAATTATAAATAGATTTCCTCACATGAGTGATGAAAACATGTTTGTGATTCACTAACAAGGAATTAAAAATATTAATGAGAAGTATTACCAATGTGATTAGTGACATGCTTGCTACCCTTATCAGTGGTATCTTTACTTATCTTCACACATATTTAAAGTTCCAAATAATGATATTGAAATTATAATTACAATCATTCCATTATTTAGGGGCCTCTTTGAAATTCATAAAATTATACATAGAGCTAACACCAATAACCAAAGGTCCTTCTTTGATGAAAACTTTGGTCTTGTGTTCCCCCTTATTCAACCTTTCTTGGATTTATTTCCTCATGAAAAAATAGTTGCACCTCTCACTATAGACCTTGATTATCACTCCATTGTTCCATTTCATCATTAGTAACCCCTTTGTTTGTAAAATAATCGACCTTTTTTTTTCCTTCTCTATACAAACGTTGAAAAAGGATAGCTTGAAAATATTGGATTTTATTCACATCATCCTTGATCAAATTATTTATGGTCCTAATTTGTTGATTCTTCCTTGATAATGTATTTATAATATTGAGATAATCACCTATTAAAATCAGATGACTAATACCCATATCCATGGCCAATTGAATACCCCATAAAGTTTCCTTAGCTCAACTAAGTGATTAGTTTAAATTCCCATGTTACCCACATAGTTAACAACTAATTATCCATTGTTGTTTCTTAAGATACATCCTCCACCAACCTTCCCTAGATTACCTTTATAATCACCATCAAATTTGAGTTTCACCAACCCTAGGGATAGGTATTACCACTTCATGTTTATTATATTTGTCTTCTTTTGTTCCTTATTATAAAACTCTTCACTACCTAAATTCTAATTTCTACCAATTTTGATTTCCTCATCCCTAATATTATCTTTTTTGTTACTCTTTATCATAAAAAATTTATCAAATTATTCTTGATTCTATTTTTTCCATCATTTTATTTTGATCCTGGTAAATTCTTAGGTTTATTTCACACCATAGAGCCAAAAAAACATGAGGGAGAATCAGTTTCCAAAATTTTTTAGGGACATCACTAGAAATTGGAGAAGATAACTGAAGAATAAAATATAAATCTGAATTTGGTTATACCCAAAAAACCTTAAACTTGTTGATAAAAATACCCAATGTTTGGTATGCAAATGGGCATTGAATAATAATATGGACCACAAATTAAACATTATTTTCACACAACACACACCTATTTAGAATCACAAGACCCCTCTTTACCAAATTTTCTATAGTAATAATCTTATTTTGAACAAATATAAAAATAAAAGAAATTAATTTAAAGTAAGAGGTATTTATCCCAAATATTATTCCAAGGAAATCTATCGTGACTAGTGTTTAGGGCTACTCTGTACCTAAATTTGACACTATAAATCCCATTTATATGAGAATCCCACACTAATTCATCCTCTCTAATATCTTGGCTAATGTGGTAGCCTTTAAAATTATTATTTAGCTCATGGATGATGTCCCTTTATTCCTATTTTAAGGATTCACAAGGAATATTTATCTAGACTCTACTTTCATCTTTATTTCCCTATAATCAATAACTTTCTCTCCCATATCTCTTTTTAGTGTATTATTGATTTTTTCCCAAGATTGAGTCACCCTTAAATGGGAATTTAAGAGCCAAGTGTCATCCAAGAATACACTATTTTATCTTGTACCTAAATTCCAATTACAACCCTTCCATAATAATTTGTTGATTTTAAATATAAAATTCTAAAAGTAAGAACCATATGGTAGGGATTTAACTGACAACTATATTTCACCTTCATGTATATTAAGGTATTTTGATTTTGGAATCATTTTCCACCTATTTATCTCTTTAATAAACATCCAACCTACTTTAGTAATTAGATCTTTATTTATGTCCTTTATTTTATTAAATCCTAGCCCATCGTACTCTTTATGAAGGTACACTCTATCCCAAGAAATCAAAGTAAACCTTTGCTTGTCCTACATGTCTATCCAAAAAATTAGCCTTTCAATCTATTCCAACTCATTTTATATGAACCTATGCATTTTGAAAATTGACATCAAATACACCAAAAGGTTTTGAAGGGTACTTTTAATTAGTTGGATTTTTCCTTCTTTGGTTAGAATACATCATTTTCATTTAGCAAATTTTATTTGAAACAATTATATTTTTCCAATTTAACATTTTGACCTAATACTTACTCATAATTTTCTAACATCTCCTTCCATTTCTTTGCTTCCTTCACTAAGGCTATGCCTAAAAAAGTGTATCATCAACAAATTTTTGATGTGAAACTAGTTCTAATGAAGAATTAATTATGACACCTTCAATTTTACCTTTTCTCATAACATTGGTAACATTTATACCTAGAGATTCAACCATAATTATGAACATAAGGAGACAAAGGATTTCCTTGTTGTAAACCCCTTTCATTTCTAATTAAACCTTCAAGAGAACGATTAACCATAATTGAAATATGGGAGTTAAAATGCAACTATTTACCAAATTAAAAAACTTAATATTTAATCAAAAAATTCAATAAATTTGTTAATAAATCTCCAAGATACTTTGTCATAAGTTTTATTCATGTTCAATTTTAGTCCCATACTTTCTTTGTTGTTTTTTATCTATAATGCAAGATTTACACTATACTAATAATGCCATGTTGAATATGCCTTCCATAAATAAATAATCCTTATTTTTATGATATTGTGTTAGGGAGAATAAGTTATAACTTGAGGGGTAATATTTTAGTAAAGAGTACTAAAAATAATGATTGGCCTAAATTCCTTAAATTGCTTTGCCCTATGTTTTTTTGGGAAAAATACTAGAAAAGTGTTGTTGATTTCCCTAACTAATTTTATAGATAATTTTTCTAATCCATATATGTTATCATGCCATGTTGAATGGTATCCCAAGAATTTTTAAATAAGGATGTAGGAAAACCATCTAGTCCAAGAAAAATCAATCCATAGATATACCTAGATAGAAGAACACCAAGTGGATGAGAAAGAAAAAGATATAATTCCAAATTCTCATATTCAAAATGAAGAACTACTAAAATAATTAGAATAAGGAGAGATTATTTCAAAATTTAAGATTCATGGCTCAATTACCAATCTATTTCTATACAAGATGAAGAAAGTAAATAAAATCATGAGAAATATAACAAGCTGTAAAAAAATAAAGAACAATGAAAATA